>JARFJB010000939.1:295000-895000 GCA_036346205.1 Vesta saturnalis | reverse complement strand
AAGAAATATTACAAAATAAAACGTTGTTATCCAACTGATTTTTACCTGAATTGATACTTTTAAAGTATTTGTATTTGTTCCACACAATCTTGCGAGCATCTTCAGAAAACACATGGCGTTTTCTTGCTTGAGGTGCTTGTGCGTTATGAGATGTACTTGCGTCGCACATTATATAAAGAACTAGATTTGATTACATTAATATGACATGAAATTAATAATTAAAGTAACTTACTTATAAATTGAATACAGGCAGCGGATAGTTTTAAAAAAAAACTGTTTTGTAGAATAAGTGATAAACAAATTTGATACGCCGGAAAAACAAAGAGGTTATAAACAAAAGTTGACAAACGATCAGCTGGAAAGTAACGTTTTTAGAGCGTACAGTACTAATATCTGTGTCATTTTCCAATCATTACTACATCTTTATCTAGTTTAAAATGCGTTTCTGCGCTGGTGTCTTCCGATGTTGATTTTACTCTAGTAGGAATTCACAGGAAGCCATTGGTATTCAATAGGAATTCACAAGTGTTCATATGAAATCATCGGTATTCAATAGGAAATCGCAGGTGTCCATAGTAAGTCTTCGGAATTCAGTAGAAAACCGCAGGTATTCATAGGAAGTCATCGGTATTCAATAGGAATTCCAGGTAGTCATTACTATTGTACAGAAAACAAAACATCATAGGAGGTATTTCATCGAATATTCTTTTGAGAAATTATGATTCATTTAAATACATTTAACCGTTATTCGTTATTTTTTCTCTATTCTAATCTTTCTGATGTGAAAATATCAAAATCGTATAACGTATAATATGACTTAGTTTTTAGATTCGTAATTTGTGTTATTCTACATTTGCTCGAAATAATTTTAGAATTTCAAGTCTGTTTACTTAACTAAGATAATCATGGTAGTTAAATGATCCATTATCCATATTCATTTTTTTGCAAAGCAACGCAGTTCTTACAATATATTGTTCATATCTATTATAATGATTTGCTTGTGTCTACACATATTTAAAGGAAGACTACTACTCATAGGGACAAGAGGATTTTTTTTTCAACAAGGCGGTATCCCAGCCATAATGTTTTGGCAGTGGGAATTACTTAAAAAAACGTTTCACAAATCGTTGGATTGCAACTTTCAGTTCGGTATTATGATGGTTTTGATAAATTATATTTTTCAGAAAACTCCATAGGAAGAAATCCAGTATTGACAGATCTGGATATCGTGGCGGCCACAACACCGAACCTAATGTTGCTATCCAATGATTTGGGAAACGGTTTTGTAAGTAATTCACTGCCAGAGAATTATGGGCTGGGGCACCGTCTTGTTGAAAAAAAGTATTTGGAAGATGTTTTGCAGGAATGTCGTCTATATTTATATTTCTCGAAAGCTAAGAAAGAACTGCAGCCAACTATGATACCCATTTAAAAAAAACGAAAGTTTACATTATTACTCAAAACCCGCACTCCCTAGAAAAATTCTAAGCACGTCACTGAATTAGGCACTTCGCAATATATAAGTACCGTTGACGCAATATATCAGTATAATACTATTAAGCGAGGTATAAGAAAAAAGTGTAGAAATATCGACGTTTGGTTATAGTCGAAAACAAAGAAGATACTAAATTTTCGATTTTGCCATGAAATCTAGGTCAACACGTACATGTAAAAACTGCAAACTTCTATCTTTGATAATAACAACGATATCTTTAAAAAACAGCTACAACGAAATCAGGACACACGGTACATGCTTTGAAATTTGTATTATGTTTTATTGTAACAATAAACATATTATTATTTGAAATAAACAGTTTTGTGGCTTCAGGAGCTTTATTCAGCTATTTTTTAATAAGCGGCCAACGTTTCGATACTTCCCGTATCTTCCTCAGGGCTCTTATAAAAACATAAATACCACAGTCACTTTTTCCAAATTACAAACGGTGTCGCATAATAAGTTAACATTTAAATTAAACTCCGGGATTAAAATATTATTACAATATTTAAAATAATAACAAAATTTTTGTACCTGGTATCTTGTTGAGTCATTGTTCTCCGTGCGAGCATGTTTTTAATTTGTGTAAATTATTTTAAATATTGTAAAAAGATTTTAATCCCGGATTTGAATTTAAATCGTAATTTATTATGTAACGTCGTTTTTAATTTTGATAAACTAATGTTTTTATACGAACCCCGAGGGTTATTTACTAAAAATAGCTGAATAAAGTTCCTGAAACCACAAAACTGTTTTGTTCAAATTTACAATTACGGAACGCAAATACACTGCTACGATTATTATTATTATTAAATGTAGCTGACTCGACCTGCAAGAGCGGGAATTTATGTAAAATTTCCTTCACTTCAAATAAATGTAGCCGTCCCCACTGCTATATTAGAAATTCAAATTATCTGGATTGTACAAATTATTAAATAATAAAATATATTCAAAAATAAACAAAATTTCCACATAAATATAAAAAAATATACGTTGCATACATGTATAAATAATAAATAACACCAAACATTTAAAACATAAACATTAATTACATTGTTTAAAGGTTTACAACCTATCATTTCTACGGGTCCAAAAATGATATACTTTTTCTGTGCAAATTGTTTATCTTTTTTTTTTTTTTTGCCAGTGGAATTTTTCTAAATATTTTTTATTACATTTTCACTATACCAACCCTCAACGTAAAACACGGCATAATATTTTAGCATCTGCGTTTGTATTTCTTCTTTATGTGTTTTTATGGGACCTTTCACTCTCAAAAGTCTATCACTGCTAAGTTTATCATTGACTTTATTCAATAACTAACACAAAGTTGATATTTTTATAATCTTCGCTTCAGATATCAAATAACATTTTCTTTGCATTTTGGATGAGCTCGAATAAATTTACTTGTTGGTATTGATGTAGTATAAATTCAGTTTAAAAACCCGGCTCTTCATCTAACCCGAAACGTCTGCATATAAATATGAAGCCATTTAAAACTATAGGTATTCATAGAAATTAATAGGAAATCGCTAGTACTCAACGAGAAATCAAAAGAAGTCACAAGTAATCAATAGGAATTCACAGGAAGGCAACAGTATTCACATGTATTGAATAGGAATTAATAGCAAGTCATCGGTATTCAATAGGAAATCGCAGGTATTCATAGGACGTCTTCGGAATTCATTTGTGCAACAAAATATCAGCGTAACCCCTCGAGAACAACCTGGCTGTTGTTTTAAATATATTGAAGTACACAATATAATTTAATTAACTGCAACCCCTCGAATTCGACTAAAGTTTTGCGCCTGCTTTATTTACATTTTCCGCGCTGCCCTTTGCGCCTTCGCCGGTCCGCCACGCCTGAACCGTTGTCTCAATTTAGTGGATACAAACAAAACCACGTCACAAATTAATATAAATTTGTTTGAGAAATAATGTTTTGAGTAAATTTTTATTGATACGGCACTGGTAAATCTACTGGTCTTTTTGCTACTGTGTATGGAGGAATTTGAACTAAAGGAATGGTTGTAGACGTATGAGTGAGTGAGTTTATGAGATATTGATATTTTATTAACGTGCAGTAAGGAATATGTATGCATATTTTTGTTTGTTGAAATTTTTTAATATGGCGCAATAATGGTAAATCGATGCATGTTCAAGAATGAAGTGATAGAATGTGAGACAGTTCGTTAGATTGTGCGGAAATAGAATTCGCCCACATGTGAGATTTGCATAAAAAGTTGAAGGATAATTTGGTGTGTGAATGTAATTGCAATTAATGATTTCTTCGGAAAGTTTTTAGTGAATTTACATAGTAATTCAAGATGGCTACGTTTATTTCGCATCGTTGGCTTCTTCTTCCACGATGAACCTTCGACGCGGCAAAGAAACGCACGAAATACTCAATTGTCATAGATGAATTTTGATTTTAGCGCGAATTTATTGTGACGTATTGTCAATATGGCGGGCAGAAGGTGTATGAGCGAGTGTCAAATTTGAAGAGTTAGTTAGTTGGTTAGAGGTTTTATATAGTTCAAGCAGAGCTTGAGTAAAGGTCGCGCGCGCGTGACAACCATTAGAATGGTTAGCGTGGAGTTTATTTGTAAAAATTATAATGTTAGCAGAACATGTATAGCGACTGCATTAACCATAAGGGGATAAATCGTATAGACATTCACAAATAAATAATTTAATATATTGTGAGCAAATATTTTGTTATTAGTATTCGATTGTGGACGATTGACCTAATATTATTATAAAGAGAACTGGAGGTAACCATTTAAGTGACCGAAAAAAAAGTTGTAAAATTTAGTTAAGTTATTGGTGATCATCATTGACATTGAATGTGTACAATCGTTATCAATACCAAATTGATTGTATGAACGCGAATAAGAACTTTAGTGTGTATATGGAAGTAACCATTTATCATAGTGGTAAACGTTTTGAAGGGCAAACATCACAGTATAAGGTGATGTGATGTTAGGCTACAGAGCCCCTATACCAGGCATGCGAGTGAACAAACCATAGACACTACGTTAGTGCGTACTAGAGCCGAGTGCGTAGGGCGAATACGGCTACCTCTTGTGTTTTGAGCATAGTGCGTCAAAGAAAAAAAAAGGTAATCGAACTTTAGTTATTTTGTTGTTTTTAGTTTTAGGAATTGGGTAATTGTAGTCTTTACGTATTGATGTGTTTGGTGGTTTTTTTTAAACCACGCAGTTGTATATATTTACATGCGGAATTTGTCAATATATATCCACTGTTTAATTTATTTTGTAATTTATTTGTGTCAATTGTGTGCCTAACTGGTTACACCTTTTGATAAATGAAATTAGTCTATGCATATTTTCGAATTTATGGATCAATTGGAAATTGCGTAATCAGCCAGATCGATCACAAAAATCCATTTTAGCTTTGAAATATTAATGCAGGACACTACTAACAAAGTACTTATTATTATTTTGATTTTTTTTTTGTATTCACCATAAATTACAGTTTCGAAGTATTAATAAAATATAACGATATTATTGATGATACAAGCAAAGATATTATTGATGATACAAGCACTAAGCGCTCTATGTTTGAATTATTCAGCAATCAACGAACATTTTATTGAGATAACAATTTATTGTTAAACCGATTTCGTTTATTTTATTTAGAATTTTCTAAATTTGGAATATTTATTTAATTCAAAGTTTTATAACAGAAATATAAATTTACAGGCATACGAGGGATACTTGAAAAGTATTCAAATTAACGTCTTACGCTTTGGGAATTTTTATTTGTACAAGGTGTGTCCAAAAAGGTTTACGACGCCTCGTATATTTCAGCATTTTGTTAAGCTTTTGGATCAATTTATTTTGAAGTGTGATTGAATTTGAATGGTGAATGGTTTTACTGAGTAGGCTGCAATCCTGTCTTCCACAGTGAGATAGGATTAATTTAGCATCCCGCCTAAGACTATTTAGTTTAGCAAAATTTAAAATTGTGGTGGCGCCTAGAAACAACTTTTCCCGAATTGAGCTTTGTGAATTGTAGATTAATGGTAAGGGTAAGGTGTTTGAACTACTTTTCAATCATTTTACTCCTTATATCGACCACGCCCATTTCCACTGTAGCTGGCTTGGCAACCCGCTTATTTCGGTAAGCATACACGACGCCTAGTGCGGTTTGGACGTGTAACAAAATTAAAAGTTAAATTCCGTTATACAGGATGTTTGCTACGGTTGTACAATAACTTAATATTTCGATTGGCCATAACTCAATTTTTTTTAAATGGGAAACCCCGTATTTTGTAAGTTATTCGGATAGAGAAATAGCAGGACTGTGTTTTGCGAATTGTAATTTTAGAAGGCTATGTTCCGAGAGCCCCATTTTTGCATATTGCAAGATTATCATAAAAAAAGACCAATGGATCAAATCATCAACACAAAGCAACGACTTACTTTTTACAAAATTTTAATACCTACATAATGAAATTAATATAAGAAAGACCAGAGCAATTTACAATAAGTGTTCAAATACTCCGCCATTTTGTTGCAGGCACAGTTGAAATCGTTCCGTAAATGAACGTTGAACATCAATTACCATGCCATATTTTTATATCTTCGCTAGTAGTTGGAGGAGTTTGGTACACAATGTCCCTTATACAGCCCCAAAGGAAAAAATCTAGTACAGACAGGTCTGAAGACCTATCAGACCAGTTCTGTGAACCACCTCGTCCAATCCAGCGACCAGACATTCTAATATTTACAAAATTTCGAATATTTAGCATTGAATGTGGAGATGCCATAATCTAGAGATAACATGTTCAGGGACATTTTGCAGTAAATCGTTCAATGCATGTTCAAGAAAATGGAGATACATTTGACCATTAAGATGGTGCTCAGAAAAATGTGAACCAACAACTTGTGTCCCGACAATTCCACCTCACACGTTTATTGACCACTGACCTTGATGATCAACTGTTCTCAGGAATTCGGGCTTATCGGTAGCATAATGATGGAAATTTCGCCGATTAGGGAGGCCTCCGTTACTAAAAGTCGCCGCATCGGTAAAAAGGGCATAGTGCAGAAAATTTATTCGACATTCAATTTATTTTATTATTAAATCCACTGACAAAATTGCCTCCGGCTTTCTAAATCTTGCGAAAAAAATTTCTGGTCTTTTTGGATATGGTAGGGATGGTATTTATTACTCAAAATACGGTGTATGACTTGGATCAACAATTTGTTGAGACATTTTTCGAGTGGACTGGTGAGGATTTTCAACCACTGCAGCAACAACCATTAATGCGTTTTCCTCATTGGTTATGTCTTGCACGCATACGTTTTGTATAATTAACGCTGCCTGTTGTTTTGTCTTTCGAAGCTAACTTCAGGTGGGTCTTCTGTCAGGATACTTCTGAGCTTTGGGGTGCAAGAGGACAGTTTCGATCACATTCTCCTAATACATAGATCATATCAACACACTCTTCCCTAGAAAAATTCATTCTGATTCACAAAACAGTGAACTTATGCAGCACAACAAGTGCTAATTTACTGCGAATTAATATGACAGATAATTGTGTTCGTTTTCACACCGATATACCTACACACCGACATACTTACACACCTACACACCTACACGCCTACACACCTACACACCTACACACCTACACACGTACACACCTACGCACCTACACACATACACACCTACACACCTACACACCTAAACACCTACACACCTGCATACCTACACACCTACACACCTAAACGCTTACACACTTACAAACCTACAAACCTACACAAATACACACCTACACACTACCTACACATCTACACACCTATTCACCTACACACCACACACCACACACCTACACACCTTCACACTACACCTACACACCTACACACCACACACACACACACCTACACACACACACCCACACACCATACAACACACACACCTACACACCTAACACCACACACATACACACACCTACACACTACCCATCACACACAACACACCTACACCCACACACCACAACCTACACTACACACCTACACACTACACACCTACACACCTACACACCTACAACCTACACACCTACACACCTACAACACTACACACCTACAAACCTACAAACTTACACACCTACACACCACACACTTTCATACCTACACATCTACACACCTATTCACCTACAAACCTACACACACTACACACCTTACACACACACACACCCACACCTACACAACACACACACACACACTACACACAACACTACACACTACACACTACACACCACACACCTACACCATACATCTACACACCTACACATCTACATCTACACACCTGCACACCTACACACCTACTGTTTTCACAGCTCTCTAAAAAATTACGATTCGCATAACACGGTCCTGTTATTCTTGGAGCTGCAATAATTTAAAAAGTGTCAATCGAAATTTTACGATTTTGTACCACCGTAGCAAACAACCTCTACAACGGAATTTAACTTTTAATTTTTCGAATGACAGTAGATGATCTTGAGAAACGTTTGACAAAATATTTTATTAATCTGTCATAATGTGGCCGGCGTTTTTCATTGGTGAATACGTCATATTTTTCCTAAAACGTTCAATAACTCTGTATCGGCTAACCCTAATTAAAAAAACAAAACATTATCAGATAGGCAATTGATAACAGAATAAGAATATTTAAAAATATCCAGGGTGTTCAATGTAAAATATTTAAGTTGGATAGTGGTATCCCAAAATGCAACACCCTGTAGCATTGTAGATATCTTTAGGTTACGGAAAAGAATCTAATACACAACTTTCATATTTAAAGATTTTCTCTATCTGAAATAGTTACGGAGCAACATATGAATTACGCACTAATTTTACACTCTGTATAGTGTAAATAAAGTAGGGAGCGCGCGCACGCCATTTGGCGGATTAGTTCATTGTCTTAAGACATTTTGTGCCTTCATATTTTGCATTTATATTAATATAGACTTATCATGTATATTCTGATAACAATAAGATAAGATAAAGATTAACTTTTATTGTCAACCCCTCGAATTCGACGAAAGTTTCGCGCCTGCTTTGTTCACATTCTCTCGCGCTGCCCATTGTACCTTCGCCGGTACGCGACGCCCTAACTGTTCGACTTTTTTATATTTTTCTCTTTTGATGCCACAGCTACAGACCAAGTCCTTTTTTTAGACACTCAAAGTTAATTTTTTCACAAAACTACGACAGTTAATTTTTAAATATATGGACGCACAAATAATGTATTCTTTTAATACGTTGGTTTTCACTACTTTGGCCATTATTATAAAATAAATATATTTTGTAAAAGTGTGATGAATCTCGCGGGCTGAAACAGTGTCCAAGGCGGGCCTCGGGTGGGTCACCCCTGACTTAAATAATGTTTAGAACATCTCTGTAAAGCAAATACTTTACATAATTTAATATTTCGGAATATCCTTGGTACGCAAAAGAAGATACAATTGACAATAACAAAAAACTAAAGTACGTAAATTAACATAAACCTTGAGCAAGTTTTAGTGGAACCACTAACAAATTTAAAAATTAAAAATTATTAATTTTATTAAACATAAATAAAAATTTACCTCGGATATGATTTGAACCTACGGTATGTACTTTGCTAGAGTACTGTAATTTCGTTCAAAAATAAACATGTATTTAAAAATTATTATTAATTTTATTAAATACATAAATAGAAATTTATCTCGGATATGATTTGAACCTACGGCCATGTACTTTGCTGGAGTACCGCTCTAACCAACTGAGCTATCGAGATACAAGTCCCAATCGATGTAAATTTTGTATTTATGTATGTAGAACTGATGTAAATTCTACATATAATTTACATATTTACTTTTGAACTTATTCGTTCATAACAAAACTTTTAATAATTTACGTTTAAGTTTAAATTCAATACATATTTTCTTAAAATGCGTTAAAAAACTATAGAAAATGGGATTAAAAAAAATAGCAATGTAGAATAATGATAAAGCAGTTATCTTATCTACAAAAAACTTTCCAAGATCAGAGTACGTGAGCTGATAGTTATTTCAGACACATTAATGCGAATACTCCAATAGTTATAATAGCTTTAAATAAAGAAAGCATTTATTATTTGTTCTATAAGTACGTGAGTAGAACACTGCAAGTTAAACAACAGTTTTTTCGAGTGCAACGTACTAAGTACTTAAAGGGTTTCATAAAACTCTTTGAACAATTAATACTTTATTAATTATACATGCACCCTAAGGTAGATCGCGATACCATAATGTATTACTCCCATTAAAAACTATTAAGAACTAAGACAACACGAAGAAACGTAAAAACCCCATATAAATGTATAAAATTAGCATGGTCGAAGTATAGATAATAAATACATTCATCGATTTAAATACTTTCAAGTATAGTCTGAGGACCATACATTGTTGCATTTTTGTGACCTTCACTTTGTTATAATATAATATGACATAATAGTTCATTGCATGCAATTATACTAGTATAGAAAATATATCAAAATAAGACGCCTTCTGCAGTAAAATTACTGACCTAATAAAACTTTTTTCTTCATGAAATGTAGATTATGGGGAATATACACTCTGTGTATATGGGGATCTTGAAAACGGTAAGAGATACAACTTTGGTTAAATAGGAGAAAAGTTGCGCAATCAAAGGCCTAAAAAAATGGCGTTTAGAAATCCCTGAAAATATTTGTGGTTCTTAAGTTATTTTGCAAAAATTGAATTTTCCGATTTTACAAATTATCTTTTTCTGTCGTTAATATTTGATCTAGACCAAAACGGATGAGACTTCTCTACAGCAACTTTTAATGTCCTTTAAGGTGGCAGTATTAGTTTTTTTTTTAATCCGACGTTTCGTCTTTGTGGAACCATCATCAATTTAATCTTTTTAAACACGGCTCTGGTATTCTGATATCAGGTTATTAAAGTCTTTTTTATTCCGAATCTAATGATATATAATACATTGCGGTTTAATTGCGTTTTAGCCTTTTTTTTTTTGGATTTAATCAAGAAAATTTCTATTACGGACCTGTATATATTTTTTTTATTGTTTAAGAATTAATAATTACCTATATCTATTAACAGTTTATATGATTTAAGTGTTTAATAGCAATCTAATGACTAAATTGATGTACTAATTTAATAAACAAAAACCAAGGATCATAACAAAGTACATTATGCTGGTAATACTCCAGTCATTGAAGGTAAAATACGGCGAGACTGTATAATTTTGCCAAAAATTTGGATTTAGGTTCTACTTACCCTCTACTTCAAAGTTGACCCTATGCCTGGGGTTGATTTTTATTTTTTAGGGGTGAAAACTACCTCTATTCGAAAATAATACTAGAATTGTAGATTCGAGCGTGTAATCGATTGAAATCATCTTTAAATAAGTTGAATGAACCTCAATTGACATTAAGGGACATAATTTACGACTTCTTAAACAGTTTCGACCCCTAAAAGCCACCCCCTAGAATGGTCGTAATAAAAAAATATCTTCAAAATGTTCTTTAGCAACTTAGAATGATTAAATTTCACCGATTTGCATGAAAATTTGGATTTAGGTTCTATTTTCCCTCTACTTCAAATACGAACCTATGCCGTTGGTTGCTTACTATTTTTTAGGGGAGAAAACTACCCCTGTTTGCCAATAATTATAAAATTGTAGATTCAAATTTGTAATCGAAATCTTCTTTAAATAAATTAAATAAACATCATTTGACATTCGGAGTGATAGATTATGATGCATTGAACATTTTAAACCCCTAAAAACTACCCCCTATAACAGTAATCATTAAAAAAATAATGTTGAAAAATTTTATTCAGCGAATGATTTAATGCCCATTTGCACCAACATTTTAAAGCTACCCTTAACATTAAGTGTTTGTTAAGTGGTATATTTTTATTGCACCAATGTATCAGCCATCCTTATTCAATTCGTAAAGCGTTCCTAACAAAGCCGTGATTTTTGCCGGCTTAAAGTTCATTTTATTAAGGTAAACTATATATTAGGTTAGGTTTTCCTAGAAGGGTTTATCAGAGATCTAACCATTTGGAGGAAATGGATCCCATAAGTTTTTTCAAAATATTTCGATTGTATAATGAAACTGCTCTACAGGTTTTAGAATTAATTGAAGTTGAACGAGAGTATCCAACAAATATGTGAGCATTACTGCGGATTCCATGTATAATTTATTTGAATAATGCACCTGTATTATGAATCTTATAAATGATAACTGTTTTATTTTATGCTTATTTATATATTGCTATTATGGCTAACAGCGTAAGGTTTTCACGAGCAGTGAAATTAGCGCTACGTGCTCACTTTTTTTCACTAGTTCATTGCTTTCATTATTCATCTTTATATATGTAAGATTTTGTCTAAAATTCAAAAACAATTTCAAACTTGATAACACATACGTGGCAATTCAGACCATAACTATAGTGGAAAAATAAATATCCCAAGTTTAACAACAAATCACCAAATATTCTACAGTGTTGTGGAACCTCTTCGTTACTTAGTAAAGGAAGTTACGTTTTTTATTCGTGCAATGTGTATAACTTTAACCGTTCCATTAAATTTAAATGACGCTTAGTCATTCTCTACTTAGCCACATATTGGTGCAAATGGGCATTACTCATATAGTGATATTAAATTCAGATTTCTTTACTGTTGTAATTTTTTATCATTTATTTGTAAGTTTCAACCTTATGAAAACAACCCCTTGCAAAAAAAATCGAAAAATTATAGTGAAAAATTTTTATTAGTTCAAAATATAGCACAAACTTTTGATTAATTAAAATGTAATCTATTTATTTTATCAACCCTTAAAACTACCAATTTGCAATCAAAAATAGGGATAAGAAGAATTTTATTTTTATGTGGATTTTAATTTTTTATTTTTATTACAAATTTTTTTTATTACAAAAAAAAGACATAAATAATCAAAAATCCTCTTCACTCTCGTGTTCCCTTTCCTCTTCGTCTTCATTCCTTTCCACGTCCACCTCATCCTCCTCGTCCTCCTCTTGGTCCATAATTGGAGCACTATTTTGACAATTGTCTCCGCTGCATGTTATACATATCGAATTGCAGAAAAGTCCTACTCTTCGCCAACCGCACCCTTTTTTACAGCTACAAATAATCATTTTCAACAGCTATTCAGGTGCAGGTTGATTCGGAGTTTTGATTGGATTTAATACTCCTTCAATATTAACCCAATTCCAATCAAGTGGATTAATATTTTTATTTTCCAGCCATAAACCTACAATTTTGTACTCTACAATATTTTGCGTATCATTAATAGTTTTTGTGTTATTTTGAAGAAAAGGCAATTTTTCAAAATTACAAAAATGCTCTTTTCACTTCAAGCTCATTTTTGCAAAACTAAGCACTTTAAACCGGTCAAATTTATAGAGCATATTACAAGTACATAAATAAAGTGAATAGTGAAGTGGTAACTATTATTTTCAATTGGGTTGGTAATTAGGGGGTATTTTTTACATTATTTTGTTGTCGAAAAAATAGGGACCAACTTTATTTTTGTCATAACGCGCTTAGTTTTGATCTATGGACATTTATAAAAAACAAAAATAAAGGTTTTTACATTGTTTCTTGGTTATTTCACGTTGAAGCTTCACCATTCTTTTTGTTTTTTTATATGCTACATTTTTAATAAGAATGATTTTTTCGATAAAATACTTACTTTTTGAGTTATTCGCGAAAAACCTTCTGAAAACGCATTTTTTTTTTTTTTGAAAAGTTGACACTTTCATTCGCGAATAAGTCGAAAACTATTGACTTTCAGCAAAAACTTTATATAACAAAAGTTGCTTAGAATTAGTCAGGACTTATTTTCAACGAAACATTTTCCACCCCGAGAAGGGGTGGCATCCACCCCCAGGGTAAAGGCAACCCCCGGTACAGGGCCAACTTTGAAGTATAGGGTAAGTAGAACCTAAATCCCAATTTTTATGAAAAATGGTGCTGTTTGGCAAAAAAGGGTCATTGACTGGACTATAGAGAACGGTCCTGCAATCCTTGTGCCAAAAATACCAATCCACATATTACATCCAAATCCACTTTTTGTTTAAACGCGGATTGTATTCAAGCCAATAATGGAAATTTTGTCTATTGAAAATACCATTCGTAAACATGCTCTCGTCAGACCATATTATTTGTTATGAAGAATTTATAATTCTCTAAGCATTTTCATGTGTACCATCCACACTTTAACAATAAATAATTGCCTAGATCAGTTAACAGTTTTGATCATTTAAATATTTAATTAATAATAATGTCGTTTGAATTGACAATCACGTCGGTTATTTGAAACATTAGCTTAGTGCGTAATAATTGGTAATTTTTTCTATTAACTGTGTTTTCTTATGAAGAAAATTTTGAGAAGGTGGCGTATTTCATTTTATACAACCAAAATGATTCTGCTGTAGAGCGTATGTATTTAGAGAAGTATCCCGAACGGAGGCAGCCAAATAAAAGGAATTTTAGCAAATTAGTGTCAAATCTCAAAGCGTATGGATCCTTTTAAAACCCCGGAGAGTGGCGGCAAAAGACATGCAATGATTGATGGCTATTAAATACTTAACCCATTTACGGCCAAGCATAAAAATAATTAAAATGTTGTTAAACAATTTATATGCATTCTTTATTTATGATAAAATTAAGAGGAAAACACCAAATAATAATGATAATATATAAATGAAAAATAATGGTTCGTTAATTTTGGCAGAATGTATGAACTAAAACTAAATTAAGTGCAAAACTTGACTCAACAAAAATTAATCAAAAAATAAGAATAATGCCCTTGTATGGTGAAATACACTAAAGCAATTAGGATATAAGTGAACTTTACATTTATTACACAAATATATATTGTGTGTTTTGCAGACCCTGCAACGGCGCCTTTTGCCTTTTTCTTCTCTTTTCATCATGTGACCAACATTACCATGTCTTATTGCACTCGGTAAGCTTCCTTGTGATGTACGACCCGGCAAGCTGTAGACTGTGCTACTGGTTGTAGTTCTTCCTGCTCTTCTGTCTGCTCTGAAGATGTGGATTTAGTCTCGCTTTTTATCAGAGACAAAACTAACTAGGTGAATGTTAGTGCAAAACTTTCTTTCAAAATACTAAAAAATATATGGAGTATTTTTGTGTCTTTGAAATATTCAGATGTTTTAGAAATATTTGATAAAAACCAAAAACTGACCCTAATACCCCCCCCCCCCCCTCCCCGAGACATCCAAACATCATGGCCGATCTTGACGAAGCTTGGCCATGAGCTAATAAATCGATTTAGCGATAGTGAAAAAAAAGTCGATTGCATAACCTTCTATACCTACATATGGTTGAAAATAGATATCTCACTTATCTTTCAAGATAACTATGGACTGTTTCATATCATTTTAAAGCAAATTTCACTCCCTTTCGAATAAAGTAAGAATGTGTCTATGTTATACCAGCAAAACGAGGAATGTTTTCAATTTCCGGAAAAACCGGAGTAGTGTTTTCATCAGGATCATATCATTTCATTAGCGCAAATGAACAAAGTTTATTTCCAAAATCCGAAGTTTTTTCAATATTAAATATTTGAAAATTCATATTTCCTATACTAGTAGCTTTAGAAAAAGCAGGTTAGTTGTATTTATAAGAGTGGCTGGGTCTCTAGAAAATATTAAAAAAAAATGCGCGGGGAGAATTTTGAATAAATCATTTTCGAATAATTGTTTAAGTTTGACCCCTTAAATGTAGGCAAATTTATACCATAATTTATTAGGTAAAGAAGTCTCTTTAAAAAACGTTTATTTAACTACGCATGTCAATTTCCAATTCTTTTATATCTTGAACGGTATCGGAAATATATACATCTACAACAAAAATGGAAAAAATTGTATTTTATGCGAGTTATTGTTGACCTGAATTTCAATTTTCTATGTTAAAATTTGAAAATTTGCCCTCAAAATAACACCCTTATTTTCACCCCCTGTATACCTATTGCATTTAAAAGCTTGTTTTGTCGACATAATTGTCTCGTAATTTTTTTCTACCGCATTACTTTCCAGTTTTTCCTCTAACTAATTCTGTAGTTTGCTACCGCATTGTCCACCCATATGCTATCGTTGATAACATTTGGTTGCGGCACTTGTTCTTCTTTTTTCAACTATCCGTTATAACGTTTTGCTTTGAGTATTGGCGCAATCGTTCCATTATTAGTAGCAATTGGTACTACCAAGCTATGTTCCATCTTGCAACTGTTGCCTAGGCCGATTCGTCAAAGTAGAAATCAAAGTCTCCTCTTTTTTGTTTTGCAAGTATTTTACTACGTTGTATGGGACAATTCGGTAAACGATTTTCTCTCACTGTTCCTGTGAACAAAAATCCTTTCTCCTTCAACTCGAAAAAACAACTGTGTGTTGAGGCGCATCAGACACAATAGATAACAAGTCTAAAACCACTCTTGATCCTAGTGAATGTTCCTGTTGAATTTCTTTAGACGCGGCACCACCGTAAGGAATAAATTGATATAAATATCCTCCTCAGCTACACAGACACGAAATTTTGAAGCCGAAGCGAACTGGCCCCTTTCATCAACATTTTTGCAGAATGTTTGCCGTAATAGGGGACCATTTGCTCTAGTAAATATCTTAAACTGCAAATATTTTTCATTCAGTAAATTGAATACAGGACGCAATTTAGAAAATTTGTCCACCTTCTCGAGGCTGCTATTATCTGATAGGTGGAGATTTCTCTTTATTGCTCTGAATGTATTTCTGCCTTTGCAGCTTCTTACTAAATGCACATCCTTATCCTCATCTTTTGACCAATACACGTCACAAGATGGTAATGTGTGATAACTAGTCAGTATTAGAATTCCTAAAAATTGTTTTAGTAAAAATACAGAAAATTTGAAATCGTGGCGATTATTATCTTGTGCATATTTCATACTGTAACTTAGTATTGCGTTGAGCACAGTATCATCAAAAAAGAATTAAAAAAACCTTCCAAAGGTGATATTCCACCAATGATGTGCTTTATTGCTTGTATTTTTTGAAATTCATTTGTGGTTGGCAAAAATAAATGATCGTTCTTGTTTTTCCAAGGCGGTACGTACTGGTTTGGATTGGATTTGCCGCGGACTTTTTCTTTTTGCTGCTAAATGGGCCTGGAGTTGGAACATCAAAACTATCATCTCGTCATCTAAAGCCTGCGTCTGAATTTCAAATCTTTCAACAATATTCTTTGGTAAAGTGTCGCCTACAAGAAGATCTTTATCCAAATTGTCTTCATTTGTAAGAGCGTCTATAGCAGAAGGAACATGCACTGCATCTATTTCATTGATGTCTTTGAGATCGGAATATTCTTCCTATATTGCTTCCAACTCTTGTACACTTTTTGAGCTCCCACTTTCTACTAGAAGACATAGCTGCAATATAAATAACAAGTGCTGTATAAGTGTAACATAAATATGTATTATACTATACTGCAAATTTTTATAACAAACTCACAGTACGTACGACGTAACTTCAACTTACCGGTTAGTCGCAATTATTTATAATAAAATCAAATATTTGTTCACTCGACAATTTACAATCACAATCACTGTTATCCAATCGAAGGTTTTACTAGAAATAAAATGGATCCGAGCACAAATGGTCAAAACCTGCTGCATGTGCAGTTTTGTTTGTTTACGCTGCATCGAGACACAGTTTTATAGAGGAACCATTAAATTTATTTGTCAATTTTCTTTACATTTTCCATTCAATCGATCTCTTTAAAGGGCAGTATGTATATCCTCAAGCTTTTATAATTTATTTTTTTATATATCACTGCTTTTACACAAAATGCTTAACGCACTGTTGAAATTACCGTTATTTCAAGATCTATAATTTATACAAATTGAGTTCAAAAATATATATGTGCAACTTGGAAGGCTTCTAAAGTGGTAATTGATAACACAGTATCGATATCCATTTATAAAATAACTTAAAAAAAAACATTTTGTTAATGGTTTGTTTTTCATACTTTGGCCATTAATGTGTTAAATGATATTAACTTTTTATGGATAAGGGTAATTATTAGAGACCGGATTTCTATGCACTTTAAAGTGCCAAAATATGCATGCACATGTGCACTAAAAAATGGCTACATATACACTCATTTACATGCAACTTTATCGAAATACGTAGATTGTGGTTAAATAATCGATAAGTATACACTATTGAGTATAATTTTATTTACAATTTACCAGATTTGGCAATACTAATTAAAAGCTATACAGTGGAATTACCATTTACAATCATATACATTTTTAAATTTTCAAATGTAAAATTATGACTGGTCTGTGAAAATTGACTTATATTTAGAAAAACTGCGCTCCATTCATATGAAGTAAGAGGTACGTACTTAAACATGTTTAGCTCTTCTAATGAATAAACTACCATATTTTTCATTATATTGGCTTGACCAGTTAATGTAATTGTTGATAGTTTTAATTGAATCCAAACCTACATTTTTTTTGTTTAACAGTTAACGTCTTTGCCCCTTTAAGATTTTTAACTGAAAGCTGAACAGTTTTTAATAAATCAAGTTTCGTCAATTGAATTGCCCCTCTTTTCCAATTTTGTATTGGTTTCTGCAAGACAACAAAGAAAATAAACAACTCTTCTGTTAAACCCTCAACACCAATTGCCTTTTGAGCATTTTCAATACATAATACATCATTCTCGTTAAAACTATTTACTATTTCTCAAAATGTTTTGCATAATATTCTGTTGCACAAATCCAAGTTCCTCATCTTGTAATTACAGGCTGTGGAGAAAGGGAAATCCGTTGCGCCGTTTCCTGAAATATTTGTACTCGCTGTAGCGCCTTACAAAATACTTTTTTTGCATTTGAAATTACATCGTTAACATTTAGATATACTTCACGCACTTTTTCTGCAACACGATGCAATCAATGTGCGAGACAAGTTACATGGACCATTTTCTGATATAATACTTTTAAGTCCTTCTCCTGATTTGATCATGTATGGTGTTGCATCAGTGACGAAAAGAATCACTTTTTCATACTGTATGCTCTCTGGCCATAACATCAACATTGAGTTGTTGAACAATTTGGCAACGGCAGAATGGTTGGTTTTTTGAAAACTATCTATCGCGAAAAGGTAGGAAGTGGCATTATTTTCGGAATTCGATATTCCAGTTGGCGACATACCTGAAACAAACATTTCATCTGTATACAGCCTGTTTCAGAGTAAGCGCCTTATTTTTTTAGCCACACCATGGGTACTACTTTAAAATATTTGGCAGTAATATGTGTCAGGACATTCTCTACACGATGATGATATCAAATTTTCAACTTCTTTTTTTTTAATGGAGTGCAATAATTTTGTTTAATTATTGAGATCCTAAAAACATTCTTTTTACCATAGTATTTCGTTTTTCGTAAAAGTTCATTTCTTTTCCTATCAAAAAGCAAACTAACTAGCGCATGAATGTTTTACACTCGATGTTATTTTTATCCAAATATCAAGTAGCGGTAGACACAACAGAAACAATGTAATAAACATCTACTTTTTGAAACTCAAAATTAAAAATTTACAAAAATATCTCGAAATTTTTTCCTTCTTTTTCAATATATAAATTGAAGCGTCGTCCAACGGAGCCAATAGATAGAAGGATAATTTCTGGAGAAATTTCGTTTATGCAAGTACGAATTCGCTTTTGGTTATTTTTAATAGTTGTTGGTTCAACGATGTACATCTGGGATTTTATATACCCCCAGAGAAAAAAAGTCCAGTGGTGATATATCAGGTGACCTAGGTGGCCAACCAACTGGTCCTCCACAGCCAATCCAACACTTCTCGTATCGATTATTTAAAAACTCCCTAACTGGAAGGGCATAATGTGCTGGAGCGCCATCTTGTTACCGCCACAAATTATTTCTATCTTGTGGGAGTTCATTTAGATGATTTTGAATTTCATTTTCTAATAAATTGAGGTAATTCTCTCCAGTTAGTCTATTAATAAATATTGGCCCAACAATGTGCTGTCCTATTATTCCACACCACACGTTTAAATTCCATCGATGTTGACAACGTCGCTCACGGGTCCAGTGTGGATTCACATTATCGTAATAATGCATGTTACGTCTTACAACAATAGCATCATTTCGAAAACTTGCTTCTTCCGAAAATAAAACGTTGTTAAAAAAGTTTCTATTTTGTCCTATCTGTTGCAAACCCCATTGTGCAAAATTAATTCTTGACAGAAAATCATTTTCGGTTAATTCTTGATGAAGAATCATTTTGAAAGGGTGAAATTAATTTTTTTTTTGTTATCCTCCAGACCGAACTTTGCGATATTCCAACCAAATTTGCAATCTCCGTAGTACTGACATGGGGATTCTCAATAATGTGTAGCATTACCTGGTTTTCGTTGTCATCTTTGCAAGCAGGTGGGTTTTCATGTACCGGTTTCTTATAATCCACAGTTCCCGTTTCACGCGTTCTCTCCAATAATTTAGTAAATGTTCGATGTTCAGGGTGCCTTCTGTTTAGATATTTATTTCTGTGCAATCTGGCTGCTTCATAAGGATCTTCGTCTGCTTTTCCAAATATTAGGAGCATATCGATTAAATCGTCTCTCGTATAACTTAACGGCATCTTAAAAACGTATCAATTAATTTTAAATTAACAATTATAATCTTCAATAATACAATTGTTATTAACAAGCACTGACAACTAAATTGCATTGATTGACGTTTGACTACTAGATTAAAATTTAATTGTTTCTTTTGTGTCTACCGCTACTTGATATTTGGACAAAAATAACATCGAGTGTAAAACATTCATGCGCTACTAGATTAAAATGTTAGTTTGCTTTTTGATAGGGAAAGAAATGAATTTTTAAGAAAAACGAAATACTATCGTAAAAAGAATGTTTTTAGGATCTCAATAATAAAAAAAATTATTGCATTCCATTTTGAATTAATTCGTCTAATTGAAAAGTTGGTATCACCATCATGTAGAGAATGTCCTGAAAAAAAAAGGAAAAGGTAACGTATTTAATTCCTTCCCCAAGGGGAAGGGCGGGCTGCTCGAGCTTCCCGAGCTCCTTCAGCTACAATCATGGATTCCAGCATACATACATACATTACGTATATATGCATGGTGGGATTAAGGATAGTGTGGTCAGGATAAGATCGGAAGGAACGGGTTAGTTCTGAGGGGAAAATACTACCCCAGCATTCGCCTAAGTAGCCGCACATGGTGTGCATATACACAGTGACCATGCTACATGTGTATGAGGAAAACTTCCTGAAAAAACCTCATACAAGGTAGACGGTAACGACAATCGAACCCATTACCTCCCGAATGCGAAGCAGGTCGTGTCACCACTACACTACCAGCTCGGTGAATGTCCTGAAACATATTACTGTCAAATATTTTGAAAGTAGTACCTATAGTGTGGCTAAAAAAAATAAGGCGCTTACTCTGAAACAGGCTGTATATAAAAGTCCTGACTGACTCACTGACTGACCGGTATCATGCACAGCCTAAACCGCTGGTCCTAGAGACATGAAATTTGGTGGGTGTGTTCTTTGTGAAGTGAGGGTTTTTCGAAATTCCACCCCTAAGAGGGTGAAATTGGGAGTTGAATTTTTTTTTTGAAACTTTATTCTATGGGTCGATTGACTCGAAAATTGGTACACTTCAATTAAAATTAAAATTATGGGACACGTGTATCGCAAAATTTAAATATCGCCCCCATTCTGAGATCGTAGCAACGCGCGACGGATGCGACTAGTTCATTTATATAATTTGAATGTTTGAGATCTAAGTGAATTTTTGCAGACCCACAAAATAAAAATAATTCGAAAGAAAATTTAAAGCGCATGTGATTTTGAATTTAGGTATTTTACTAACCTTCCTGTACAATCAGTAGATGTAGTTGTCACCCATTTCTTTTCTTATTGAATCGATGGTATTTTGGTACAACTGTGGAAGGTAATTTTTTCTGAATGTCGATTCATCTGGTATTGGCATTTTCGAGACTTCTTCCAAAAAATACGGGATGATTAACTTTCCACACAGGAATATCAGCAGCTACTAACGCTTTTAAAAGTTTTTTATTGACTTCTGCAGTCTGATTCGCACCACTACATAAATTATTAACACATCCCGACAATAGAGCTTGCTTTTTATTTTTTAAATTTACGGATTTTTTTATGTTTCATAGTATTCAAATGCAGCAATACTTGAAAAGGTTTTGACACATTCACTTTGTCATCCGTGGAAAAAACATCAAACTCGTGAACGTAACTCCGTAATACTGCCGCAAAAGAATAATTTTCTTTACCCATCTTAAGTTTGAACTCGGTCTTGACGCAAACTTAAAATACTACATTTTCGTATCAAAAGAGAGTGGAACTAGGCCCACCTTGGAAATTAACCAATTTTTTTTAATAATGAATGACAATATAATAGATAATGATTTGAATCAATGCAATTATTCATGAATAGATCGTTAAAGGCTTAGCGTACGGTTACATTGCACGCGTACTTTGACGACCATCGAATCGGACGTGCTCGTGCGTAGTCGGACACTGAAACAAACATCGGCCGGCAGATTGAACCGGTTATATTCAATGCGGAATAGTCGTTAGTGTATGCGCGTGTACGCACGAGCGATTCTTAAAATCAAACTTGTTTGTTTTTTCCCAACCACGTGTGACTAAATACGTATTATTTATTTTGATGTCTATACAAATGGATATAGAAAAATTGCTGTTAGGTGTTTTTGAAAAAAGACACTATGGGACCAAACAAGGAAAGATTATCACAATCGAGATATGGCTCGTAAGATGTGGATATCCCTGGAAAAGGAAATGAACGAAAGCAGTAAGTACCTTTATAATATTTTCATCGTTTTTAATTTAATAAATGGATACAAATAAAAGTATATTATTTACATAGGTATGTACTTAAATATGGGTGTTATAAGCATTTAAATATGGTTATACTGAAATGGAACAGATTAATCTCACTATCAAAATAGGTTTTAAATGCGTTTCTAATATCATATGCTTGTTGATTTTCTCTGTTGTTAATTCTAGATTTATTTGGATTGCGTATCCCTGCCGTTGTCTCTGTACGAGATTTGATTTCTTTATCCCTTCCCGATCTATGATAACGTTGTGAAGAATACAAGTACATTTTATTATTATATCAACTTTATCCGGATGAATTTCGATATCTTTTTTCAATACTCTCCATTTGGAGGTTAATATCCCAAAAGAACATTCTACCATTCTTCTCGCTCGTGACGGTCTTTAATTAACAACCTCTTCTTCTTCTTGCAAATCTCTTTTGGGGTAGGGTTTCATCAAGTAGGTTTTAAGAGGATATGCTTCATCACCAAAAAGGACATGTGGGAGTACTAAATTACTTTGTGGCTTTATCTTCTGGAATATTTAATGACTTATTTTCAAGCTGTGTGAAAAAATACCCCCATCGCTTTGTTTTCCAAAAGCACCAACGTCGACACAGATTAATGTGTAATTTACATCTGCAACTACTTGAAGTACTACAGAGAAATAATGTTTGTAGTTGTAGTACATTGATCCTGAATTTGAGGGACATCATATTCGAATATGTTTACCATCTATACATCCAACAATGGGAAATTCCATTTTTTCTGAGAGTCTTTGAAATTGATCGAAACATGTCTTCTGTTGGAAAAGGCATGTGCCTTTCATGGAAAGTTTCCCATATGATTACAGGTGGCGTAAAAAAATTAACCTTATTGTTGTATGACACATTCTAAATCAGAATGTCAAAGAGCAAAAAGTTAGTTCAGTCGAAAAATACCCGAAACAAAACAAACGCAAATGTTATGGTCACAAGTAAAGGTGGATCTGCTGATCCTGGAGGAATAAAGGAATAAAAGTGACATCTAAATGGCCGAATTTCAATCACTCAATACTACGTATATATTCACAATGAAAATACCATGACTGACTCGGGTGATGACAAAAATGACGTTTCTCAATTAAATTCAGACCAAGAAATAAGTAATGAAAACTCTCTATATACTGCGCCGAAGACTAGGACCACAGAAAAAGCTGCAAATAGTGCAACTATATCCACGCCGAGTACATCTCGTAAGAAAAGACAATTTAGATCATGAGTCACCGAAGGGGAAAAAATGAAATCTTCTGTATACGAGAAAATGTTATCCATAGAAGAAGAAAAACTTTTGGTATGAGTCTGCTGCCTCATATGAGAAATATCCCTGAAGAAAGAAAATTTATCAGTTGCATAAAAATGCAGCAAATTCTTTTGGCACAACAATGTTCCCAGTGTGTCTAGACAAGAAGTGCTGAACCCGTGCAGCAAAATTATCAGTACAAATACCCAATCTATTTGTCAATACCAACACCATCACCTCAAAGTTCCTATGCCACAGAAGACGAACCAGGCCCTTCAAGCCATACCATAAATTTGCAAATACTTAAATCATTTTCAATAGTGTTTCAATTTTAGTTTTAGTTTAGAAAGAGGTATTTTTGCTTTTTTTTTCTCTAAATGTTTGTATTTTTGGAAAACTATAACTTACTTATCTATAATAACTTACCTTAACGTTAGTGCCAATTACTCTGCAGATTGAATACACTTTCGAAGGTTCGACTGTTTTTACAGTCTTTCGGAAATTTGAGACAGAATATAATTAAATGTTTCCGGTAACAACGAAGATATTCAAAAAATGTCTGTGATTGGAGTAGCAATTCGTCAAATAACAGGTGAAACTCGCCATGTTCTTCTCTACTTTTGTATATATCGTTTACCCATGTTTATCTTGTATTTTCTAACATCGAAAGAGGCGAAAAATTGTTTTCCAATAAATAATCTACATATTCGGTCATTCTCTGAAATGAACTAGAATCAATTAAACGCGTGCAATCTAACCACCCAGCGTACGACCAAATTCGTCCGTTTATGTCCGACTCAATGGTCGTCAGAGTACTCGTCCAATGTAACCGTACACTTAATGAGGTAATAGCGTATAACATTCAATGTGCAGATGTCATTACCTCATTAAGTCATCAAGAAATTAATGGTGATTTCAGAAAAAGCGAAATAGGTACTTAGCCAGAGAGTAAAAGACAAATAATTCTGTGTTCCAAAATTTCAACATTAAGTACTAAGCATTTGCTAATTTTAATACTACATTGGCATGAAATATGCTTAAAAACCCCAAACTTTTTAAAATATGTACGCACTTTAAAATTCGTATATTGAGTTCATACGTCCAAAAAAACAAATAGAAATTTGACTCTACATATGCTAGTTCAGTGCAAAAAAAACATGCGATTGCATAGAAATCCTATCGCTAATAATTATCAATTCTTAAAAAATAAAAATCTGTGTACAGGTACAGGAAAACATACACAATAAACCATAATGTGTTTTACATCATTGAATTCGGAGTAAACAGGACTTTAATAACCTAATATTAGAATACCAAGGCCGTATTAAAAAAAAGAATTTGATTATGGTTCCGCAAATACGAAACATCGGATTAAAAAACTAATCATGCCACCTTAAAGGGTATTAAAAGTTACTGTAGAGAAGTGTCCTCGGTTTTGGTCTAGATCAAATCTTAACGCCAAAAAGGAATTAATTGGTAAAATCCAAAAATTATTTTTTTCACAAACACACACACACAACACACGCACACACGCAAGCACACGCAAACGCACAAACACACACAAACAACACACAAACACAAACAACACACAGAACAACACACAAACACACAACAAACACAACAACACACAAACAACACACAAACACACAAACAAACAACAAACACAACAAACAACAACACACAACAAACACACACACACACAAACAACAAAACACACAAACAAACATCACAACAACACACACAACAAACAAACACACAAACAAACACACAACAAAAACACACACAAACAAACAAACACAACACACAACACACACAAATAACACAACACACACACAAACAAACACAAACACACAACACACACACACAACACACACACAACACACACACACACACACAAACAACACACACACACAAACACACACACACACACACAACACACACACACAACACACACACACACACAACACACACACACACACACACACACTCACACACACACTCACACACACACACACACACACACACACACACACACACACACACACACACACACACACACACACACACACACACACACAACACACACACAACACACACAAACACAAACACACACACACCACACACAAACAAACACAACACACACACACAAACAACACACACACACAAAAAACAAACACACAACAAACACACACACAACAACACACACACACACACACACACAACACACAACACACACAAACAACACAAACACACACACACACACAAACACAACACACAACACACACACACACACACACACACAAACAACACACACACACAAACAAACAAACAAACAACACACACACAAACACACACACACACAACACAAAAACACACACACACACACACAACAAAAAAACATAACACACACACACACACACACACACACACACACACACACACACACACACACACACACACACACACACACACACACACACACACACACACACACACACACACACACACACACACACACACACACACACACACACACACACACACACACACACACACACACACACACACACACACACACACACACACACACACACACACACACACACACACACACACACACACACACACACACACACACACACACACACACACACACACACACACACACACACACACACACACACACACACACACACACACACACACACACACACACACACACACACACACACACACACACACACACACACACACACACACACACACACACACACACACACACACACACACACACACACACACACACACACACACACACACACACACACACACACACACACACACACACACACACACACACACACACACACACACACACACACACACACACACACACACACACACACACACACACACACACACACACACACACACACACACACACCACACCCACCCACCCACCCACCCACCCATTCCATTCCCACCCACCCACACCCACACACCCACACACCCACACACGTGTAAAAATCTGTATTGGATACTTTCTGTTCGATTCTATAAATGTTCTGTGATTATTACTGTTTGAAAAACAAAATTTATCTGTAGCCTGAATCGCTAGGGTTGTTATTTACGTAAGTTTACTCGTTAGTTAATGATTTAACTTCTCTGTATTTACTGCCTTTTACCATTTATTATAATGGATTAAATGATTTTCTTTTATTGCGTTTACTTTTCTACGTTATAAAGGAATTATTTCTTTACGTATTTTTTTTTTGTATTTCAAAAAATTCATAAAAAAAACTGCTAGTTCTATTTATACGTAGGCTCTGGTTATTCTCAAATTCTTTCATTTTTATAGGTACCTGTCACCACTAGATGGTTATACCAGTGAATAATTGCTTGTTACTAATCAGGTTTTATTTGAAAACAAACATATGTTTAACATTTTTACAAAATTTGATAAGGACAATTCTATTGAATACCTTTTGTTCCGAAGGTGTGGTTCTTTTAGCACGACCATTTTGTTGTGGTGTAAAAAACACTTTCTCTGAATTCCGTTTTCTCTGTGTAAATCACCATTTCTAGAGAATTTTTGTTTCAAAAAGTTTCATTCGATGAAGTAATAGAATTGCTATTGATTGCGGATGTAAAAAATATATTGCCTACACCCACATGGTAAGTTGGCTCGATTTTCTTCAAGCTCGTTATAATTAGAATCGTTCTTTTAGGCTTAAACTACGATATGTAAATTGAAGGAAATATATTTAACCAGTTCGTTGTAAATTATCATAATATTACTCGTCTTCGACCTTCGTTGTGAATTATCATAATATTACTCGTCTTCGACCTATAGAGGTAAAATAACGTTAGATGAATAAACTGATATTATATCCCTTACCTTTTTCTAGCGTTTTTTTTTCGTTTTGGGTCTTTTCGTTCTGCGTTTTCCTTCTTCCTGGTTGCTGTTAAGATTAGATGTTGTGTACCTTTCGTCTCGCTTTTGGGTTGCTACGATGTGCCTTTAACTGGGAATACTCGTAAATGACTACTAGTAACTGGACTGTAACTATGACGATGGAATTTAAGCTGTATAACTAAAGCACATTCGCCAAACAGGTCAGAGCTTTCCTTATTGTATCAATAAATATTACATTGTCAAGTTTATTTCCTAATTTGGTTACTACTACCTACAGCTCCTACAAAAGATTAAGTGCATTTTAATTAACCATATTATAAATTATTTGTTTTTAATGGACTGTTTACCTGTGTTACAGTTTCACGATCATATTACTATCCGAAAACATTTCGCTTTTATAAAAATTTCACTAACGTAGAATGGTTATAACTGGATCAATCCATTAGTTAATAATTTGTGCACATACTTAACCAAGTTTGAGGTAATTACTATTGAACTTTTAAATAAAACACGCAGTGATGTGTTGGCATTTAGCTTTCATATTGGTTGCATTGTTACCTTTCTAACGTCAACTATTACGGTTGTTTATGTATATAGATTTTCCTTTTCAGGGATTACGTATGAAAATATCTTTCAGCGTCCCAGACAGGGGCATTACGTGTTATTAATAATTTTAGATAATTTGGAGGTGAATTTATAACAAGTTAACCTCGCGACTTGCCCTCGTCAGTGTCAATATTCGTACCTGCGCTCAATTACTCAGTTTCACTATTTTTCGGTGTTCTTATTGTGATATTAGCATAAATTTATATTTAGTAGTGTTATGTGTTATGAAAAATTTGATACGCATGCA
This sequence comes from Vesta saturnalis, assembly GCA_036346205.1. Classification (NCBI taxonomy): domain Eukaryota; kingdom Metazoa; phylum Arthropoda; class Insecta; order Coleoptera; family Lampyridae; genus Vesta; species Vesta saturnalis. Next base: position 866,457 of record JARFJB010000939.1, on the reverse strand, counting down.
CTATAAGAAAACGTTTACATTGTGTTATTTATTATTTAAGATTCCTCAAAGACTACAAAAGATATTACACTGAGATTTGGTACACCTAAATGTCTAATTAAATACAATTAATCAGACGAGTATATATATATATATATATATATATATATATATATATATATATAAACTTCTGCATATAGCAGTCTTTGTTGGGAATTTAGAAATAAATTTACGCTTGTTGAGAGAATTGTCGTTTAATTGCTATTCCTGTTGCTCCCTGTTTCAAGCTTTAGCGGGTCTCTCTTTCAAGAAGTAATAACTTATCTTTTCTTTCTTTAAAGCTTGTGGCGCCTGTTTCTTGTCTGTTCTCCCTATCTGCCTGTCTACCATTTTGTTCTGTCCTCTAACTAACCTAACGATCTTCTTTATTTTTATCCACACTTCAAAACACCCACGCTATCCGAATTCTGTGCGGTCTCAGGACCGTTTGGCAGATTTGCTAGTCGAGCTAACCATTTCCTACCTTTCTTTATGTGACGTGGTTGGACACGTATATACAGGGTGTTTCATTAATAATGGGAAATAATTAAACTGTAGAATCTTGGCTTCAAAATAATAAGATTTAATTTAATTCACTTAGATAAAATGTGTCTTCTGTCTGAGTTACAAGGTGTTTTATTTAGTAATTTAAAAATGATTTTTCCCCATTACTTTTAAACTGTTTGACTAATCTTTATCATATTTGTAAGGGAGTGTAGACACTGCAAACCTTACTATATTATGGTAAAGAAACGTTTTTGGCTACTACCAGAGGCGTACGACAGGGGCAAGTCAGAGCTTGGCCCTTCCTAAATTCTACGCCACTGGCGAAATTGTCATTTTAGCACAATTTTTTTATTCTCCATTACTTTCTGTGTACATAACATACTCTACCTTCGTAACATTAAAGTCATTATTTTTCGAGATATTTAAAGTTAAACGTAACGTTGCACAATTTTAATGTGTATTTATCATGGCGGTGTTTTTGGGTCATAGGTTTGCATTTATTACGCAAATGAAACTTTTAAGTTGATTTTTTAGGTTTAATAAGAAGATTAACAATTTTACTAACATGTAATTATCAAAAAATCTTTTTCACATTTTTGCTACAATAAATAATGTGAACAAACTTTAAAAATACTTATCACAAATAAACTGATTTTTACTTTTTTTATTTACAATATCACAATTAGATAAATGCCACTTGAATAATTTCTTCATATCACTTAGAAGTACGTACGACATATTCAAAATAAGTTCAGGTTTTGTGTAGTTGCCTCTGATCTGAATTAATCGTTTCGGTCTAGTAGGCGGCTGTCATTGCCGTTAGTTGTTTATTTTTACTGTCACGAAAGATTTTGATTGTTATAAAATTTAAAAAGCTCATCAAGTAAAAATTCCCCACCACAACAATTTTACTAATCGTGAAATGCGAGATATGATTAGTGTTTATGTACAAGAAAATTATTCCTGTCTTGCTGCTGCTCGAAGATATCAGGAAATGTATCCAAACAGAGTTCAACCTGGTCGCAAAACCTTCAGTAATATTTTTAATAGATTAGGAGATACTGGACAATTTAAGCCCAAAAGTGATGTGGGACGACCTAAAAATTTAACTGTTGATCAGGAGGATGACATTTTAGTGCGAATTGCTAATAATCCTCAACTAAGCACTCGGCGTTTAGCAGCAATGACTGGAGTGAGCCATTCTTCAGTTTTTCGCTTACTGAAAAAGAAAATCTACGACCTTAACACTTTACACCTGTACAAATCTTATTACCTACAGATTATCCTTTAAGATTAAATTTTGCTCAGTGGATGTTTAATAGAAAAATGAAAATCGTGATTTTATTAAAAACATTCGTTTTACTGACGAGTCCACTTTTACACGTAGAGGAGTTTTCAACAGTTGGGATATTGAAAATCCGCATCTATTCCGAGAATCACATTTCCAACATGAATTTAAGGTTAATGTATGGTGCGGTATATTTTGAGATAGTTTGTTGGGTCCCTATGAATTACCAGCAAATTTGAATGGTAACTCGTATTTGGAGTTTCTACAAACTAGCCTTTTCGACGAGCTATAGGAATTCCCACTTAACCGAAGGAGAGGTATGTGGTTCATGCAGGATGGGGCACCGCCTCATTATCCTTTAATAGTACGGAACTATCTAGATCAGCAATTTCCTCATCGTTGGATTGGCAGAGGTAGTGAATTCCCGTGGCCGCCTAGAACTTCCGAAGACAATCCCTTAGATTTCTATTTCTGGGGGCATATGAAAAGATTGGTATACCCACAAGAAATAAATAATCGTCAAGAGCTATGGCAGAAAATAGTAAATTCCGCTAATTTTATTGCTAATCAGCCAAACAATATTTTTTAAAGTTAGAAGATCGTTTAGTGAAAGAATAGATAAACCTATTGAGGTAAATGGGGGTGACATTGAACATTGTTAAGTATTTTTAAAGTTTGTTCATATTATTTATTGTAGCAAAAACGTGAAAAAGGCTTTTTGATAATTACGTGTTAGTAAAATTGTTTGTTAATCTTCTTATTCAACCTAATAAATCAACTTAAGAGTTTCATTTGCGTAATAAATGCAAAACTATGACCCAAAAACACCGCCATGATAAATACACATTAAAATTGTGCAACGTTATGTTTAACTTTAAGTATCTCGAAAAATAATGACTTTATCGTTACGAAGGTAGAGTATGTTATTTACATAGAAAGTATTGGAGAATAGAAAAATTGTGCTAAAATGACAATTTCGCCAGTGGTGTAGGATTTAGAAAAGGTCAAGCTCTGACTTGCCCCTGTCGTACCATAATTTAGTAAGGTTTGCAGTGTCTATACTTCCTGCCAAATATGATGAAGATTAGTCAAACAGTTTAAAAGTAATGGGGAAAAATCATTTTTAAATTATTAAATAAAACACCCTGTAACTCAGACAGGAGATACATTTTATCTAAGTGTATTGGGTTAAATCTTATTATTTTGAACCCAAGATTCTACAGTTTAATTATTTCCCATATATATATATATATATATATATATATATATATATATATATATAGGTGTCCGGAAAAATGTGGAAAATCTCGGATTTAGATAGAAGACGAAAAAATAACATTACAAGTTCCTATAAATTTTTTCCTCCAAACCCTCCCTACGGAGATGTGAGCCCCTAAAGGACGCCGCTGGAAATGAGTTTTTCTTGAATAACTTTTAAAAGTACAAGTACTTTTAAAAGTTATTCAAACAAACTTTACTTTAATAAAAATTCAGTATGATGGCCACTAGTAAGGACCTCTTAAAATAGTATCCTTGAAACATATTTAGCTTCTTTAGTTTACCAGGGATGGACTAAGTTGTACACCTTAACGCCTAAATTTGTAACACCCTGTATGATAAAGATCTAAAAAAAATATTTTTGGGTAGTTTGAACCTTTCTCTAAAAAAGGTATACTTGTTTAATATCGATAAAATTAACTAATAAACGAATTTATGTTTCATTTTCATTTTATTAAAAACTTCATAAGTGGGTTCAACATGGGCTCCGTGAAGTCTGATGCACTCGCGAGCACGACGAATTGAGGATTGATGTGCCCGCCACAATAACCCCACATTGTTCCTTAGCACATCACAATGAAACGTCTCTCTAGAAGCTCCTCCCTAGTATCAACCGGACTGGAATACACCAAGGTTTTGAGGTGTCCCCACTGGTAAAAATCTAAAGGCGTCAGGTCGGGAGATCTAGGAGGCCAGGCGATAGGTCCACCTCTACCTATCCAACGGTTTGGATAGATGTTATTTAAGTGTTCCCGCACAGCAACGCTAAAATGAGATGGTGCCCCATCGTGCATAAAGTACATGTTTCGGCGGTTTTCAAGAGGTAAATGCTCTATTAAATCTTAAAAAGCATTCTGGAGGAACTCCAAATAAAGTTGTACATTCAATCGCACGGGTAATACAAATGGTCCAATCAAAAAATTCCCAATGACGCCTGCCCAGATATTAATTGATTGAAACTGATGTTGACAATGCGAATCAATAGTTGTATGAGGATTTTCGTTTGTCCATACGTGTGAGTTGTGTAAATTTGGGATACAATTTTTGGTCAAAGCTGCTTCATCTGTAAAAAGAATAGTGCTAATGAAGTTTTCATTATTTCGTTGCTGATCCAATAGCCAGTTTGCGAACTGTATTCTACGAGGAAAATATTCAGGAATCAATTCATGTACTTTTTGCAAATGATATGAGTATAACAGCTGTTCTTGAAGAACTTCGTGAATTATTGTTTTCGGCTTATTAAATTGTAGGGCTAATTTGCGAGTTCTCGTTGAAGGAGTTCCATCTACAGCATTCAAAAGATTTTCCTCTAATTCCACCTTACGCACTGTTCTGGTCAGACCAGCATCAGTACTTTTTTTCTTAAACATTCCTAAAGTTATAAAGAAAGTCAATATTATTACCTTAGTAACCGAAATCACTCACCATTCTCTCTTAGACATTGATCAACTCGTTGTAATGTCGTCTGATTTGGAATAGTACGATTAGGAAATCTCTCGTGATATAATCTTCTTGCTTCCAAAGCATTGCAAGAGGCAAGACCATACATGAGATGCATATCTGCATATTCAATAAAAGTGAATTCCTTATCTCGAATAAGTTTACAATTCAAATCACCACGAAATCCAAAAATCAGTAACTTTAAAGTAAATTAATGTCGATCAATGTATCAGCGATGTGACAAATGTCAAGTTCTAAAATGCAGGTTATTTATTTATTTTGTATCATAGGAATGTTTGACATATGTTTTTTTGAGTGAAGATAAATAAAGTGAATAAGAAATAAAATTATACCTCGCATACCTGGCTTAATTTTTTTTAATACTAATAATAATGAAACATTAATTCGTTTATTTTTTTTCTCGAAAATAGTTCATTTTATCGATATTAAACAAGTATACCTTTTTTTTAGGTAAAGGTTCAAGCTACCCAAAAATATTTTTTTAGATCTTTATCAAACAGGGTGTTAAAAATGTAGGCGTTAAGGTGCACAACTTAGTCCATCCCTGGTAAACTAAACAAGCTAAATATGTTTCAAGGATACTATTTTAAGAGGCCCTTACTAGTGGCCATCATACTGAATTTTTATTAAATTATACCGAGTGCTTTAAAAGTTATTCAAGAAAAACTTATTTCCAGCGGCGTCTTTAGGGCCTCACATCTCCGTAGGGAGGGTCTGGTGGAAAAAAATTTATAGGAACTTGTCATGTTGTTTTTTCGTCTTCTATCTGAATCGAGATTTCCACATTTTTCGGACACCTTATATATGTTTATGTATATGTATATATGTATATATATATATATATATATATATATATAATATATATATATGTATATATAATGTATATATATATATATATATATATATATATATATATATATATATATATATATATATATATATAGTCATTTGATGATAATTTAGTATTAATTGAGAGTCAAAGCATACGCATGAAGTTCACATGATTTCACCGATTTATTCAAATCAGATACATACACTAAAAATAATATAGGTCCTAAAATTGACCTCTGTGGGACTCCAGATGGAACCATTATTGTAGAAGATATGTCACTTCCGATACAGACACTTTGAGATCTGTTGCTTAGAAAAGAACGAAATAGTTTCACTGCTATGTCAACTAAACCATAATATCGTAACTTGGCACATAACAATTTATGATTTAGGACGTCAAACGCCTTCGAATAGTCGAGCGAAATTAGAATTTCTGCATTCCCACGATCAATTGAATGAACTATATTATCAGTTATATTGGTGAGAGCTTTAGTTGTACTGTGGTAATGTCTAAATCCTGATTGAAGTACCGGAAGTATGTTATTTGATGATAGATAACCTACAAATTGAATATGAATGATCTTTTCTAAAATTCTGCTAATAGTGGGTAACACACTTATAAGGCGTAAATCCGAAAACTGTTCTAGATTTCTGATTTCAGGTAATGGTTTGATGTAAGCATACTTCCAACGAGTGGGAAAAAATCCATCATGTATGCAACAGTTTACAATATGGGTTACTAGAGGTAGAATAGTTGGGATAACTATTTTTAGTATAAATAGAGTAATTCGATCATTCCCATAAGCATTCGATTAATTTGATAAACTGTTTTGAGTATAGGAGTTAAAGATGTCTTGATCACCGTCATCCAATTTAAAATTGGATGCAAAATGTTTATTAATTTTATCACAATTCTCTAAATTAGACGGAATCTTTACATTTTTTTTGTTGAATATGTAACAGTTTTAAAGATTTCCAAAAAACTACTATTTGTTTTATGTGAATGTTCAAGAAATGAAAGAATACATGGCAAGGCAAACAAAACTTTCGCAGCTCTATAGTATTTACAATTTACATAAGACCTATTTGCTTTATGTTTGGAGACAAGCAATTTTTTTTTAATTCACGGTAAGCCATGGACAATGTGGTTTTCTCGTACGTATTCTCCGGAGAGGGACATCTTTATCAAATAGAAGCAACAAATTTTGTGTTAAAAAAGTTATTTTAACGTCTATGTTTTTGATATATATTTTATGTCACGCAATACCCATCATATCCAGATCAAATTTCTCTTGATCAATATGCGTGAGGTTTCTACAGTTGAATAATCTTTGTTCCAAACTGTTCTTGTTAATGGCCGAGCAGCAATAGATCACATATATATATATATATATATATATATATATATATATATATATATATATATATATACGGTTCATAGCATCTGTTGACGCTTTCCGATTTCCAGGCTTACTTCCACTGTCTTCTATTTAGGCATTGCTCTTGGAGATTTCTTTCAGTAACTGCCTTCCTTATTCCTTCTCCCCAAGATTTTCTGGGTGTCGTCTCCTTTTTCTCCCTTCAGTTGGTATCCATTCCATTGCTGTTCTCGGCATACATCACTCTGTAATTCTGCGTACATGTCCGTACCAGGTGAGTTGCTTTCTTCATAGTTTCTATGATTGTTTCGTTCATCTCCATCATTTCCTTGCTTCTGCTTACTCTACACGATCTTCTAAGGGCATCCATTTCCACTGCTGTAATCTTTCTTTTATCCGCTTCTGTTATCTTCCGGGCTTCCGCCCCATATGGTGTTATGATCTTTACTATTGTGTTATAGATGATTTTCCGTTTCCTCGTGCTATCTTTATGCCACCATATTCCGTTTAGTCTTCTTACCGCTCTTCGTTCTTGTCTTACACGTTCTTTTATTTTTAACGAATCATTTGTTTATTCAAATTCAAATTCAATGCAGTTTATTAAAATTATGGGTACAATTATTGATTATGGGAATTTTACAATTTCAGTCGACTGCTCAGGCGAGGTAGCCTCTTCAGCCGGTTTATTACATAGTTTTTGTGATATAGTTACATTTCATTTTTGTTTATAAGTTTATAACATGTAATCTTAGTATCTAGGCAAATAAAAAGAAAAAACCATGTTTAATTTGGATTTACGTTACTTAATTTAGTAGTATTTCATTCTAATTCTAGAGGATCGTTGTGGGCGGGACTCGTGGGTGGTGTTTCCTAGGAATCAGGTGTACTGGTCCCTCGAGCACCAAAATGCTTCAGGATCCCGGACGTCGGTATAGCTTCATGTGGGTGTTGCCAGTGGTGAATAGAAAAGATTATTAGTATTGTTAATATTGTGTTTGTTAATTGAATTTTATAAGTGATGTTTTGATGTAACTTTGAGTATCGAATGGTAGATTGTGTTAGTATGTAAAATTTAATGTATTGATACTGTTAGCTATACTTATCCTGGAATCCCTACTCATCGCCGTTCCGGAGGTATTTACACGAAAAGTTCAAACACCTCCTGACCGTGTGTGAGAATTACTCGCCACAGGTCAGTCGCAGTTTGTACCGAAACTAAGGCCGCTGCCACCCGTTGAATGACAGGTAGGACTTTCGCCATATCCAAGCCTCCGAGGAAGCCGAGAACATCGTCGAATCCTAAAGCGGACGAAGGGGACTTTTTCACGTCTGCGGCTTTCACTGCATTCGCTACTTCAACCATCTCGCTACCGCTGGCCGTCGCTTTGGCGTAACTAACCCCAGTTCGGACTAGAGCGGGTGCCACTGTGGGCGGTGTCCTCTTCTGTCGCTCTTGAGGTGGATCTTCGGCCTTCTTCCGCTGCGGGATACGTGATGTTGGAGCTTCTGTCTTCTTCCGCTGCGGGAGACCCTCGGACCACCCCTGAAGTTGGCCGGATGATCACCACCACAGTTTACGCACCTTGCCCGGTCCGTACGAGGTTTGGTGCACTCACTGGAGTGGTGGTGTCCTGCACACTTGACACCGCGTGCCGCCGCTCTACAGCAACGCTGTGCGTGACGGAATCCCTGGCACCGGTGACATTACCCGATGCCTGGTCTCCGCCTCAAGTCTTCAATGGAGACAGGTAGGCTAGCCACCAGCCGGATCTTCGTAAGATCCTCTTCGGTTGGTAACTGGACCAGTAGAAGGGGTATCGGTCTGCCTTGTGTATTCATTGTAAAACAAGAGCTTATTTCAATGTCATAACCGTTTAGCTCAGAGGTAACGTCAGCCTCGGAGATCTCTACGGGTATTCCCCGTAGAACCACCTTGAACGAATGTTCCCTCTTTGCCTGATATGTATGGTACGGTGTATCATGCCTATCCTTATACCGCATTAGCCTGTCACGGTCCTTGGCAGTGGCAGGCTGGATCCGGTATCCCTCGGCGATTGCGTTCGCGCGTGTGAAGACGATCCCTCGGTGGTCTAATTCGCGGGAGAAGGCAACCCAGTTCACCCTCTCCCTGGCAGCGGGAAGCTCTTCTACGCCCGGACAGTCCCTGGTGTCAGCGAGGGCCTCGAACGCGTTGATCACCGTTGTGGTCGTGGTCGGGCGGTCACTCGATGGTTTCTTCGGCTTCTTCTTCTGGAGCCGGAACCCGTCGGACGGTGGCGATTCTTCCTCTGCATAACCGGGTGTTGTTGCTGCTGGAAGCGGTGTAGCAGCAATCTCTTCTTCCATTTTATTGAGCCTCATCTTTTTCTTCTTTCTCTTCCTATGGTCTTCAACGTAGGCGGGCGAAGGCATGAACGGGACCTGCTCATCGGTGAGAACGACATCATCGGGTAGTGGGAAAGACGCGTTGTCGTTGTAACAACTCCGAAGAGCGTACGGGTGTCGCAGCCGGAACAGTGGCTATCTACCTGGCATCGTGAAAACGACGCAGGTAGCAGAACGTAGCCCACGGATAAACTTTTTACAAAGTACGATTACTAAGTCAAAACGCAGATGTTCACTGATCTGCTTGCAGACAGCGAATGCGTGATTGATTATTACTACGCCTAAGTACTTATATTTGTTACATACTTGAATCGTTTCTGCATTTTCTAGTTCCAAGTCTGCTGCGTTTCCTCCTACGCATAGATATTTTGTTTTTGACAAGTTGATTGATAATCCCCACTGTTCTTATTTGATCTTACGTGTCATGTATTCTAGATCTCGTTGGTTTTGGGCCATCAGAACGTGATCGTCCGCAAATTGTAGTGTATATACTTTGCTATTGTTAATCTCAAGTCCCATGCCGTTACACTTCTTTTTCTATTGTTGTAATGCTTGTTCTATGTATATTTTGAAGTGTTGGCGAGATGTAGCATCCTTGTTTCAGTCCTTTCGATGCATTGAAACCTGATGACGTTTGTTGCCCTATTTTAATTCGAATTTTGGATTCTTTATATAAGTTTGCTAGTGCTTTTATTATATTGTAATTTAGGTTCGTTTGTTCCAGCGGTTCCCATAGCCTATTGATTAATTCTGTAAGCATTATTATCATTTTGTCTGTTCCGTTTTTTTATATCTCGGCGATAATTCCCCCTGGTCCGCTTGCTTGCTTTTCGATTTTTCATTTTCTTATATGGCATGTTTTATATGTTCGTGCAATTCCTCTGTCGTGTCGTATTCTTTTATTTCCGATTGTCGATCAATCTTTCTTAGTACAAAAATGTTATACTATCTCTTTCAGTCCTTCTATGTTGTATATTGGAGTTTCTTTTGTGTCTATTTTCGGTTCATGCTGGAGTGGTTTATCATTGCAGCTTGTTTTTTTCCTTTTTGTATGTAAAAATCATTTTTGTTCTCAGAAGGCGGTGATCGGACCCACATTCCGCTCCACGTTGTACTATATTAAATTAAAATCTGGTTCATGTTTTACTGTCATATAGTCTATAATAGATTTCAGTTGTCTTGTTGGTTGTATTCATGTATATATGTGTATCTCTTTGTGTTAGAAAAATCCGTTTGCAATCTTAAATTTATTGTTTCTGCAGAAGTCCACCAATCTTGCACCACTGTCATTAATATGTACTTCACCAAAGTTTCCTACGATCTTATCATTTTTTCGAAATCGTGTTCGGCCGTTGAAGTCTCCCAGCATTATCACTTCTCTGTTTTCCCCAACCTTGTCTATTATTTGTTGCATTTTGTCACAAAAAAACCTCCTTTATCCCCACTGTTCCGTCATCATTCGGAGCATTTGGTTCGAAGATTGCTAATCTTCTTTCAAAAATATTCATATAGAGCTTAATTATTCTCTCATCTATTGTATCATAGTTTATTATGTGTTTTTTATACTTCCTTTTAATTAATAGGGAAACTCCTTTCCTGGCGCTGTCTTCTTTCGGCACTCCACTATATAGGTGTATATATCCTTCTACTTCTTCAATCCCTGCACCCTTCTTTTTTGTTTCAGTTGAAACGATGTCGATATCTATTCAATAACCTTGATTCGTCTAGTGTTTGTTCCGTCCTTGTTCCGAGGAGTGATTCTCTTAAAAGGCTTATGTCATAAAACTTAGCTATGGAATAAGTAACTAGTCGTATTTTATAAATCTTACTTATTATAACATTTTCATGGCTAATTTTAAGAGATGGACGTTTTGCATTTACCAAATTATTTTATTGTGGAGATAGACATTTATTATTCATAGTTTGTGAACAAATAATTAAGCATAATGAAAATGATTTTAATAATTTTTTTCATTTCTGATGAAAAAAACAAGTAGAAATTAATCGGAAAAGAAAAACATCATTTGTTTTTTTTATTCGTGAGACAGGTTGTCATAATAGTTATGGTAATCATATCATATCATCATTTCAATTCCTGAAGATGTTCAAACTTCATGTTCGTAATTTTACGCTGACTGGAATATAGTTTGCGCAACTCATTTACAGTGGTGTGAAAAAGTCATGCATCACCCACGTCTACAATGGTTTTTGGACTCATAAATTTTTCGCATTCTTTCGTTAACTACCTTGAATTATCTGATTATACTTCGTATATCATTAATGTTATTGCTAATTACATCATTATAATTAATCACTACCGGGTAATTAAGCATATTTTAGAGAATTCCAAAAAAATAGTGTAATTTTGTATTTCGTGTAGAAAGTTAAAATGCGTTCTAAACCTAAGCAAACGAAATTATCAGACAAACGCGGTTTGAAATTATTTTTCACCGTAACCAAGGTGCTTCTAGTCGTGAAATCGCGTTATTAATAAAATGTAACCAATCTACAGTAGTTCCGATCATTAAAAAGTATGCTGAGTTTGAAAAAATCGACGGCAAACTGCGTAGTGGGCGACACATCATCTCCGTTCGAGATGATGCTGTCTTAAGACGAAAAAGCCTTGCAGATAGAAGTCTCTATTCCACCCAGTTAACAAAAATATGGAGTGAAACTATAGGTATAAGTGTGTACACTTCCACTGTGAGGAGAAAACTGATTACTTTTGTATTGAGAGGGTGTAAAGCACGTAAGAAACCATTGCTTTTCGAGAAGCAAAGGCTGAACCGTTTGAAATGGGCAAGGAAACATCTAAAGTGGACAACAGATCAGTGGCAAAGAGTATTATTTAGTGATGAATCAACTTTTAACATCAATAATCATGCAGAAAGTTTCCAGGGGAAGAATTTTCGCCAAAATGTATCATTCCAACAATTAAGCATCCAACCTCAGTTATGGTGTGGGGTTGCGTCTCCTCCAGAAGAGTTGGTCGGCTGAATATCTTCTCTAGAACGATGCATGCCACAAAATACATCGAAGTACTACAGAATAAAATGCTGCGAAGTGGAAAAGATTTGTTTAGCGAAGAAAGCTGTCAGTTTCAAGATGACAACGCACCTTGCCATAGAGCAAAGCTTGTTAAATCATGGATGGAGATGAATGGAATTGACAGATTGGACTGGCCAGCGCAATCTCCAGATCTGAATCCCATCGAAAACTTGTGGAACAGAATATCAACATCATATCCAGAAAAAACCAATGACGAAGGTCACCCACATCGAATCTCTAATTGACGCCTTGTGTCACTGTATCACTATGGACGAACTGGAAAAACTGGTGGATTCCATGCCTAAAACATGTCAACTAATCATCAAAAACAAGGGTTGGCCGATTAAATACTAAAATTAGTTTTAAATCATATTTGGCATAATGCAGTATACGTTTTTTTGTAAAATTTTTGATATTTTGAATAAAGCCTTTTTTTTACTAAGTTACTTCAATGTTTTTATTTTATCATTGTGTTCAAGTCCTTAGATAGAGAATATGGTTGAAATGCATTTTAGTGAAGTGCTTTAAAGTTCATTTTATGAGGTAATGCAGGACTTTTGACACCACTACATACCCTTTGGGGACACCTGTCTGGTTTGTCTTTGCGGTGCAAGAGTCCACTCATTACCAAATCTTAACTTGTAGAATATTTCTGCAGATTAGAATGTACTCATCAGGAAAATTAATTACTGGATTTTTGAGTAGCTTTTCAATTTTCTCATGCATTGAATCGCACTCCATCTGAGTGTGTCCAATTTCTAAAAACGTTTGCTCAATAATTATGTCAGTGCTAATTGCAAGATTCAGTAACGCATTACTCATTGTTACGTTCGATTCTGGTAGGTGCGCCCGTCACTATAAAGTATAACTTTTTTCTTTGGTGTTTCTGGATCCACTTGAGGAACTACGTTGTCCATTATAAATTTAGTCACCATTGATGCGAATTCTTCTGAGTTAAGACCCCCTTCGGATTCATTCCATATATAGCATGGACCATGATAGGTTTTTAAGTCAAATAGGGTAAAGTTATGTACGCAAAGAGTTGTCTTATAGTACAAAATAGATACGGTCGACTGAGGTGATAACAAAACAGCCTGAAGGTCCATGGTAGATACAAAATGTTCCTGTTCTTTGTCTTTCTGCTTTTCAATCCGTGCTTCTTTTCGTTTTATACATGCAGCATGATCTTCATTTGAAATGTGTTCAAGTTTGTGGGAAAAACATATGTGACAGTGATCAGAGAGAATAAAGATGGTTTTCATATCTAAAGCATTATTTAATGAGCACATCAATAAAAATTCTACATTATGAGATCTACACCAGTCATTTTCATAAAATCTGTACAATTCTTTCTTAGATGACCATTCGGGTAAGAGATATATTTTAGTTAAAGATGTGTGGCAATACTGCGATTCCATCATAGTTAGACTGTTAATAAAATCATGTAGTGCTTCATTTTCCTTTGTAAATGGTTTTTTTCTAGTTAATATTTGTTCTGAGTATGAAGGTGTACCATTGTCTCTAGGTTCACAGTTTTTTCTTCCAATTTGGTACCGAGAATCTTCTTATACATAAAGGTTCAGAAACATTGTTTTACATACCCTGATTAAATCGTCTTGCTTTCTTCAGCTTGGTTAAATTAGTGAACACTTTCTTTTAGATTCTTCCGGCTTTGCTCTGTCTCTCCGTCGGTTAGTGGGGGCAACTTTACTAAACTATCAATATATATACTATATATATATATATATATATATATATATATATATATATATATATATATATATATATATATATTTCTTTCTCATTCCACGTCATTTTCCAAAATGCATAAAACATGGTTTTCCTATCATTTTTCGATATAACGGAGCATTGTGTAATGCTGGTAACTTTTCGATTACATTTACATCATAGTTTTAGGTTCCTAGGTTGTTTTCGAACTTTTTCCCAAGCGTCACCATTCTTCTTTCGTCCCAAGTAACCTAAAACCACGTTCTCTTAGTTTCCTATTTTCTTCACATTTCCAAGTTGATTTGTCCACTTGGCATCTTTTTCTTCTGTTGACTTTTTGTGCATTCTCCTTGTCTGACATTTGGTCAGAATCAGAATTGTCTGAATAGGGTACTAACTTTAATCCGTTTGTACTTTCAGCGCTGTTATCAGAATCGATTGTATCTTGAACATACTCAGATGTCCACTAATTCCTTTTCTAAATGTAGCAAAACATCTATGTTGGATAAATCTTTCGGACCTACTGTATCTTTAGCTATCTCTTCCATAAACGCACAAGATAAAATATAGGTTGTGACTTCATGTTTTGAATAAGAAGAGCTTGCGATTTTATCATTTTTATTGGCGTAATGGAACTGAGTAAATTCTGTATTAGTCTGCTCAATGATAATATTACTTTGAAAATTTGTGTAGGCAGAGTCTGCAATTAACGGTATATCTCTTTCATCAATAAGAATGATAGGTGATGCATGTGTATTCTCATCATTTCGCTCTAAATGAGATTCTAAAGTCACAGTACTATAATATTAGCTGATTTGATTTTCGACACTTGACTCAACTGTAGGTAATGGATCTGTACATTCAGAATTGTTGTCTAAAGGAGATGGTAATGGGACTGTGATAATAAATGCCTACTTCAATCTATCAATATTGGTAAAAATAACCATAATAAGCTTTAAACATTTAACAATTGTTCTTTTGTTTTATAAAAATTTCCTAACAAATATTTTATAACACTATAAAGCTACGAAAATGCATTAATTAACCAAAAGTTGGAATCATGATACATACAAAATACCCAGTCAACTCCAAATTTAGATAGTATGAAATAATATATAAAACAGCTAACTCCAAACAAAATTTTGTTGCTCTAAAACCGTATGGAACTAATTATTTATAATAAAATAAGAAGTGTCAGGTGAGTAATCTTACCTTTTTAACCACGAATTCTATGAAAAATGGCCGTTAACGCGTGTTATGCGCGGGTGTTGTACGTTTTGCACTGTTGAAATTTCATTGTCTAGAGTTATCTGCTTTACATGACTTAATGATTTGGAAATCTTAACATTTTCTTAACATTTAGCGTTATATGGTTTACTAGATTGCGGTTAGCTTCAATGGATAGCTATAAAATCTGAAATTTTGGCAAAAGTGGAGCTAGCAGGTTTGTAGTTTCAGCCAACGATATATATATATATATATATATATATATATATATATATATATATATATATAGGGTGAGTTTTTTTTTCATTTTTTTCATTGGCATCTCGGAAACTACAAGAGTAGAGATTCGGTTAAAAGGGGAAAGAGTTGCGGTTTTGTGAACCTAAAAGTTGATGACTTACTAGATATTTCAAAAAAACTAAAATTTTGCATTTTATTTCCTTCTAAATAACTTTGTTATTATCGATTTGAGAAGAAAAATGTAGAGAAAAAAATAGTAGTATTATTGAAAAATAAAACAAACGAATCCGATAATAGAAACGTCATTTTTGCTGCTTGGTGTTTTGTAGTTTGTATAAATTATTTTTTTGCTCTTTTGAATTGCGAAATGCGCAAGAAGCTCGAAGAAGATATCCACATCACCAACAACCAAGCGCACATACCGTCTGAAAAGTTTACAGCGTTTAGAGGAAAATGGATGTTTCATCCAAAAATTGGTGGAAACTCTAATAGAATTCGAAGAACCGCTGCACTTGAAGAGAATATACTGGAAATAGTTCACAACGATCCTTCGGTAAGCACTCGAATAATGGGTAGAATGTTGAATGTCAATCATATGACAGTTTAGAATGTTTTACATGATCGAGGTATTCCAGACAAAAGTGCAAGCTTTGGGACATGGAGACTTTCAGTCAAGACTATTGTTTTGTCGCTGTTATCTGCAGAGAAACTTTCAAAAATTTATTTTATTTACGGACGAAGCTTGTTTTACAAGAGACGGAGTATTTAACTCGAGAAACTTACACGTGTGTGGTGACGAAAATCCTCGGGCAACGTATATATGTGCACATCCGGAACGTTTTGCGGTAAATGTATGGGTCGGTATTATAGGAAGTTATGTAATCGGACCTTATCTTCTACCACACCGTTTGAATGGGGAAAATTACCATATTTTTTTTAGATACTGCGTTATTAGAGCTTTTAGAAGATTTGTCATTAAACATCAGGCAAGGAATCAGATTTCTCAACATGATGGCGCGCCAGCACACAGTACACGGGACATTACAGCATTGCTGAATAGACAATACCCAAATAGGTGGATCAGGAGGAACGGTCCTGTTTTGTGGCCAACCCGGAGTCCAGACACAACTCCACTAGATTTTTTTTCTGGGGTTGTCAAGACCTTTTATACGAGACACCAGTAAAATATCAAGACCTTCGAATACGAGACACCAGTAAATACAGAGGAAGAGTGACTGCAGCAGAGGATGTTAAAGAAAAGCAGGCAGTTCTTTTAAAAGTTTCCACAAATATTAAAACGCGTTAAAGGGTTTGTGTTTCTGCGAATGTTGGCCATTTTGAAAATTTGTAATAAATTATTAATTCAATAATAAATAATTGTTATACTCCCGTATTCAGTAGTTTTTTTGTTGGATTTTTCAATAACACAAGCCTATTTGACTTCTTTTGTAGTTTTCCTGGGTTCTGTCGAGTATAATCCATAAGCAGTTTGTTCCAATCTGTTTTCATTGCCTTAAAAACCGTTTTATCCAACGGTTGAATAAAGCGAGTGACATTGGGAGGAAACTTAACTAGGATAACGTTGTTTTCTCTTGCCATTTTTACGAGCTTGTAACTAATGTGGAATATTACACCATAAAAAAACAGAATAACCTTTTTGGTTCTTTGTTCTTTAGTAGGAATGTTTGCTAGAAATATGTCTTCGAACCATTTTAAGAACAAGTTGCCGTTCATCTAACCATTTTCTTGTGCTGCATATCCCGTTCCTGGGTAATCTCTATTTGAGATCAAAGTGCTCCATAATTGCTTATCAGTAAAAATTATAAGTGGAGAAAGTTTTATTCCATTTGCGATTCCTCGCAATTATATAACAGATCGCCGTCATCCGGTCCAACGTTTTCTTTTTGGTACAGCTCGTCATAAAATTTTTATAAAGGGATCAGTTCCTCTTATTCTTTGAGAGCTCTTTGCTTCACCTTTTCTTATACGTAACTCCGGATGTCCTTTAAGAAATCCCTGGAACCAGTCTTCACCTGGACCCTTTCAGTACCCCACCTTGTAGATATTTTTTCTGATTGAACGTAATCTTTCACCAGTGGCAACACTTCTAATTTTGTGAGTCCCTCACCATGTAACGCGCACACACGTAAATATTCGGCAATTGAATTTTCTTCTGATGCTTTAATTTCGATTTTTGGCAACTCCCAGGCGCGTTTCACGTTCTTTGTAATGTTTACATAGTGTCCCAAATGGCACTTCATATTCTTCAACTGCATGTCGCAGTGAATAACCTCTTCTAACTGCAGCTGCTGTCATTCTTTTGGGGTCATAGGTACACCGTAACCCTTTTTAACATAATTTCGCGGCATGTTTGTGGTATAAGCTCACTATGTCTTAATATTCACCACTATTCTATCTGAAACAAGGACAAGAAAAAAATTAAAATTTACCATATACGTCTGTCTCTTATTACCCCACCATTATTTATTTTGGAGGTAATAAGATAGAGTCTTATTACTTTGTCGTCTGTGGGTTATGAGGAAAATAAGAAAAATCATTAAAGAGCACATACTATGTACATCAAATCTACATTAAAATATTTTTAAAATATAGCGCGTTTTTTTAAATAAATTCGTGTTTAATACAAATACCAACTTTAAGAACAAATATTATTGAAACACCAATATATTAGGTAATAAAATATTTTTATTTATTTCTTAGTCTTTACACCTGATAGCAAACTGTACTAGCTACATTATGGAATTTTTTTTTATATAATTTTGTATCTTATTCCCCGTTCTCCCTACGTACGGACGGTATTATATATATATATATATATATATATATATATATATATATATATATATATATATATATATATATATATATATATATATATATACATACAGGGTGAGTTTTTTTTCATTTTAAGCATTGGCATCTCGAAACTACAAGAGATAGAGATTCGGTTAAATGGGGAAAGAGTTACAGTTTTGTAAACCTAAATTAACGACACAAAAAAAACTAACATTTTGCATTTTATTTAATTCTAAATAACTCTGTTATTATCGATTTGAGAAAAAAAGTGTAGAGGAAAAAATGGTAGTGTTTTTCATGCTTTATCCACTTTTGTTCTCTTGTTATTCCAAAGTTATGATATAAACTTTTGTTTTTTTTTAATGGAAGGTACAGTAGGCTGTGCCTTTATCAGATGCGCATTTTTTTAAGCTTTGTAACGATATCAGACATGATGTATTTATTTTTAAAAATAACAAAGTTATAACGATTTTATTATTGATTTACAGTTGGCCATGGAAAAAATTAATTAATTATTATGGTTTTTTGGCAGTTTTACAACCTTGCCATAATAAATACAGTTTTTTTTTTCATTTCAAACTTTGATGAGCGAAAACAAGTTTTGTGATTTTTCTCTAAAATATTGTAGAATCGTTATAATTAGCAATAATCTATCTCAGAAAATGTCCACCATTATTATTTACACACAAGCGGCATTTTTTCACAAAGGAATTTACAGCTTTCCGTATTTTCCTACCATCTAAATTGCGAAAGGCATGTATCACAGCATTACGTAGTTCTTCTTTTGTCGCACAAGTTCGCTGATTTAGGTACTCTCTCACTTGCAGTTGGTTGTGCGGCGGAGCACCATGGAGTTGAAACCAGCGTAAATTACGTCTTGTTTCCAAATCTAAGAGATGCAACATATCTTGAAATTAATTAATTAATTTTGTTTCATCAATCCACAAAATTTGATTTTGAAACTCTGGATTCTGTTGAATCATATTAATGTACCAGTTACTAAACGTAATTCTTGCAGCTTGGTCTCCTGGATGCAGTGTCTGTCCTACTGATCGGTGATATACGTGAAATTTGTGTTTCTTGAAAACTCTCATTACTGTGGTTTGTGACACACCAACTTCAGCTGGTACCGTTCGAAGCAAGGACACTATTTTTAGTACACACTATAAAACATTCCAACATATTAAGTTTGTCGGGATTAGAAAACATCTATAATTTAATTTACGGAGTTACTAAACTGCCAAATTTCAACTAAAACAATGAGCACCAGTACTGTTTATTTTTTTTCGTGGCACTCTCAATAATACGAAAATTCCTGTATCGCGTTTATTCATCAAAGTGAATATAGCAAACCTTATATCGTTATAAAGAGAAAAATTTGTTCTTTTTAAAAATGTCAAAGCCAACTTAAAAAATCTAAGTTTGTTCTAACTCAAGTGAGCAGGAAATTAGTATGTACAACATGTTACGCATTAAAATGTCTAAAATTTTAATTCGTGTCATTTTGTTGTATTCCTAATTATAACGATTCTACAATATTTTAGAGAAAAATCACTAAACTTGTTTTCGCTCATCAAAGTTGGAAATGAAAAAAAAACTGTATTTATTATGGCAAGGTTGTAAAACTGCCAAAAAACCATAATAATTAATTCATTTTTTCTATGGCCAACTGTAAATCAATAATAAAATCGTTATAACTTTGTTATTTTTAAAAATAAATACATCATGTCGGATATCGTTACAAAACTTAAAAAAACGCGCATCTGATAAAGGCACAGCCTACTATACCTTCTATTTAAACAAAACAAAAGTTTATATCATAACTTTGGAATAACGAGAGATCGAACAAAAGTGGCGACGCCAGTAGATAAAGCATGAAAAACACTTACCATTTTTTCCTCTACATTTTCTTTCTCAAATCGATAATAACAGAGTTATTTAGAATTAAATAAAATGCAAAATTTTAGTTTTTTTGTGTCGTTAATTTTAGGTTTACAAAACTGTAACTCTTTCCCCATTTAACCGAATCTCTTATCTCTTGTAGTTTCCGAGATGACAATGCTTAAAATGAAAAAAAATCACCCTGTATGTGTGTTATATATATATATATATATATATATATATATATATATATATATATATATATATATATATATATATATATATATATATATATATATATATATATATATATATATATATATATATATATATATATATATATATCCGTACGTAGGGAACGGGGAATAAGATACAAAAATTATATAAAATAAATTTTTGACAAAAAAAAATTCCATAATGTAGCTAGTACAGTTTGCTATCTGGTGTAAATACTAAGAAATAAATAAAAATATTTTATTACCTAATATATTGGTGTTTCAATAATATTTGTCCAAAACATATACTCCTTAAAGTTGATATTTGTATTAAACACGAATTTATTAAAAAAAAGGCGCTATATTTTAAAAATATTTTAATGTAGATTTGATGTACATAGTATGTGCTCTTTAATAATTTTTTTTATTTTCCTCAAAACCCACAGACGACAAAGTTATAAGGCTATATCTTATTACCCCCAAAATAAATAATGGTGGGGTAATAAGAGACAGACGTATATGGAAAATTTTTATTTTTTTCTTGTCCTTATTTCAGATAGAATAGTTGTGAATATTAAGACATAGTGAGCTCATACCACAAATATGCCGAAAAATTATGTTAAAAAGGGTTTATGGTGTACCTATGACCCCGAAAGAATGACAGCAGCTGCAGTTAGAAGAGGTTATTCACTGCGACATGCAGTTGAAGAATATGAAGTGCCATTTGGGACACTTTGTAAACATTACAAAGAACGTGAAACGCGACTGGAGGGTTAGATTCAATTGCCGAATATTTACGTGTGTGCGCGTTACATGGTGAGGGACTCACAAAATTAGAAGTGTTGCCACTGGTGAAAGATTACGTTCAATCAGAAAAAACTATCTACAAGGTGGGGTACTGAAAGGGTCCAGATGAAGACTGGTTCCAGGGATTTCTTAAAAGACATCCGGAGTTACGTATAAGAAAAGGTGAAGCAAAGAGCTCTCAAAGAATAAGAGGAACTGATCCCTTTATAATCCGAAAATTTTATGACGACATTCAAAAGCTGTACTAAGAAGAAAACATTGGACCGGATGACGACGGCGATCTGTTATATAATTGCGAGGAATCTGCATTTTCTCATGACCTAAGAGATGTAAAAGTTGTATCTCAAAAAGGAATTAAAATGGTGACAAAGAATATAGCTGGAACAGGAAAAAGTAATACCACAGTTTTAGCGTGTGGGTCCGCAAATGGAATAAAACTTCCTCCATTTATAATTTTTACTGGTAAGCAATTATAGAGCACTTTGATCCCAAATAGAGATTACCCAGGAAGGGGATATGCAGCACAAGAAAATGGTTAGATGAACGGCAACTTGTTCTTAAAATGGTTCGAAGACATATTTCTAGCAAACATTCCTACTAAAGAACAAAGAACCAAAAAGGTTATTCTGTTTTTTTATGGTGTAATATTCCACATTAGTTACAAACTCGTAAAAATGGCAAGAGAAAACAACGTTGTCCTAGTTAAGTTTCCTCCCAATGTCACTCATTTTATTCAACCGTTGGATAAAACGGTTTTTAAGGCAATGAAAACATATTGGAACAAACTGCTTATAGATTATACTCGACAGAACCCAGGAAAACTACAAAAGAAGTCAAATAGGCTTGTGTTATTGAAAAATCCAACAAAAAAACTACTGAATACGGGAGTATAACAACTATTTATTATTGAATTAATAATTTATTACAAATTTTCAAAATGGTCACCATTCGCAGAAACACAAACCCGTTAACGCGTTTTAATATTTGTGGAAACTTTTAAAAGAACTGCCTGCTTTTCTTTAACATCCTCTGCTGCAGTCACGATTCTTGCCACTCTTCCTCTGTATTTACTGGTGTCTCGTATTCGAAGGTCTTGATATTTTACTGGTACGTATAAAAGGTTTTGACATAACCCCAGGAAAAAAATCTAGTGGAGTTGTGCCTGGACTCCGGGCTGGCCACAAAACAGGACCGTTCCTCCTGATCCACCTATTTGGGTATTGTCTATTCAGCAATGCCGTAATGTCCCGTGTACTGTGTGCTGGCGCGCCATCATGTTGAAACCTGATGTTTAATGCCAAATCTTCTAAAAGCTCTAATAACACAGTATCTAAAAAAAATATGGTAATTTTCCCCATTCAAACGGTGTGGTAGAAGATAAGGTCCGATTACATAACTTCCTATAATACCGACCCATACATTTACTGCAAAACGTTCCGGATGTGCACATATAAACGTTGCCCGGGGATTTTCGTCACCACACACGTGTAAGTTTCTCGAGTTAAATACTCCGTCTCTTGTAAAACAAGCTTCGTCCGTAAATAAAATAAATTTTTGAAAGTTTCTCTGCAGATAACAGCGACAAAACAATAGTCTTGACTGAAAGTCTCCATATCCCAAAGCTTGCACTTTTGTCTAGAATACCTCGATCATGTAAAACATTCCAAACTGTCATATGATTGACATTCAACATTCTACCCATTATTCGAGTGCTTACCGAAGGAACGTTTTGAACCATTTCAAGTATATTCTCTTCAAGTGCAGCTGTTCTTCGAATTCTATTAGAGTTCCCACCAATTTTTGGATGAAACATCCATTTTCCTCTAAACACTGTAAACTTTTCTGAAGGTATGTGCGCTTGGTTGTTGGCGGTGTAGATATCTTCTTCGAGCTTCTTGCGCATTTCGTTTCGCTTCGCCAAACACCAAAAGCGTATGAAGAAGTTCTACATTTTGGTAAGTGTTCATTTGTATGCATGTAATTAGAGCAAAAGAAGAACAAAATAATTTATACAAACTACAAAACACCAAGCAGCAAAAATGACATTTCTATTATCGGCTTCGTTTGTTTTATTTTTCAATTACACAAGTCTACTTCACTTCTTTTGTATTTTTAGTTTATTACTATTGTAATGGTTATTTGAAATTTCTAAGATTTCTTGCGTCGGTATAAAAATATGTTTCAAATAAATGTTGTAGTAGACAATTCAAGCATTTTATAAATGTTTCTTTTTTAAAAATCCATGGGATGGTTATCCAAATACCATCAGTTGAAATTTTTAATTGGCCGCCATTTTGTTATTTTTCAAAATATAAAATAATTCTAAATACAAATGTTTTAGAAAATCAAACGCTAATTTTAAAATTTTTAAAATATCATTTTAAATAATTAAGATATGACTTCTTAAGAAGTCGAATAACTACGTCCAGAGGTCCCAAATCAAAATTACTAAAAAATTGTTTGTTTCGATAAGTTCTAACTACCATTTTCGGGTATTACGACGGAAGATTGTGGCTTCGCTGTTGATTTTTCATTAAAATCATTTATACAAAAGGTATATGGTTCCAATACGTGCACAACTTAAAAATATTTTAGCACATACAGGGTGATTCGTAAAAGTTGGGGGGTTATTAACTTTTTTATTTTTAATGGAATACCCTGTATATCATTACATTTTTGGATAGCCTAATGAATAAGCTTTTCAACGATGCATATATTTGTACATATAAAATGCAACGTTACCAAGTTATTTAATAAAAAATGTATTTTTTCCTGAATGTAAGGTTAGCAATAAAAATTAATTCTTGGTTTATTATCTAAGTTGAGACAAATTAGTTCAGGCATATAATTAAGCTAGGTATAGGGTATGAAAAGATGTAAACGTTTTATTGATATATTGAATAGGGGAGAGAAGTTGTAATTTATTTATTGTATCATATAATTCGGGTTGTGTTATAGATTTTAAATAGAAAGGTGCTTTAGACAACGCCATTTTATATCAGTATAATGCGATGCGATCCGTAACAGGAAGTGAATTTAAAATGTGATATGCAGCAAGAATGAAATACTGATTTAAATCTTCCGGTTATATTTCATTACTTTGCAAAGTTTAATATATTTTTAGGGTTTTATAATTACGTTTTGTATTGGCCTAAATGTTTGGGGTACATAGTCTCAAAAATGTTGTATGTTTACAATCAATACAACCCTTACCTGCTCGTGTTGCTACGTTTCTACTGTATCTTGCCTGCTTCTAATTCGCCCATTCCCCAGATATACATTTTTCAATTTTTGTTGATTTCCTCGCACCAACACGTTGGAAGTAGGATCTTGCCATTCATTTTACCTCAGCAACATCATCAGTTCCGTTTTGGTCACTTTATTCCTTCAGTGTGGGATTTCTTCTTCCAACTTGTTTTTGATCGTAGGCATTTTTGCTTTTTCGTGTGCCTTTTTGTTATATCATACATTATCTTTTCGTGCGCCTTTTTTCGCCTTTCACGATCTTATTTCCGTGTTCCGCCATCTGTGAGATGTGTGATTTTAGATATTTAAACCTGGTTCAAGATTCAGGTCTAACATGAATTCTGTAAAAAGGGCCTTATTTCAAATACTGGAACTAGATTTAAGATGTAAGAACAAAGAATCAGGATCAATTCTGCCAAGGGGTCTTAGAGTAGAAACAATTAGATTCAAGATACTGGACTAAAAAGTTGAATTTAGCCAAAATAGTCTTAAGCTAAAAAAACATACCTACGTAAATAAGTTAGCAGAATGCCAAAAGCGTACACATAAAAAGGAGGTAGAGCGCCAACTGTTGGGATTCCCCGTGGGACCCACAGTTTAGAAATGGGAGCTCTAATGGAGTCGTAGCTGTTAATTAGGGACGTAACGGTGCCCCAGCTGCTGGGTATATGGCCCTGGCGGAGGAGTGCATGCTGTTAAAAATGGGAATCAGTGCGGAGCACTAGCTGTTTGAAAAAAGAGACACTGGAGTCAGACGGTGTTGTGAATCATACCAGATAGCGCTCCTGGAGTGAGGCGCGGAATTTGGGTAATCATAGGGAGATCAATCAGAAGCCAAAGCTGCTAAATGAGGGTGAATATTGAAAATAAGGGATGAAAAGTGATGTTGCTGAGGTAAAATAAGAGGAGGAATAAAGTATACACAGCAAAAGTAGATGACGTTTTGGACTGTTCTGCTTCCAATGTATTGCTAACGTGAAATAGAATGCAGTATAAGTAAGGGTTTGGAGGATCCTAATTCCAGTATATAGCCTAGAAGGAAGTCGGCAACAATAATTAAAAAATTCACATGTCGAGAATGGACAGTATTGCTGGATTGGAATGAAACGCATAATGCAGTAACAACATAGCAACACAGTTAGATATGGATTTGGATGATGCTGCTTCCAGTGTTTTGTTCAGAAGGAAATCAGCAACAATTGAAAAATTCACATGTTGACAAGAAACAGTTGCCAGCTTGAAATAGAATACAATAGACACAGATCAACAGAATTACATATGAATTTGGATGATCCTGCTTCCAGTTTGGTCCCGAGAAGGAAGTCTGTGGCAAACATTGAAAAACATATACCATGTGGCTTAGGGAACTTAATTTTTGTAAGGTTCACCAATTCAAAAGCTTGAAAACCAATTGCATTCAAATTTATACAAGTATGTAAAACCTAAATGTCTAAACTTCAGCGAAATTTGGTGTAAATCGGTTGCGAAGTTAGAAGTAATATAAATAACAATTACAAATGTGCGTAATGCACATTAAAAGAACATAAAAAAGGCAATATGTAAATGCATTTAATGTTAAAGTTAAAGTAAATAAGTTACAAAAACAAAATAAAAAATAACCTTCTTAGACATTAAGTAACCATTATTTAGGTACGCCTCATCAAGGCCAGTTTAGCTCAAGTAGTAAACACTTTGTTTGCAACGGTTTTCAATATAAACTTGTATTCAAAGACAAGCGATTAGTGTGGTGGATAATAAATATCAGGTCGCAGGTTCATATTTGAAGTAAACTTCTTTGTAATTCAGTTAACATTTGTAATTAAGAAAATCCTATGATGACCACATTACAAATACATACATTTTGTAATTTAAATTTAATAAATGTAATTGTTTTCATATGTCATTTTTCAGTTTCTAAATAATTTACGCCTGTTTGTTTATTTAAGGTGGGAAAAATTTTCCAGTCTGCTGACTCAAACTTTTTTAAGTTAGAATAAATCTAGTGTAGTCAATCTTAACTTATTGTATTTTTTGTTAATAGGTGTTCCATTGTGCCATGTGCAAAGCTGAAGAAAAAAAAAGAGCAGCTTCGCCCCCTTCACATTTCAAAAATAAACGCCATAAGAAAACTTCCTAAACCATTGTATATATATATATAGACAACCATTTGTAAATTAATTGTAAATATTACTATGTAATGTAAATTTTAGATAGAAGATTTTAAGAAATTATATTTCTATTAAGATTAATATTAAGATTTTTGGTAGTTCGATTATATCATATTTGTTAATTTACAAGTAGCAGTGATACTGTGTGATACTAAATTTCCTTTACTTTTTCTAATGACATTTTATAATTAGCTAGAAGCTGATATATCGAATATTGATACATTAAATACTGTGTTAGGTAAAAGTAAAGTGTGCGCTAGAATCCGTCATATTATAATGCATTATAATTTTATTTCTGCAATGAGATTCTATTTTTTTGTCTGAGGTAATTAGATTAATTAAATTATCATATTAATATTATGTTAAAATGAAAAAATTCTAAGAGATAATGAAACAGCGATTAGTTAAATTGCTTTATACACCAACCTATAAACCAATATATTTTTTAATATTCGTTTTTATTACCAAAATATTTTTTTATAAGTGTAGCGACATTTATATTAATAATAAAACGTACTGTTAGATTAAAATGTAATTTATTTTATTTTATTTTATTTTTAACAATTATTAATACTTTTATTTTAAACCAATTATTCTGTGATATTTTTACCTTGTATAAAGAATGTTGGTTGGGTAATTATTGTGCTCGTTTAATTAGCAGAACTTGAAGACTGTATTTTATTGTGAAATAGTTCTGTGTATAATGATAAAATAATTTTTATAACATATGTATATTATTGTAAAATTCTGTTGCATGTCGGGGTATTGTACTACATTTGCACAATTGAAAAAATGCTGTTTCATTTTCTTCAAATGTTAATTTTGGAATATCTTTTAAATGTTAGTAATTATTGTATTTGGTTGATTTTAATAAATAAAACATTCATATATGTTTTGTATTTGAGTTGTGAATTGTGAAGATGTAAGTTTACATCTTAATTTGATTTGATTTTTGTTTTTTACCAACCTCGCATCACCACTTAAATTTGTCTGTTCTGAATGTTCATAGCAATACAATCGGAACAAATGTCTACTTCTAGTTTTTTTTAATTTAGCACCTTGTGTACCTTTTGCGTGCCTCACAAACCAATCTTCAATAGCCCAACTTACTTTTGTGAACTTAAAAATTTGTATAAAAAAATATTTGCCATTAACTAAAAAAAAATAAATATAGTATACCGGAGCTGAGTAAGGGAGATCCTTCCCTTGTCCCCTCTAGTTAGAGGGATAACATCCCCCCATAATCTGACCACTAAAAAAATCTAGACATTTAAATACTTCAATGATGATTACTTTTGCAATGTCACAACACAACTGAAAGGTACCTAAGCTGATGCAATCAGTGGCCCCACATGTGAATCCAAATAAGATTTGTGTTCACAGTTGGAAGCATGGTATAAATTTATGTAACAAATTTTTGTCAACTGAATACAACACGTTCACACTCCCAATACAAATGCATTGTTATCCCCTCCAAGTCTGCATAAGCTTTTGCATGACACACATATGGGCCGTGGGACTCCGTGGTAATAATTTTTACGGTACAACGTCCAATGTGGGCATGTACGACAACAGTAAATTTTTTGTACTCAAGCATTCAGCAGTATCTATTGTGTGTTTGCACGTGGCTGTAGTTAAGAGCATCTAGTAATAAATATTGTGTTTGCACTTGTTTACATTTTTTTCATTAACAAGAGACATAATGAGCAGAAAACGTCCTCTTCGTCAGCAAGAGTTAGAAGATATTATTGACCACTTATCAGATACAACAGACTTATCAAGTACAGGTGTTTCTTTCGATGAAGATTCGGATGACAGTATGGGCTATCCTGATTATCTCTCAGATTCAGAAATGGAAAGTGATATAAATGTGGAATTGAAGAATTAGATATGTATGATGATAGTTTTTGGGTCACACCTGTAGTAAAGTTTAAAAAATTTGATTTTACTGGTATAAGTGAAATATTAGGAAATATCCCAAAAAGTAGCAATGAAATACAGCCTATTGATATTTTCAAGACATTTATCAATGCAAATGTTATTCAACTGATGGTATTAGAAACCAATGTGTATGATTAAATCAGCTCAAATATCTTGATGGTACGACACAAACGAAGAAGAAATGTAGGTAAGAATAATAAATTTGTCTGCTATGTTATAGCTTCATAAACGTATTTTTCAGGAATGTTGTTATAAATGGGGTTATCAATTTTCCTACCATCGAGTCAAAAACAGACCCTATATATTATCATGATTTGCTTCACAAACTACCAATTAAATACAATCATTTTGGCTTTTATTAAGATGTTGGCATTTCAGCAGGAACAACCAGTTAAATAACTGTAGACTGTACAAAATAAGCTCATTACTGGAAATCATTAAAACCAACATCCAGTCGATATATTCTCCAGGAGGTACAATAGTCGCTGGTGAGACTATGCTCCCATTTCGGGGACGTCTTATATTTAAGCAGTACAATCCCAAAAAGGCTCATAAAGTATGTATGCCAGAGGGATTTACATGGGATTTAAAAATTTATTCCGCACAAGAAACAAAAGTGTGTGCATTAGATCATCCTGAAAGCATAGTTGTGAATGTGATAGAACGACCACTAGATCAGAGTGGTCTAGTAATCACAGACAATTTCTACACTAGCATAGATTTGGCAATCTATTTGTATAACAGAAAAACGCATCTACTGGGCACTAGACGCGAAAATAGAAGGGGCTTATCCGAAGACGTGATCTTCAGTAAATTAGAAAAAGGTATATAGTCAAAACAAAAGCAGTACATAACGCTACTTAAATGGAAGGACTAAAGAGGTGTATGCATGTTGTCTACCTGCCATGATGATACAATGGAGAATGTTGGAATAAATAGACAAGGAGAAGTGAGAATGAAACCGTCGGCCATGGTTCAGTATAATAAAGGTAAAAAACAGGGTGTCAACATTTCAGACAAGCTCTCAAGTTTTAGTTTGTTAAGAAAATCTTTAACCTGGTACAAAAAGGTCACAATGGAACTAATTTGTGGGATGCTGGTTATAAATACGCAACTTGTATATAACTCCATGAAAGATAACCCAAAAGATCAAATGACACTTATAAAAATAAGAGAATCTCTAATTAGAAGCCGTTTAACTGCTGCAAATAATAGAGACGAGTTGCCAGGAAGAAGTACCCCACGAGCAAAAGGAAAAAAACGCCCTCTGCGCACAAATTCACAAATTGGAGAATTATCAAGAGGTGATGATAACAAAATATACAGGAAAAGATGTAATGGTTGTTACACCAAGTCAAGGGAAACAAGTTTGGCAAAACAGGCAGCAGTGAAAGCAAAAAAAGTAAACACGATTTGCCAACAATGCAAGCAAGCTTATTACGTCAAATGTTTTGCAGTGTCATTGATTTATAAGTTACTTTATTATCTTCTGACACCTGTTATTTTACTTTAATAAAACGTGTCTACTTTTTTTAATGTAAAATTTTTTACAACATATCAGAGCTGGGTAGTATCCAGATACTTCTGTATCCGGATACTTTTTATGTATCCTAAAGCTGTATCCGGATACTTTTTAAATTTTGTATTCGTATCCGTGACCAAATTTGAAAGTATCCGATGTCCGGATACTTTTTTTGATATTCGGATACTTTTCAACGTCCGCCGGTAATATAGCTACTGTAGTACTGTGCGCACCACACTGCACTATCTCCAATCGAAATGTGCATAGTATGTTAAGTCCCATCTTCCATACTCGTTATATAATATGATATTGCTTTGTTGTTACGTGGTCATTTCCATGTCCATTAGGTATATTAAAAACAAAAATCTTAATAAACATATACGTTTTTTATATAATTAGATTTATATGGTATATTTTCTCGCTCCCATTTCAAGAACCCTGTATAATTTAGAATAAAGTATTTTTTCCGTATTATAATAAAGTAGTTAATAGTTATAATTTTGTCTCGGTGTGCAAGTAA
This sequence comes from Vesta saturnalis, assembly GCA_036346205.1. Lineage (NCBI taxonomy): Eukaryota > Metazoa > Arthropoda > Insecta > Coleoptera > Lampyridae > Vesta > Vesta saturnalis. Next base: position 835,950 of record JARFJB010000939.1, on the reverse strand, counting down.
GTACAGTTCCTAAGCAGCTGGCGCAATTCAAAAAAGCTAAAAAGGTACAATGTATAAATCCCAAAAAAACTTTAGAGATATCAAAAAAAACAATATAACTAGCGAAAAAACAAATGTAATCGAAAAGTTGCAATGAATCAGATGAAAGTGAGTGAGATATCAAAATTTGGATGACTTTTTTTGATTTTAGCGATTTGGGAGCCCAGCAAGTGGACAATAACAACAGTACTGTTACACAGAACGAACAGGGTTCCAGCGTCAATAATCAAACCTCAAAAATTAAGTTGGAATTGTTAAGATGTTTGGAGGACAAAAGAACCAATTTGCCCATCTTAAATGAGTATCCAACCCTAAAAAGGTGCAAACAAATATAACATATGTTTACCTTCGTCAGCACCTATCATCGATACGCCTGAAAGAAAAGCTGTAAGTAGTAAACACTGAGGTATTGGTACTTACAAAGGCACTTCTGTAAATATATAGAAGAAAATGGCCAGCAATTTGAACAGTTTCTTTATTATTAATTTTATTAAATACATAAATAAAAAGTTTACCTCGAGTAGGATTTGAACCTACGACCTGTACTTTGCTAGAGTACCGCGCTAACCAACTGCGCCACTAATAGTTTCTTTATTAGTATGTTTTTAATTTAATTTAATTTTTCCTTATGTGTTTATGTTCATGACTATGTAGTATGTAATATGTATGTACAAAAGTAATAAACAATTTATTGAGTACTTTTTGATTTCTCTTTCCATTATTTTATGCATTTTCTTTTTAATATTATAAACAATAAAAATACATGCACATCACATAGTTCTAATACTAACAATTTAGGTCCCTTTTAATAGTATCCTTAAAAGTATCCAGGTACTTGTATCTGAATACATTTTTAAGTGAAAGTATTCTTACTTTTTTAAAAAGTAACCGAATACATTTTGAGTGTCCGTATCCGCCACTCGGATACTTGTTTTTGTATCTGACTCAGCTCTGCAACATATCACGGCTCCTATCTCTGATTCTAGAGCTCCAATTTTGATGTATGTTTCACACGGTACAGTTTTCTTTCCTCTAGAGTCCAGTCATAATTTTAAAGTATTTTACTCTATAATAGCAATACAATTTGTGACCCATATATGGGTCGTGGACGTGGGAAGTATGACCCATATGTGGGTCATTGAAATGTGAACGTGTTAAGGCAATTTTTGCTGTAATGCATCTTAGAGAAGTATTTCAACAAAAATAAAGAATAGTATACAAGACAGTTATGAAAAATTAATATTGTGACTCCATTCTTTTTACTTTCTACTTGTGCCCATTTCGACTTTATGTCTGTAGCCACCATAGCTTAAGAAATATGTATTCGATTTTAATAAAACTCAGTATTTAGAATAATAGAGGTACTTTGCAGAGCGTGTTAAAGCACATTTCGAGAATATCTCGAAAACTATTAAATTTAGAGATAATTATGTAAAGTTATTTTTACAGAAAATTAAATTGTCTAAAGTACTTTTTGTGAATGTCTGAATATCAATGCAAGGCATCGTTTTTAAGGATAATTTAATTTTAGACAAGCTTTTTGTGGGAAGCCTTAAAAATTAATTCAATCAAAAAATATAAAGTGGGCATGGCTGTCGAATATGTACGAAAACTACCGATCATTAATTTTTGTTATAAGCAACACACATATGGTCTATTTATGGTTCTATTTATTTCATTAAAATTCTAAAAAATACACCGATATAACGCGATTGCAATAAGCTTTAACATAAATTAAGTTACGCAAATTTTAACATTAAAATAGTAATGAAACTTGCTTTGAGCAAATTTAAATACTTTTAGGTTTGTAAACGGTGTATTTTTATATCTATATTTTATACAGATCTATACGTTTCGATAACAATTACAGCTATCATCCTCAGTAAATGGTAATATCTTTAAGAATAACAGTGGATAACGCCAGCTAAGGAATGTAATTTTAGTAACCCTTAATAAATTAAATATTAAACTGCCTTGAAGATGACAAATCAGACCGCCGTGTAACTGTCGAAAGCTAACGGTGAAAAATGTCATAATGAAAGAGCAAAGTTATGACGTAAGTGTAAAGTTGTGTAAAATTTTAATTTGAAATTGATAAAAGCAGTCACAAATAGAAACTTGACTTGCCAATTAAAGGTCTAGTCAAATATAATAAAGAAATAGTTTTTTGTTAATAATTGTAATTGTTATTTTACAGTGAAAACAATGTAGTCCGTTTAATATGATTTTTAATTTTAACTACATATGTTGAATTATTAAAGTGCTGTGATAACAACATATAATTGGTAAAGCATTTACTTCAAGGTCTAGGAAAAAACAGCAAAGAAACCTAGGCATACCAAAAGTTAAAATTAAGACACCTATCTAAAGGGAGATTTTCTTCTTGCCTATTGAAGTTATTAGGATGTTTATATATCTCAATAGCTTCACGTTGTAAACGAACATAGTAATGACTTTGCCTTGACATTTCCACATTATTAAATTAAATGTCGTGATTTAAATTATTAGAGCATGCTCAGCTACCGCAGATTTCTCTGGTTGCCCAATCTACAAAATCTCATATGTTCTTTAGGTCTTGTAGCAAAGCTACGTTTTGTGGTTCCAATATATACTTTTCCACAAGAACAAGATACCTTAAACACTCCAGAAGATGACAATGGGTTTGGAATATCTTTAGGTGCCCTTAAATGTTCTTCAACTTTTATTGTAGGCTTAAAAACAATCCTAATGCCATAATTAATTAGGATCTTTTCAATTCTATCTGTAACGTTATGTATGAAAGGAAGAAAAACAGTACCAACATTAAGCACTACCTTTCTTTATGGTTATGTCTAGTCTAGCAGGTATAATAATATTATTATTCTTTACTAAAATTAGATTCCATACCTAGTTGGCTTAAACGTTTATCAAACTGTTATATTAATAACAGGCTTATTTTTGCGTTTTCAGTTTGTTATATTTCATAAATAGATTTTAACATCTAAAGTAATTCCTTAAAATAATACTTTTTAATGAGGACGATAACTGTAATTGCTATCGACACGTATAGATATGTTCTAATTGTGACATATATTGCTCTCCATTAACTTCTATAATTGACTGTTATGTTAACTACAGTAATAGGGCTTAAAGGTGTTCAAGGAACTGTCCTATTGTCAACTATGTGTCCTTCTTGTAAATCATTTTTGTTTTTAGTGTTTACAGTCACTTAACTCTGTGGGCATTATTGTTATTATTGTTATCATTATAATTATTATATATTATTATTATTATCATTGGTAGTACACATAATTAGTTACTACTCACGTTGATGGGTTGAGTATATATTTATATAAATCTTTGTATATGTGTAATATTATATAGTTTGCTCTGTAATTGGCTTTTGCTGTTGGGCAATAAAGGTTATTATTATTATTATTATATAAGTATACAAATACACCATTTAAAAATTCAAAAACTACGTATTTTAACTATACTGACTTCCATAAAAATTGCAACACCTAGAATTTATTGAACGATTTTATTGAAATTTTCGTCAACGATGTCTTTCATTAGAATAAACAAACGATTAAAATTTGAAAACAAAAGAACAAAAACTAAAAATTTTTTCAATAATGAGTTGCTTCGCCACGATTTGTAATGCACCCAATTAGACGACGTGACATGCTATCAATCAAGTGATCTATAGCTGCGTGTGGTATATCAACCCAAGCTTCTTGAATCCGTAGCCGGAGATCGTGTAAGTTATCTGGAGGGTGTGGTAAATTACCCAGTCGCCTACCGACCTCATCCCATACATGTTCGATGGGCGACAAATCAGGCGACCGCCTGCTCGGTCGAGAGGACGGCAATGTTAGCTTCTTCCAAAAAACATGTTATAGCCCTTGCCGTATGAGGGCGCGCATTATCCTGTTGGAAAATGGGATTTTCCAGCCCCTGAAGATATGGAAGCGCAACGGGTTTTACCACATTGGCAATATAACCAGCGGCGTTTAAGTTGCCATCAATGAAGACCAAGGGTGATCTGCTACCGTAACATACCCCATATCATCACTCCTTTTGTGAGGGCTGTGTTGCGTTCCATAAAAAATGTTGGATTTTTACGTTCTTCACGCATCCGTTTGACCCTCCTGCGACCATCGTGGACCTACTAGAAAAATCGGGACTCGTCACTAAACACAATTCGATGCCATTCTTGCGTCCAATTCGTTCTATCGTTGCTCCATTCTAGCCTGCGTAGACGGTGAAGTGGTGTAAGAGGAAGACATAAAAATGGATGGTATGAACGCAGCCCATAAGACCTTATCCGGCGATAAACAGATGCCATTGAGATTCTGGGTCCTACACCTCTCATGCAATCGATCGAGTTGTTGAAAATCTGTCTCTTGTGGCCAAACGTCTTAAGCGACGTTCCCGATCTGTAGTCCTGCTGGGACTTACAGATGCAGGGCGACGTTGTTGCACCACTTCCTTGGACCATTCGGACCAACATCTCAATACCGTTGTAACAATTTGCAAAATTGACACACTGATTGGTTTATTTCTTCAAATTTATTGTTACTAAGTGCAAAGGAAAAAACAAAAAAAAACTAGAAGCTAGATTTTATTCAAATTTTAATTGTTTATTCTAATAAAAGACATGGTGGACGAAAATTTCAATAAAATCGTTCAACAAATTCTAGGTGTTGCAATTTTTATGGAAGTCAGTATATGTATAATGGTGAAAGTTTACATTTTATTTACTACGATGCCGAAACCAAAAAAACCAGCATTTAATAACAAACTAGCTAATCATATTTATAGAAAAAATGAAAATGCTCTTCTGCGTAATCAAATACATGTTACTAGGAAGTCATTGGATAAAACCGATACAGATCATTTATATTTACACTTAGAAAATTCATCTATGTTAAATAGAGAGTATTGGGATAAAATTAATTCAATAACCTTTAAATGTCTGGAAATAAATTTTGACATTTCATCTAGACCTCAAACAGCAAAATATGATAAATTCTTTAAGCAAAAGTATAATAGACAATCTTTTAATATTAAAAAACAGTTATAAACTGTTCTGATCATATTCATTCCGATCGGCTATTAAAGAGCTTTCTAAGGGCGGAAATTTTGCAATAACACCGCGAGTAATCCATTTTGAAGATATAATTCCCTATGTTGAGAATTCTATTAAATCGTTATATTTTGATGCTGCGAATGAATATAAAACCGTTAACATATTACGTAAAGAAAACCTCCAAAGAGCAACTTATCTTTTTATCAGCACGGTGCTTTATCTGATCTTGAAAAATATATATTACAATCAGATAAAGGTAATACAACTGTTGTATTAAATATAAACGACTATAACATTAAAGTACAACAACTGATGGAACCACAAACTTATCGTGAACTACCAAAAGATCCTGTAAAAAAGTTTCTTTTGAAAACTAAAGAACTTATTGAATTATCATCTATTGAAGAAATAAAAAAGAAACTAAGCAACTCTGAAGCACTTTCACCAAAACTATATGTTCTACCAAATTTCCATAAACGTCAAAAGACAAAATTTGATAAATTGTTCAAGCAACAATATTTTGATAATAAAAAAATTTGAAAATATAATTTCTAATGCTGAGAATCCTATTAAACCTTTATCTTTTGATGCTATGAATAAATAAGTTAGATATAAAACCGTTAACATATTACGTAAAGTAAAACCTCCAAAGAGCAACTTATCGCGCCGTGTTTTATTTGATCTGAAACATAATGAAAATATAATAATAGTATAATCAGATAAAGATAATGCAACTTTTATATTAAATATGAACGACTATAACATTAAAGTAGAAACTGTTGGAACCACATACTTATCGTGAAATACCAAAGATCCTACAAAAAAGTTTCTTTTGAAAACTAAGGAACTTATTAAATTGTCATCTATTCCTGAAGAAATAAAAACCATATGGTTTACAAAAAATCCCAAAACCTAACGTTCCTTTATGTTATTGCAATTGGTTCTCATATATACAATCTTGTAAAACATCTTACATTTTTATTACAAAAATAGATAAAACACCCCATTATAATAAAAATTCTGCCGACTTCATTAAAAAATACATAATTTCAAAATTTAAGAGGGTGATATAATTGTCCGTTTTGATCTTGTTTCACTTTTTACAAAGTTTCTCTAAAAGAAACTATTGATTATATTTTTCCAAAGGATATAACAATTCTCCTTCAGCACTGTCTTACGATTTATTTTTAGGGGAATTATAAATTTTACTTATGAACAGCTTGACGATGTAGCAATGGGTACTGGGTAGCCCTCTTAGCAAATTTTACATATAAAAATTTGAAACCTTTGGTTTGGATATATATATATATATATATATATATATATATATATATATATATAGATGACGCATTTGCTCTTTAAAGACGGAGAAGAAGTACTCATGAATTTTTACAGTTTTGTAATCACCCAAGCATTCCGTTTACCATGGAGAAGGAAACTAATGGAAGTTTACCTTTCTTGTCAAGTTTACCGAAAGCCGACTAACAGCAGTAGATACCTTAAAACATTATTAAACCACCATCCATGTAAAAAATTAGTGTAATTAAGCCTTAAGTGGATCGAACTAAACGAATGTTTGATCCTGAATTTTTGAAAGATGAATATAGATATATATATATATATATATATATATATATATATATATATATAAGTAGATGACGCATTTGCTCTTTAAAGACGGAGAAGAAGCACTCCATGAATTTTTACAGTTTTGTAATCACCCAAGCATTCCGTTTACCATGGAGAAGGAAACTAATGGAAGTTTACCTTTCTTGTCAAGTTTACCGAAAGCCGACTAACAGCAGTAGATACCTTAAAACATTATTAAACCACCATCCATGTAAAAAAATTAGTGTAATTAAGCCTTAAGTGGATCGAACTAAACGAATGTTTGATCCTGAATTTTTGAAATATGAATATAGATATTTATATATATATATATATATATATATATATATATATATATATATATATATATATATAAGTAGATGACGCATTTGCTCTTTAAAGACGGAGAAGAAGCACTCCATGAATTTTTACAGTTTTGTAATCACCCAAGCATTCCGTTTACCATGGAGAAGGAAACTAATGGAAGTTTACCTTTCTTGTCAAGTTTACCGAAAGCCGACTAACAGCAGTAGATACCTTAAGACATTATTAAACCACCATCCATGTAAAAAAATTAGTGTAATTAAGCCTTAAGTGGATCGAACTAAACGAATGTTTGATCCTGAATTTTTGAAAGATGAATATAGATATTTAACACAATCACTAGTAGCTAATGGATATTCACAAAATTTAATGTTATTACACCTGCTAGACATAACCATAAAGAAAAACTAGTGCTTAATGTTGGCACTGTTTTTCTTTCTTTTATAACTAATGTTACAGATAGAATTGAAAAAATCCTAGTTAATCATGGCATTAGGACTGTTTTTAAATTAAACAACATTTAAGGTCACCAAAAGTTGTTTCAAACCCATTCTCATCTTCCGGAGTGTTTAAGTTATCTTGTTCTTGTGGAAAAGTATACATGGTAACCACAAAACGCAGATTGATACAAGAGGTAAAGAACATGTGAGATTTTGTAGATTGACCCAATCTACAAAGAATCCACCAGAGAAATCTGCAGTAGCTGATTATGCTTTAAATAATTTAAATCATGACATTCAATTTGATAATATGGAAATATTGTCACGACAAACTAATTATGTTCGTTTACAATGTGAATCTATTGGGATATACAGGGTGGCCCATTAGTGTGTGTACGGCAAATAACTTAAAAAGAATTAGAGATAGGGAAAAACTTCCTTCAAAAAATTGCACAGTTTTTAAAGATGCACAATCGGAAAATATTAGTAAATATACAAGGTCATCCAAAAACGTGTGACATAACAAACATTTTTTTTTAATGAAACATCCTATATATTTTTCTGTTTTTAAATTCGGCTTGTTTTCCTGATTCTAAAAATATACGGTTGTCATACCTTATATCGAATGGTTTCATAGATGTGGCCATTTTTTATAGCAATTAAATGTTAATTTACTTAAAATACTTATCTTTTTTGTTTTTTTTTTAATGGTGCATTTTAAATTATACAATCTGAACGTTTCGATAACACTTACAGTTATCTTCGTCAGTAGTAATATCTGTTAAAATTGTTAAAGATGTTGTAAACAATTTTGTCACAGTTGAAAAATTAAAACATAAACATCAGCCTGCTATCAACATAACAGTTTGAGAAACGTATAAACCAACTATTTCATGTTTTTCGTAACTCACAGTTCCAGTTCGTTCAAAACATTCCAAAAGGTTTCTAAACGACTCTTCTCTTGGATATCTTAGTTTATTGGAAAATCTTTCCTTATAAACTCTGCTGGCTAATAAACAATTTTTGGGACACTCACCCAGTATAAAAATCATCTCACTTTTATCAAACTTAACTATCTAACTAACTAAGAAAACTTAAAGAAAATTTACGAATTTTAAATTCCAATGAACTAAAGTGACAGATTTTATTTCATTTTATTTTGTTTAAATGTTTTCCAATATGGCTATCCAAGGCTTAATGTTCAAAGGGATTTACATTTTGAACGCTTACTTCAGTAGTCATAAGTACGCCCAATTTTTTGCTATTCCTTTTTCAAACTTTTTTTTTTGCTAACTAGTACCTAATTTCGATCAGCTTAATTAGTCACTTAAGCTTGATTTGTGCAATAAATAGTTTTTTGTTTCATTAGTACAAAAAATTTTCGGAACGAGCAAGAAAGTTGCTAGACGATGGGAAGCGGAGTCCAGCAATACGAGCAAGAAAGTTGCTAGACGATGGGAAGCGGAGTCCAGCAATCTTCCGAGTCCCGAGAATGCATTTTTTTGTACGAATAAAACAAATTTTTTTCTCCAGCCACTTTTATCGTTATATTCAGTCATTTATTTGTAGTTCACTACGTTCTTGGAAACCCCTTATTTATATCGCTATCAGTGTCAGACATTAATAATCACATTTTATACAGAATGGGTATTATTCTACTGAAAAAAAAAATTACCGTGTAGTTTTTAATTAATATTCATTAGATTTCACCTCTATAAATTTAATTCAAATGTGAAGATAGATAGTGCCACCGGCAACACCAAAAGTTGATTTGTGTTTATAGAAGATTTTCACTCAAAACATTTAAATAAACTTACACTTGCTTAATAAAATAAAAAGCAGATTATATTAAATATCAATACATATTTATAACTGAAAACGTCGTTTATGATGAACATGCGAAAATTTTAAAAATGTGTTTATTGAAGTAATGAAATCCCACAAACGTCATTCACGCGAAGTTGATATTTAGTGAAGGTTAACTTACTTTTTGTACTAGGACAAAAACTAACTACTTTTTGTACAGTTGCCATGGAGACCCGAAGAATCCCAAAATCAGCCACTTTTAACTTGTATTAATATCCAACTTACCGCAATTTCCATAAAAAAATGGCATAACTTCGGATTCCTACGGTATAAATTATCAAATGCATACATTTTTAGAATCAGGAAAGAGAGCTGATTCCAAACATGCAATAAAATACAGGGTGTTCTATTGAAAAAAATTGAGCAATTTTAAAATAGATGTTCTTGTTCACCCTGTATAAAAAATACAGATATCTCAAAATTTGAAAGTAATTTTGAAAAATAGAGCATATGTACTATTTTGTTACATAATCAGAACTATTGTTTATTTTCAATTGTTGAAACTGTAATTAACTAAATTAACCTTTAATATCGATAAAAATTAAACCATTCGAGATAGGGTATGACAACCGTATATTTTTAGAATCAGGAAAAAAATCCGAATTTAAAAATAGAAAAATATGTAGGGTGTTTCATTAAAAAAATTATATGTTTGGTATGTCACACGTTTTTGGACGACCCTGTATACTTACTAATATTTTCCGATTGTGCATCTCTAAAAACTGTACAATTTTTGTAAAGAAAATGTTTCTCTATCTCTAATACTTTTTAAGTTATTTGCCGTCCACACACTAATGGGCCCCCATGTATAAACATCCTAATAACTTCAATAGGCTAAAAGAAAATCTGCGTTTAAATAGGTTTTGGATCTTATAATTAAAAAAATGCACAATGGTACGTCTTAATTTTAATTATAGTTTTTAGTAGGTCTAAGTTGTTTTACCAATTATATGTTCTTACCACAGAACTTTAATAATTTAAATGTAGTTAAAATTAAAATTAAAAATCGTATTAAACGTACTACATTGTTTTTACTGTAAAATAACAATTACAGTTATTAACAAAACTTTCTGTGTTAGATTTGACTGCATCTTTAGTTGGTATGTCAGGTTTCTATTTGTGATTGCTTTTATCAATTTCAAATTAATGTTTTTCACAACTTTACACTTACATCATAATTTGATTAAATTTTGTTAAATTTGCTCTTTGATTATGACATTTTTCACTGTTAGCCTTTGACCGTTAGAGGGTGTTCTGATTTGTCATCTTCAAGGCATTGTAATATTTTATTTATAAAGAATCTAGTTGTTCTTCACTATAATTAGATTCCTTAGGTGTCTTTATATGTTTATCAAACTGTTATGTTAATAACAGGCTTATTTTGGTGTTTTCATCTTTTTCATATTTGATAAATTTGTTTTAACATCTCAAGTAATTCTTAAAGATATTACCATTTACTGAGGACGTTATATTTTAACTTACGCATTTTTATGATTTAATTGCTTACCAAGGTGGATATAAAAATGAAATAAGACTATATTTTGTACGCTTGATATAATAAATGAATAAATTAGAAACACTCTTCCCTTTTTACTCTATATACTCTTTGCTAACGCAACATAAACACAAGTATAAGAAAATCATGTGTTGGCCACATCAGATTTTTTAAATTTGTAAAATCAACTGGTTAGATGTTTCTAAATTTAATTTATAACATAATGTGTATTTAAAACTGAATTCACGTGTGGGCTATCGCAATCGCAGTTCTGCACCTGGGTCTCTGGAAGTCTAGCCACGTCTCTGCGATACAATGAACTATTATGTTGAATAATTTACTTCAATGCATCATCGTATGAAAACTAAGTTCAAATTATAACAGTTTCGAGTTACAGCACACCCTCTGCCTTGTTCATTTAGTAGTATAGGGCAAAATAAGAAATTAATCCTAGTAGTACCTACTTCTGGATTGTATGTGTAAGTTGAGTTGGCTTCTTGTTTATTAACGCTTGTTGTCTGATTAACCGTCTTTGCTGTTTTCATTAATTTAGACCATTTCAAGAAGTTTAGTTATAAAGATTTCCTTTACATAACAAAGTGACTTCTGTAAAATTCATTTCATAGTTTAACCATATGTTCAGCTAAACCACATGTAGTAATTTTTCGTTTGCGTTCCCTTTTGTGAGATGTGTGTAAAGTTTTGATTTCGATAATGTAATTAGTTATACTCTTTGAGATATCAACCAAACTTTTTTTATGGGACACCCTATATATTTTCAGCTCATTGAATGGCGTGTATTAAAGCTTTTCGCAAATATGTAATACTTGGTAAAACGAGAATACCTACTTTACTCCCACAAGGGTAACTTTGCATCGCTGCCTGGAAAAACTTTCATCGACATCTGTTAAGCGGCTTTTACACGGTGCAAGGCCGTGCAACTTTTTCATGAAACATTTGCTATACGCATGCGCATGTGAAATTTTTTTACCATCCATGCAAGATTTCTTGCATAGCATTGAATTAGAACATGTAATTTTTCTTGCATTGCACGTGAAATTTTAGTAACAATCTGAGTGATATTTAGCCTGCCAACTTTAAAAAACCATTATTCTGTACCAGTGATTAATACTTGAATTGCTGCAAAATGAATGGGGTAGTAAAAAAAGTAGCGATAGCAAGTTTGTTGATTGTGAGTGCCAAAATTATCTTTTTGCAAAATAGAAGGAAAAGACGATGGTGGGTAAAGCCTTGGCTAGATAGAAATGTCGGAAGTTTAAACTTAGCTAATGATCTTAGTGCTTGTGGAGACTTAGATTTTATAAAATTTCCTCAGAATGGATGAAACCACTTTCAACATTCTATTAAAAAAGATTGAACACAGAATTCAAAAGAATCACACGAATATGCGAGAAAGTATTCCTGCAATACACAAGTTGATAATCACCTTAAGATATTTGGCTACTGGTGAAAGTTACCGAAGTCTTATGTATAATTATAGATTATCGGAGAGTACAATATCATTATTTGTACCAATAGTGTGTCAGGCTATATATCAGGAATTAAAAGACAATTATCTTAAGGTAAAAACTTAAAACCATAAGTACATAAAGTTTGATTAAAAAAGTTTAGGTGCCATCAACTGTTGGTGAATGGTTGCAAATTTCCCATGAATTTGAAAACCGATGGAATCTTCCTAATGTAATAGGAGCACTAGATGGGAAGCACATCCAAATTAAAGCACAAGGCAATGCTGGATCAGCTTATTACAATTATAAGCATCAGCACAGTATTGTCCTATTAGCCCTAGTGGATGCTGATTATACATTTACTTACATTAATGTTGGAGTGAATGGTAGAATTTCTGATGGAGGAGTTTTCCGAGAATCAGATTTATATAGTGCCCTAACACAGAATTCTTTAAACATTCTTGCTGATAAGGCATTACCAAAAAGAATAAAAAAAGTTCCCTATGTTATTGTGGCAGATGCTGCGTTTCAATCTTCACTACATATTTTAAAACCTTATCCTTTCCGCAGGAACCAACGAATATTCAACTATCGTTTAAGTCGAGTTAGACGTATTGTCGAAAACACTTTCGGAATTTTGGCAAACAGATTTCGTATCCTACTTCATGTAAATGCTTTAGAACCTCAAAAAGTATGCATAATTGTTCAAGCTGCATGTGCATTGCATAATTTTCTAAGGAAAGAGTCAAGTTTGGCATACATAGGCACGAATCCAGAAGAAGACATTGACAGAAGATATAGCATATTATAGCATAAGCAAGCAATTAGGTAATAGAGCAAGTAATACAGCCCTTACAATCAGGGATGAATTTACAGAATATGTTAATGGAGTTGGAAGTGTTGAGTGGCAAGAGAATATGTTTTAAATCATTATATTCAATTATTAAAATCAATATAAACATCAAAAACTAAATTATTTTTTATTTAATGCACAATCAGCTTTCTTGCATGTATTAATTTTTTGCATTATTTCTAACTTGAGGTCATCTAACATATCCTGGTTTTTTATTTTTGCCAATTCCATACCTACCATTCTAAAATCATATTGGTTAAATAAATAATATGTATCTTTCATAAATTACTTACTGCCCAAAAATTGAGAATTCTGTATCATCTTTGATCGATTGTAATGCATTTGTTGCAGATGTCATAAGTTTACTCAATGAAGGATCTATTTTTGAATTTGCATTTCGTTTCCTTTTTTTGTGGTGGAGCTGCTGGATCAAGTTCACTACCTGTATCTTCTGATTGTAATTGTGGAGAAAATGCTTCAATATCCATTGTATTGTTTTCAGAACACATTTCAAAGTTTCCAAAATCATCAATTGTGCCCTCATATATGATTTCAGCATTTGTGTTATTCTATAATTATATATAGTTTAATACTTACATACATAACATAATATATTAATCTCACAGTACTACAAATGTTTTCTGTGGTGTTAAGGTTCAAATTCCTTTATTTATAACAACCGCATTGTCCAAAAATTGAAGAAGTTCAAAACACCATAATGTGGATGTATACATGTCATCAGTAGAGCTTCCACTACAAGCACTTTTCTTAATTTTACTTTTTTCGGTTAAATACTGTGCTCGGATTCCATGAATTTTTTTAATATTCAACATTCAGATCACATGAATATGTATCGAATAAATTCTTGCGAATTATTTGCAATGCATCAAGCCTTTTACTTTTATTATGATAGTCGCTTGAATTAACAGCATATAAACAAGGATGTTGTTCATATAACATTATTAAGTGGGTAGTAATTTCCCTTGACCAACTAAAGGTTTTCCTAAAACATTTATTAAATAATAACTGCACCAAATCGTGATTAAATTGAAACTTACTTATTAGAACACATTTTCTAATACATATAATAACAAACAATACAATTTATTTCACACAATGATAATACTTTAAACTATGCTTTAAACTCAACGCAGAGGTACATAACCTATAAATAATAGATGAACTACTCAAAATGTTTTGTAGTGGCAACAAGTATACTTTGAAATAAAAATTGCACCGTCTTGCCACTGGCATCGTGTAAAACCGACAAAAAAATTCTTGAAATGTTAATCGCCTGTGCAAGTTTTCTTGCATTGCATAGAATGCAATTGCACCGTGTAAAGCGGCTTTTAGAACAGCAATAATCTTAACAAAACTAGGAAGGTGAGATTAAGTGCTATATAAAGAACTACTTTAATAGGTTCAAGTGGTTACCCCCTCAGAACCCTAACTCCGTTCCTTCCGATCCTATCCTGACCACACCCATCCTTAATCCCACCATGCATACATACGTTATGTATGCTGGGAATCCATGATTGTGGCTGAAGGAGCTTGGAAAGCCCAAGCGGCGCGCCCTCTCCCTTGGGGAGGGAACGAAATACCTGGCCTTTCCTTTCTTTTTTCATGTGGTTAGATGTCGCTGAGATAGAAAATATCTCGCGCCTAAATAAGGGCAACATCGTGTCCGTAATTTGTCACCTATAGGTAAGTATTTTTTATATTGCTTAGAATATATCTCTAAACTAGAGTGGGTAATCGTTATTAAACATATTACGTATTATTTGTGTTTTTGTAACATTATAGTGAGATAGGTTAGGATTAATAAAATATGGGGTAACTTTGCATCACGCCATAATTGATGCAAAGTAACCCCATACGAAAATCCTTACCTACCTACCGAAATTCAATTTCTTTTAAACATGCCACGGATTCATAAAAAAACGCGCGTCGCGATATTGATTATAGCGAAGAAAGTTTAGAAGAGTGCCTCAGTAGTATACGGAAGGGAGAACTATCATGGAGGAAAGCTTCCGTAAAACACAACATTCCTTACCGGACCATGGCCAATAAAATCAACTAATATCATGAGAAGGCTCCAGTTTTTACCAGTGAAGAAGAGGAAGCTTTCACTTCGTGCCTTGAACCTTTGAGTGATGCGGGATTTTCCCTTACTTCTGACGTTCTGAGACATGTCAGTCAATCATACTTGGATCGTCTTGGACGCAATGAAAGCAGTTTTTCTAATAATCTAACTGGCAAAGATTGACCCAAATGCTTTTTAAAACGGAATAGGAGTATTTCTGGAAGATTTGCTGCTGACATAAAGAGAAGTCGAGTGGGTGTTGACAGATACTCCCGGCAAAAAAAAGGTAATGGGGGAGACATGAAATATGCAGAAAGAATATTCGATTTTTTAAAAAGTTCTACTTCCATAATGTTCAGAGGAAGTGGGGCGGGACAACTTGTATATAAATCTACTAGTTATGGACCACATGGACAGAAGTCGGATCGATAACATTCGTTCACTGGTTTGACAGTCTATTATTACTCAAACATAAAAGGTTAACTGGGAAAAAAGTTATCATCGGGGATAATTTATCAACATATTTCTTTTTCCAATTTTAAGCGCTGCCGTGACGAAGACATTCACTTCATCTGCTTCCCACCAAAAAGCACACCTCACCCAGCTACTGGACGTGGCATTCCTCCGCCCCCTCAAAATTGCTTGGCGTAATGCTTTGTTAGAGTGGAAGCAAACACCATATGGTGTGAAGCATGCTGTACTGCGGGAACAAGAATTTCCTCTTTTACTGAAAAAAACTTTAGAGATAATGGTACCTCATATGTCTACGGATCTTATAAGCGGCTTCTGATAATGTGGTATTGTGCCATGTGATGCACAACCCTTATCTACTTGATCACATTCATCACAAAGTTGTAGATAGTAATAATAATAATAAAGTCTTTTATTACATTATAATAATATGGTTAACTATAGCATGCAACTTATATATTTGTACAAACTAAAAAAAACTAATTCCAAAAACTATTACGCACGCTATACCAAATATTTAACCCCCTTAACAAAATAAGCTGTGGCTTGCCGTGTATAGATATGTGGTACAAAATGGATAAACGTGGTATAACAGAGTGCGTGACATATTGAATGTAGGCTAGTACCCGTTTTTTAATGGCGCGATTAATTTTTGTTTGGGAATAATCGATCTGGATGAGTTCTGTTGTGCAATAAACAAGAAATAAACTACTCATAATAAACAAAATTAAGGAAGGAATGTGTATACAATGCACCCGATAAGATAATACAAAAAAAGAGAAATATAGTTGCGAAAAAAAAGTAAACTCCGTTTGCTGATATTGACATGATTCTGTCTTGAGATTTCTAACAAAAGTATAAAGTACTTATTTTTAAAATGTTGAGAATTAACTTTTTGTAGCCTATGGGGGAACCTTATTGTATAATGTAACGACGTTGTATGTAAACGATCTCTTAAATGTTATTGTATTATGCGTTGGTATTGACAACAGCCCTCTAAAACGTAGGTTAAGGTTGTGGACATTCGTGCGATATGTTATCTTATGATATGGGTATGGAGGTAACTGTTTCTGAATAACCTTGTGATAAAGTACAACACAATGTAAAATTCGACGATATTCCATTTTTATCCACCTAGCTTCTTTCAATTTAATGGATTCCGAGGCACACTGAATATTAATCTCAAACAAGGTTTTGTAAATGTTGAATTTTTTGTTTGTCTTTAATTTGTAAGCATGGACCCGATGGACCGTATACCTACCACATCTCAATAATTAAGATGCGATAGTACAAGTGATTCGCAGAATATTTGCAAAATCTGTCGGTTTAAGAATGTCCTATTTTGAAAAATCAAACGCAAGTTATAAAAGCTTTTTTTTATACAATTATTGATGTGATATGTAAATCTTAAATCTTTGTCGATTATCAAACCTAAATTTCGCACAACTCTAAACACACATTATCATTTTGATGTTTATTTGTTGAGATAATTGGTCATAATAGTAATCACTGCAAAACAAAGTAACTTTAGATTTGTTAGGATTTATTTTAAGCGTGTGTTCTGTTGTTTTTATTCAATATTTTAGTTCTTCATACACTGAATTGCATGCTTCTACTACATTCTGGGGGGGGATGAGAGATACAACTGCAAGTCATCGGAATATAGATGTATTTGTACTTGTGTTATATACAACATTAAGTTAGATGTATAAATAGAGAACAGTACTGGTCCAAGTATTGACCCTTGGAGTATCCCAGAAATCAAATATTTATAAGAAGACACTTTATTATTATGAGATACAGCTTGTGTACGCATATTTAAATAGTTATTAAAAAATTGGACTGCTTTATGAGACAGTCCACAGAATTTTAGTATTAATGATCTACCGTATCATATGCTTTAGAAAAATCTAATAACACTAAGATCGTAGCAAACTTTTTGTCAAGAGCTGAGAAAATATCATCGGTTACTTTTAGAAGTGCTGAAGTACAACTATATCCTGAACGACATCCAGATTGGCAGTCGGGCAAAATGTGTTTAATATATAGGTAATTTCTTAATTGAACGTCTATGATCCGTTCTATAATGATTGATAAAACAGGCAAAATTGATATTGGGCGAATTGATATTTTTAAGCTTCGGAATTTTATTAATTGGTCTGACCTGAGCAACTTTCCAATCTGAAGGAAAAACAGAGTGTGACAAACAGAAATGTAATAAACGATGGTAAATATGGCAAACAAAGCTTAATCATATAGATATTAAATCAACCACGACCTGCAGATTTAGTGCTTATATTCTCAATTATTTTTAATACATCACCTTCGGTTACGTCAACAAAATCAAATAACGAATTGTTAGGCTTAGGATTGTAGTAAAACTGTATAATTTTATTTTCGTCGACACAGAACTTTGGGACTGATTAAATAAAATGGTTATTAACGGCTTCAACATCTAAATAACTAGGTCACTTGATTGACGTATCAATGTGGAAATTTGTTTTTAATTTTTTACACATTAAGCTACTTATTTTAAAGTGAAGAAGATTACTACAATGTCTTTTTCTTTTTTTGTCTACAAAGTGCAGTTACCTCATTACGTAGACGGTTATACTGGCTTTTGTTCAAATCATTCCTGTTTTTTTTTTGTAAATTTCAAAGGCTGGAAAATTAAGAAATTAATATGTTGATTTAGCAAAGGTGGCGGAGCTTTAGTGTGTCTAAATGTCTTGATTTGAGCATGTATATTTAACAATTAAACAGCTATTAAAAAATTTAATTTAGCATCAATAGTTTTATAATTATATGTTTTGCCACGGTATCGATTTAAGATCATAATCGAATTGGATCACATTCAAATATCTAAAATCTCGGTATGCTTAGCTTTGCTTAGCTTAGCTTAGCTTGCTGAATTTGAATAGCACAAAATATGGTTATATGATCGGCAATTTTCGAAGTAGGCAGTACGCCCGATTTTACAATATTGTGTTACTGCATAATATGCGATCAATTATCGAACTATTATGAGTTGGTAAATCAATCAACTGCTTCATGTCAAAAGTATCATATAAATTTAGTAATTCTAAAGTTGCTTTTTGATTTACATCGCTAAAATCGATATTAAAATCTCCTAGTACTAAAGTATTTTGACTTACTAATATAGAATTATGAAGAGCAACAAGAAAATCACCATAACACTTACGATGTGGATTGTATACTACACGTATAACGAATTTTGCTCCTTTCATGAGGACCGTAGGTAATCCACAATTGTTCTATAATTGAACTATTTGCAAGTATTTCATAATTTAAATTATGTTTGATGTATATACATAGCTACACCATCTGCATGTTCAACACGATCGTTCCTTATAATTTATAACCATCAACAAAACTTGGCAGGTTAATAATTTCAAGTTTTAACCATGTTTCTGGTCAGAGAATAACATCCGGTTCATTTTCTGCTACGAATTAATGAGGCGTTCTTAGATACTTTAGCAACTACAAAAAGTGAATGCACAATGATAAGAGACAGCTGAAGATGAGAAATAAGGACTGTTTTTAAACCTACAAGAAAAATTAAAGAACATTTAAGTTCACCTAAAGACGTTTCAAACCCACTGTCGTCTTCCGGAGTATTTAAGGTATCTTCTTCTTGTGGAAAAGTATACATTGGAACCACCAAACGTAGGTTTGATACAAGACGTAAAGAACATATGAGATTTTGTGGATTGGGTCAATCAGAGAAATTTGCGGTAGCTGAGCATGCTTTAAATATTTTAAATCATAACATTCAACTTGATAATACTGAAATATTGTCAATACAAACCCATTATTATATTCGTTTACAACGTGAAGGAATGGGTAAGAAGAAAATCTGGGTTTAAATAGATTTTGGCATCTTATAATTAAACAAAGTCACAATGGTACGTCTTAATTTTAGCTTTTGGTATGTCTTGCTGTTTTTCCTAGACCAATTAAATATGTTAGGTTACCATAACACTATAATAATTTAACATATTTAACTCGTCAGATCGTATCCGAACGGAAAAAATAATAAATAATTATTAATTAACCCAAAAAAGAACTTAGGGTCTTCACGCTTAAACTTGTAACCGTGCATCGTAGTATTCGCCGCTTACAAGTTGTGAATATCACTACAGCCCCCACCCCCCAAGGCCTCCGACATCATCACCATTCCTTTCCTTTGCGGCAGCCACTGCACACCCATCCCCTTCCAAATTAGATGTCCTCATCATATACCCCGCCCACAGCTAAACCCGTGTACCCAACCCCCAAACCAAGTAAACGTTCCTTTGCCGCTACGAAACCTTCCTCTACCGCTTCAACCTCTTCGAAACATACCGCTACCTACCGCCCCACCGCTCGATATTGCATCCAAAATATTATTACCTGCTTTTAACACCCAGACATTCTTTTTCCAATCTCTTGTCATTCTCCGACTCCCGTAGTTAAATGTGAAACTTAACCACAACCGTACCTGTCTCCTTGAAATGAACGAGTCCCTGGTAGAGACGATTCAGCGCACGACGCAGCATCACTTCGGCGAGCCTGCATTAATGTCCACGCGGCTGTGAAGTGTGCGTACATCTGAATACGCCAAAGTGTAACAACTGAGGTAGACCTGAGTTATCCCTTTGCCTGCGCGACTCGTGCAATTCCAGATACCCCGGCAGAGACTGCTATTCCCAAACATCT
Organism: Vesta saturnalis; assembly: GCA_036346205.1. Taxonomy (NCBI): domain Eukaryota; kingdom Metazoa; phylum Arthropoda; class Insecta; order Coleoptera; family Lampyridae; genus Vesta; species Vesta saturnalis. The sequence goes on along the minus strand of JARFJB010000939.1, from coordinate 815,512 downwards.
TCCTCCATCCACATCCGGTAGACAAGATGACCAGCCCAGTCAACGTCTCTCCATTCCTGATTTCATCGCCTCCCTTACCTTCTCCTTAATCCAATTATTCCCTGACCGTAAGGCTGATATTTCGAAAGCTATCGACACTACGTCCAGGGAATACTTAAAACGCCATACCAGGGTCAGTTTCGTAATGGTATCGGTATTTCCACCCACTACTTCCTTTCTTAATCTCACACCTTTAAGTACAATGAATCATTAAATTACTAAAAACCTACTATCTACCAATAACATACAAGTACCCATCACGGAATCTAAAGTCCACAACCGATGTACTCTTACTTTGCCACATACAAAACGTTCCTTCAATTTAGCGCCCTCATCATTAAACATTCATTTCCTGCCTCTCCTTATCTTCTTCCACCGCACCTGCAACATGTCGAATGTGTTGCTGCAACGGTTCACTTTCCCTTTCCCTTTACCTTTTTTAGCTATTACAATCCTCCTGAAGAAGTTCTTTACAATGATTTACTGGATCACATCTCAGGCATCTGCAATGCAATTCTCCCAGGAGATTTTAATGCCCGCCATACCCAATTTTGAGATTTCTCAACCAATAGAAATGTTATCTGCATTTCCACAATATCCTAACATTGCAATTGTTCCGTATAAGGAACACCGATCCAACCTTTATTAGCCATCTAGATGCATCTATAGTTGATCACATTATATCCACCAAGTCACTAATTCAACATATAGATTGTTGGTTAGGTGAAACCGTCACGTCAGACCACCTTCCTCTTCTCGTTAAAACGTCCCTTGGCCCCATTTGACCTCCCCCTCCAACACACATCATCCGAATAGATTTTCAAAACGCCAGTTGGAATGTATTCAGAGAATACATCTCCAATAATCATCCGGCATATGAAATCCACACTCCCCACGATATCGAGAAAGCCGTCACCGGCTTAACTTCCGTTATCACAGAAGCGGTCGAAGCCTTGATTCTCCTAAAATCAGTTGATATCTCCCGTAGACCTCTCCCACAATAAATTGTCACCTTGGTCAAATAGAAGAGGTGAGTATATCGCAAATTCCTATGATCCCAGGGCCTCGCTCTCAAGACCGAATATAATCGACTGATCGCCTTAATCCGGTATAAACCAACAAATACACGGAAAAAAATGTATCCAGTATACCTCCAAACTCAATTACAGAGATGGGAAGAAGTTCTGCACATCTTTAATTGTACTCACCAAACGTAAAACTAAGCCCCAATCCCACCTAACCAATCCCCAGGGTAACTTAATTTCTAGCGACCAAGGTAAGGCCGAACGTTACTACCCTCACCTATAATCCGTCTTCACTTCCAATGTGCCTTCGTTCGATGACGCTTTTAAAAACCGTCTAGAGCAAGACCTTGAGAATTACACAAGATAATCCAAGACGAAAATGACCAATTTTACTGCCCAATCACTTCCATCCAACCCGACAACTACTTCAAAAAGGCAAAATATCGACACCTGAAGAAGACGGACTCATCAGCCTGATACTGAGACACGTAACTCCCTCAACTATCCGACGTTTAACGTTCAACTACAACAAGTTCCTCACCATTTCCTATTTGCCGACGGCGTCGAAATCTGCCTCGTTAATCATGGTCCCCAAAAACTGCCGTGTCTTAACAAAACCCACATCCTACAGACCCATCTCCTTCCTCAGCTGCCTAGGAAAATGTTTTGAACAGATCCTATCTCGAAAGCTGAAAGATTACCAAGAATTCAATAACCTTCTACCTGACAGCCAGTTCGACTTTCGACCAAACAGGACATGTCAAGGCCCAATAGTAAAGCTCCACACAAAACAGACGTAAATCAAGCTTTTGACAAAGTCTGGCATGCGGGTCTAATTCACAAAATCCAAGTATTAACTATTCCCCGGAATTTATGAAGCTTCTACTGTCGTATGTAACAGATAGGACGGTACGAGTCCGAGTAGGCTCAGCCCAATCTCAAAGTTTTACTCCACAAGCTGGTGTACCCTAGGGTTCTGCTTTGGCCTCAATACTGTACCTTATCTTGGCACATGACATTCCTAGCGTAACAAATCCCGGAGTATCTCTGGTACAGTTTTCCGGCGACACTGCCTTTTGGGCAGCCAATTGGTCTACTAAAATTGCCTCTAATAAAATTTTCACCACATTACGGAACTTCTCAAATTGGGCCATCCTATTTCGACACCCCGACTATACAAAACACAAACTACCCTCAAAAGATGACGTAACCATTCAAGGAGAAAGAATACCACTTCGAAACGACATTACCTACTTAGGAATCTCATTTACCAAATCCCTGAACTGGAACTCTAACTTAAACAAAACAACAAGATACAAAACCGATCCAACCTCCTTGGTACCCTTAGGGGTCGCATAAGAGGTTTCTACCCGGATGCTCTACAACATACTTACAAGACCTACATATTCCGCGTTATCGATTTCCGAGCTCCACTGTACGTTACTCTAGAACCAGAACACCTAAAATCCATAGCCGCATGTGAACACCGAGTCCTACAAAGAATACACCGATTATACTACAGAACACCCAACAAAATTACCATATAACACGCCAACATTATACCTATCGCACAACGACTCAAAACACTGCAATCAAATTACACACACCGTAGGATATTCGTCGAAACAGAAGCCACCAAAACATCCTCCGTACTCCATACACTTCTCTTATGCACACCCTATACCTAAGATCCTACAGGAAAAAAACCAAAAACAAATTTAAGCACCACCAGCTATCCTGGCATAGAACCTCGAAAACCTCCCTGAAGAATTCGAAAACCTAGATGATATTCCCTATGCCTTGAAATACCAATCACCGATAACGACCCAGGATGAATCGATCGAAACAATACACCTCACATACACGCACCCACGACTGCACTCACGCACGCGAGCGCGGACGCACTCAAAGAAAATAAAATAATTATTAATATTTTTTGTCACTTTACACTACAGAAAGCAATCTAACCCCACTAACTCAGAGAATCCAGGAATGAAGAGGAATCAAATATTTAATAATTTTATAAGTAAAAGTGACAGATCTACAGCAATTTAATTAATAGCACTAATGTTTAAAATACAATATAATTCCACAGTTTCTTTGTGAGATTATTTTGACGCACTGGGTATATGCAGTCTTGTGTTATACATATAACGTATTTTCGATCGTAAATGAACGTGAGTTTGCACGAGAAATTTTTTTTGTGTGCACATACTATAAATTAGTGTAAATGATATGTCACTGAAATTTGAATAAAGGGTTGTGCATCATGGAAAAGAGTATATGTTGTATGAAGATTTTTGAGTTGAAAGTATTAAATTTGATTGAGAAATAATGTTTTGGTAACACCCCTATAAGAGACTATAATGGTTAAATGCTACTAGAATTTGTTACTGCGCGTTATGGAATGCGTGTTAAAATTGTTGTAAATGTGTGAATGAGTGAATTTATGATATTTTGATATTGTATTAAGGTGTAGAAAAAGAATATGTATGTATATTTTTACTTGTATAAATGTCGTAACATTGCGCAATCGAGAAATTGATGCATGTTCAAGTACAAATGGTGTTAGAATTTGCTAAATTGTGCGGAAGAAAGACTCGCGCGTAAGTAGCACTTTTATAAGAAGTTGAATCTAGATTTTGACAATATATGGAATGAATTTGAATGTAAACTAGGGTCTTTTCGAAAAAATGTGAGGATGTTTGGAAAGAAATTCAAGATGGCTGCAAGTTGCTCATATCCGGCTGCGAAAAATATGATGACGCTGGGCAAAATGATTGACCGCAGATATATAAGGAAGAGACTGCTAGGGTCGTGTCCAGGAGCGGAATTTCTCCCTTGTCTAAAAGTTTGCAATATTTGATCGGGTGAAATGGGACTATCCGACAACGACCCCTTCCTTAGTCCCATTTCACCCGATCAAATATTACAAACTTTTAGATAAGGGAGAAATTTACAACCGATGCCTTGCTCTATCCTATTGTTACTCTAACCTAGATCTGATCCTTCCCAACCTTCATCCTAAAGACCGATTTCCCTTTTAAGTTGTATGGGTAAAGGTCTAGAGACCATCCTCTTCCAAAGGCTAAAAGATCATCTCAAAACCAAGGACATCGTAACAAACAGCTTGTTCGGCTTCAGACGGAACCGTTCTTGCCAAGACCCCCTCGTGAAACTATACGGATTCTTCAAGGTCCTCAACCACGGTGACTGTTGCCTTGCAGTCTTCCTTGACATCAAACAGGCATTCGACAAAGTATGGTACACACGACTAACACACAAACTACGACAGTTAGGCTTCCCGACAGCATTCGTCCGAATCCTTCTCTCATATCTGACAGGCAGACATGTGAAGGTACGAGTAGGTTCCTCTACTTCCCCGACTTTTCATCCCACCGCCGGCGTTCCGCAAGGATTGTCACTGGCACCTATTTTATATACCATCTATGCCTACGAAATTCCCCAAAGTACCAACCCAAACAGACACCCTAACGAATTAAACATACAATACGCCAACATTCAACAGTAACGGACAGACTAATAACGCTACAGACCAAATACACAAATCGCAGGATAAACGGTGACACGATCGCTACCAAACAAATATTACAAATCCCATTCCCCAACAAATCTCGACTACCACGAAAACCCAAAACCAAATTTAAACATCTCCCTACTACAACGAATAGACAACCTATCAGACGAGTTCGAAGAGCTCCTCGACAATACTCCTTACATCCTATGATAACACCAATACTCAAGAGTGAACGATCACGACCGCCGCAATGAAAACGGACAATTCTACGCATCCAAAGATATAAACCATTAATTATACACTAACTTCTCATACCTTAAACTTGTAAAATATGCACGTTTTCCCCACAAAACAAAAATACCAAAATTGTTACCAGTTACAATACATAAATAAAACACAACACATAAAACCCAGGTCTGAAGATCCCTAAACTCTCCGAAGATGAAGATCAAATATGGAACCAAGAAGAGAGAAGAATCCCCAAGAAAGAAGCAAACGATTTAAAAAAAAAGGTACGAAGAGAGACGCTCGGCAAAGAGTTAATACTTAAGAGAGGGTCGCGCGCGAGTATTTTGCGAGATCATAAAAAGGTCTGTGCTGGTTTTTTATTTGTAAATAATTAGTGTCGCAGTGCATATTACTTTACTGCAAAAACCCATTTTGGGGCTGAAGTATTTAAACATTTACGAATTAAAGGATTTATTGAGTTTTAAAAAAAAAATCATTAGGTGTTTGATCAGATTTAAGATAAACAGCCATTATTTAAAGTATTGTGTATTATTGCGTGATCCAAAAATGAACCTACAGTAATCCTTTGTCACAAATAATGCTGTGTTTAAGCATTTATAAATTAAGCTAAACAGTATTGAACATTAGTGTTATTCATTTAAGTAACAGTACTAAATCGACTGTGTACAAACATTTAAGAATTTTAATGTTCAAGTGTGAGTAAATATATTCTGTGACAAACATTTATTTTGAAGGGCATATAGTAAATCAAACTGCTTAATTCTCATATACGCGTAACGCGTAAACAAACTAGAAAATTTAAGTTAGTGAGTGGTACGGTGGTCAAATTACGTGAATATTTGTGGCTGTTTGCCAGTGATTATTAAGGATTAATAAGAATAAACCAACCCCACTGGATACCACATTATGCCGGATAAAGGACTACGGAATTTATTTATGTAAGAATAATTTTGGATTTTTTAATGGTAGAAGCTTGATTATCTTTAGAGGTGTTATTGTTTATATTGCAAGTTTCAGTTCAGGCATTAAGGATAATCAATCTAATACATTACCGTTATTATATGTTAGATTGATTTAAGGATTTTTAATCTATAAGAATTAGTTTATTTCTGTATGTGGTGCTTCTCGGAAGCAATATCTGTTAATATTTTTGAAAGATTGGTGAATACAGCTCCATTAGTTAACTTATTACTTTTGTATAAGTTATGATTCCTTAGTCTAAAGTTTTAAAAAAGAACCAATATTTTAGGAGTTCATTGTTTCTTTGAGTTAAATTACATAAAGGATTACACCGTTTAAAAGTAACCAATCTTTGATATTTCGGTTAAATGATTGATCTCAGAATCTTTTATTTTGAGTCAGATCGATTACATAATACTGATAACAAGATATTTATTAAGCAGACATTTCAGATTTGAATTATTACGATTAATTCATGCTGGTGAATGTTTAAACATTTTAAAGAAAAAGAATTCAAATAGTATTTGATATAACATATATGATTCATGAACGACGCACTGATCGTTACATCTTTAAATTTTTTTTAAATACGACTTAATGTTTTTGTGGTTAAAAATTAATTGACCGAAGTATTATTTTTCTAAATTTGGTGATATTTATTTATTTCAGTATTTTTTTCAGTTATAAATATTAATCATGTGTATATGAGGGTAAATTGGAAAGTATCCAGCTAACGTTTTATTAATTTGATTTTATGAAGATACGGGGTGCGATCAATAAGTTTATGACTCGTATGCTTCAAAATCTTATTCAGCTTTGGATTAATTTATTATTAAGGGAACTTGAAGTTAAAGATTTTCAAAGTTGAATCGACGTGCATTAAATTTTCTGAGGTGAAATTTAACGTACTCTGTTAAAGTGAAAGTGTGTATGAACTTGAGCTGTGTATGGTTTTACTGAGTAAGCTACAATTCTATCTGCCACATTCAGGTAGATTTAACTTAACACCCCGCCTAGGACTATTTATTTTAGAAAAGTTTAAGATTGTGGTGGCGCCTGGAGACAATTTTTCCCGGATTGAATGTTATTTGTTGATTTATGGTAAGTGTAATGTGTTTGAAACTAAATTTCAGTCATTTTACGTCTTATATCAAACCCGCCCATTTCCACTGCAGTTGGTTTGGCTGTCATGTGTCCATGATTTTATCAAAGATTTGCTGATAATTTTCGAAATCATACATTATTTGTTAGTACCGTACAGCTTAAATGTAGTGTAAACTCTCGTAATTGGATGTAATATCGCATGAATGTTTGGAGAAGCTTTTTAATTGTAACCTTTTACGTATTTCAATGGTTTAGGGATTTGTTTTAGTATTTTCTAAAACAAAAAAAATGAAGCTTTTGTTGTCGATCAAAGTAAAATGAAAGTTTAAAAGGGAAATATGAGTTATATTTTTGGTGTCGATGTTTAGGAAAACCCTTTTACTAAGTTGAGAGGAAACATTCGTTAGTGTCTTTGTAAATAAGGATAGTTTTGTATAAATAAATGTTTTCGTTTTTTTTAAATTGGGTGAATTTGTTAAATCAAGTTGAGATTGCATCATATAAAAATAAATTAAAGAACGCATTCAAATTGTTACATTGTATGGTACAGCTTTTGCGAAAGTTAGTTAGCCGTCATTGCGACGCCGTTTCTGTTGATAATAGTTTGCTATTAAACAAAGAATTTGGATTCTATGCACGTTAAATTTACGGTTGATTTTCGTCGAGATTTTCTTTGGTGCGTGTATAGGGTTACTTAGATAAGGTTTCGAGAAGAGGTAGGTGTTGACGATGCAATTTCTCCGGACCATTTTTGAGTTTGAATTCCTGGATGCGCGTACTTAGAAAATTTCAGTACCTTTTCTTTAATTGGCTAATTTAATGGAGGGAGTTGAAAAAACCAATGTGGCGACAAGTGAAATTATTCAAGAAGGCAGTAGTAGTTTATGCGTAGAATCGTCCAGTATTTTGTGTTACGGTGTCGTAGAGAATACCGCGGAACAACGTTGACCAAGGTCCGTGTCGAAGGAACTATCCTAGCAGGGTTCTCATTCCTTCACAACCCAAATAAGGGATCATATAATTGTTCATCCTTCACGAGACCAGTTTAACGTTGCGTGCAGTTGGTCCATAGGGACTTATCCAAAAAGGCGTTTAGTGTTTAAGGCTACCAAGTGTTTTCGTCATTCTCTTGAGAATCCTTCGCTTTTTTGCGGAAAAATCGAACATTCGTTCCAAAGTTTCAAACGTAAAATTCACAGGTCGCCGTTAATTAAATAACCTGCTATAAATAAACCAATTGTTAATTGTTAGCATGTTAATATAACTGTCAGTATACATACAACCAATTGAAATTTAATTATAACGCGAGTCGAAAGAGAAGCCGTCATTAGCTGAATTGTACAGGGAGCTGCTAGCGTCGTATTAACATCAACCATAGAGCCGACGTCCTCCTGCAGGTCCGTTCCAGATGACTGTGTAACAAAAGGGCATCCTCTACGTAAGGTAACATTTCTGTGTTTTTTATTATTGTGGTGGGTGACGAAAGCTAATAAATTTATGGTGTGTAATTTGTATTATTTTGTTATGCGTTTGTATAATGGTTGAATACGCCTTTTCTTTAAAGATTAATTTTTTTGTTGGTCTATCGTCTAGACTGTAATACAGGCGTATCCATCCCCGTTATCCAAATTTATTTGAAGGTTTTTGTTTAAACTGACGAATTTACATCGAAAATTATGCGACAAGTGCGTTTTAAGCACGCCATTTGTTTGTAAAAAGGAAAGTAGCATTTATTATCTTGGATATTTGAATCAATTTTATAGTATATTTTAATAGAGGTCATCGCGAGCTAGCTAGTTTCGCCGTTAATAAATACCCTAGGTGATAAGGTTGTAAAATTTGTGTTGACAATTCAATGGTTCTGTTTTTTATTCATTTATTCACAATTATACATATTTAAGTTATTGGACCTGTTTTCTTTATGTGAACCTATTATTACACAGAATCTAACGACGGGCATTTTTAATGTTCATCGTTTTTTTAATTTGCTCTTTGAATTAAGGTCATTATTTAGTGTAAATAAATAATTACGGCCGAAAGCTTTTCAAGTGATTATTAATTGTAACGTAACATTGAGAGGCCGATAAATCACTGCATTATTTTCTTTTATGATTTGAGCATAACTAATTGCGACTTGTGGAATTTAATTTCAAGTGGTTGTGTACATAAGTCGAATTTTCTAGTAACGTAACGTAACGTAACAAGAGATTGTTTTTTACCAAATTAATGATTGATTTTTTTGCGGCACGCAATTATTTTAGTTAAGCGTGCAAATATTTTTGAAGCCTTTTAGGTTGGCGAGATCTGCTGGTCCTAGTGCCGTCTGCGAAAAATACATTTAGGTAAGCGAGTTATTAAAGTATTTTGAGCAAGCTGCGAACTGACGTAATTAGGCATTTCAACCCCTATCGTGACATTTCAAACACTCTGGAGCCCTTTTCCGGTTTTATGTCGTTTTAACCCCTATTTGGACTTATATATGATAAACTATCCTATTGTGCGCAAAATTTAGTACACCAAAATCCACCCCGACCGCTGGCTAGTCGAGCAAACAACCAAGTTTACCTGGTATCTCGTTTTACTGCCAGATTATACCGTAATATGGCAACCCGCTTACCTCGGTAGGCCTGCACGACGCCTAGTGCGGTTTGATCGTGCAACATATTTTATATAATTATTATCAAGAGTATTATAAGTGAAATAACAAACAAGTAGTTATGGTAACAAATCATTAAGGTAAAACAACAAACTTGATGTAAATTATATTTCTATATTTAAAATATCTGTTAAAGGTGAGTCTATAAGATCAATCTGTTCGTTCATTAAAGATTCTGTTTATGTTTATAAATTTGAAATGCTTACAAAACATCTATTTTGTCTTTTTTATTACAAAAATATAAAAATTTAATGTTCTTTTGTGAAGTTATAAGGTGATTATTTACTATTAAATGTTTGGCATAATTTGATTTATCTGTGTGTTTATATTTGTAACATCTAATGTATACTTTGTATCCAATATAAAGTTCCTGTGTTTGTCCAATATAAACAGAATTACAGAATGTGCAGTTTAAATTTTAATATCCGACTTCAAAATGTTGTTTATTGAATCTTTTCCATTAAAAACATTTAAGAATTTATTATTAATTTTATTAAATACATAAATTAAAAATTTACCTCGAGTAGGATTTGAACCTATGACCTGTACTTTGCCAGAGTACCGCACTAACCAATTGCGCTAAGTACAGGTCCACGTGCCTCTTCTCGAAATATAAAAACTTTTCATTATCCTACTCCTCGAACAGAGATATTGTTTAGATCCCTCATCGTTACTATTCACTGCAACTTTAATTCCGTTAAGCCTTAATGTGATATCAACCACTCCAGCCTTTCATCTCTCCTTTCCGCAATTGTAACATAGTGCCATCAATTTTTGTATTTTTTTCTACATTGGATTTATTTTTATATATTACTTAGTGTGAAATCACACTGTATGTAAGATTTGAGTTACACAACAAATTTTGTATTAATTTAAATTTACTGTCCTGTTAATGGATGTGTTATCTATAGGGCATTAAACATTATTATTATTAAGAAAGGGGAAAAAGGGAATTAGAGATAATAAAATATACACAACATTATAGAGATGTTTCTATTCAGTATTTGAAATAAGTCCATTCAGTCTTTTATAATAAACATATAGTAGTACATGACCATTCATATTATTGCAAATGCAATTGAGTTACACACAGTACTATAATTACACTGTGCACACACACTGAATATGTACACTGTTACCGCATGCCAGTCTATAAATCAGAAGCGGACATGTTTAAAAATTTTAATGTAGGTATATAAATAAAATTCAAAATTATCAGACTGAATTTGATAGCAACATCTACAAGCAAAATTGAAATATTAAAAATATTATGTTGTGATAAAAGTTTAAAAAAGTAGCGATAATAATAAATAATTGCGATGGTCTCAATTTCACTGATAGATGTTCAGAGCATTTTAGAGAACATTCCTTTGTGTATTATGCAGTTATTCTAAAAGAAATGATGGAAATTACTTTATAATTTAGCAGCTATACACATTAATCGAAATATAGCTGCACAATATATTTATCAAAAAGTTAGAAAAGTCTTAGTACATTGCGTTTGCATTGCAGCATAATTAAAGCTTTAAAGAATGATCGTGTTCCGCTAACATGAAACATAAAATTACAAACTTCACAATATGCAGTCTCAATAGAAAGATGCACTAACAAATCATATTACAGTATAAATGATTGCGGGATTTTTGGTTATTTACACAAAATTAAAATATACATATAGAAGTATAAAAAACATTTAAAAGTGATTTATAAAAATGTGTTAAAATAATATATATTGGTGGTAAATTATAAACATATTTCCAGATTTATATAAAAATAGGTTGTTTCTTTTATATCCTACTAAAAATTTATTAGAAAAATGTTCTGCAAAATCTCTATCTAGCGGATAAAATTCAGCTCAAAAGAAAATTCCACCACAAATGTACGGGAACAATAATAATTACACGGTGGAACACAAGTTATGAGCTGGGTGCAATAACAGTTTAGTTCTCTTGCAGTTGCAATTGACACAGTTCTGTTCACTAAGAAAATGTACACAGCCTTGTAACACATACACACCAACACTGATACGACCCATGTACAGTATGTACAAATTGAGACATCGATGATTGAGAGGTCGCATATAAACACTACACCCTGCTGCTTCCTTAATTTCGGAAGACAATCATCATGATTGCATCAAACAAAATATAAAAATATTAAACTGTACAAAGGTAAATATAAGGTACATTCATTATACAATTATCAAAAAGCAGTAGACTTTGTGATGTAACATAAATATCCATAATATGTACTAATGCTGACAACCAGCTGTTAAAAGCAACCAATAAATTCACTGTCTGATGATAAAAATATAGTATACTAATTTATGGAGACAGCACATCACTCACTTCTACCAGAGGCACTTAAAGTCGCTGAGTGCGCACCAACCCCAACACTGAACAATTAAACAGCGATCCAACAACACATATAAAAAGTTTGATGGATATGTAAACTCAGGTCACTCTGCCACTTTATCAGCAAGCGAGTTCCTGAGGTGCCGACGGTCGCGGCATTGTTGTGGGAGATAACGGAGGCGCAGTGGGATGCATCAAATCAGGCCAGTATCACGGTTGCACATCTGCCGCCATTATATTGTGAACTTGTTCTAACTTGTAGGCCAATCGCTGCTTCTGCGAGAATTCGTCTTCTTCTAAAGTTACCATTAGTTGCTCGTTGTACTTCATCGCATAAGTGTACAACTCTTGCAACGCGCAGTTTGTGTTGAATTCTGTCGTATGTAACTATAACAAAATATTCATTTGACTATTAACAATACTGACTTATAACATACGAAATCTAACTTTACAAAATTGACTGAACCAATGGATCGTTACCTTTTAACAAATAATGGTATATTAAATCTGAATACTACTTCTTTAACGATTACAAAAAAAAATTAATTTATACCACTTTTAATTACTCTTATTTTTAGAATAAAAATTTAATTACATTTTTTTAACCAAGTCTCAACCAAACATATAATTAATAATTCTTACATTTTTGGAAATAAAGTAAATTTTGATTAAATTTATACAGAAAACAGTACACTAAATAATTATGTTTAAATAAAATAAATATTTACACACCCTTGATTCTTCTGCTAACATAGCATTCATATCTTGGTCAGAAATAGCAGGCATCATTTTAATATCCGAGTAATACCGCTCAACCCATTCTTTATAACTGGGAATGTCTTTAGCATACAATAATTTGGAACTTGGAGAATCCTTGCCTAAAATTCATATTTTAAAAGTTTTTATCCAAAATGTGATAGATTCTTTTACCTAGTCTATGATCAGAAGTAGAACATGAATCCATAAACGTTTGAGCAACGACAGATAAACAAGAATCTACAATATTAGATTTATGTATATCAAACACGAAATTGGGATTCTTAATTAAATTGACCCAAAATCGTAATGGTAACGAGTTGCTTTTCCATGTATGAACAACTTCAGGATCAGAAATGCCGTGTTGTAGTGCTTGATCATCAAGAAAATCAAACATGTATTTAATAGCTAGTGGTAACGCAGAACCCCTATGTGCAGTGCTAAAAATCGTTTCAAAAAGATCATCTACAAACTTCTGAAGGGTACCCTTCGTAGCTAACAGTCTTGTAAGGTATATTTCAGATACCATCTTATTTCCTCTTTCTCCTTCTTTTTGTGCATCATTGTCATGATGTTTAACTAGATGCCAAACTTTCATACCTTGATCGTGATCATTATTTAACGGGCTCGTTGCACGACTTAATGGTGGACTAGCTGAGCTAAATTTGCTAAGATTAAGAGTTTCATATTTATGAGATTTATCGTTCTTTTCGGAAAATATATTAAGATTATATATAGAGCTCTGTTTTGATACTAAATTTAAGCATGCACCGTCAGGAACTCTATAATGCTGTAATGTATTTCTCTTTTTCCATTCCCCTTCAACTTTAGTCGTACTATCTTCATCGTACAATATTAATCTTCCGGATGTCCCCGTGCGCCATTCTAAAACAAAATAAATGTAATAATTTGTAATTCTATATTATTGTAATAACTCATTTCAGTTTGTTAGTTTTTCTTAAGATAGTTACAAGATACTATAAGCGTAAATGTAACTTATTCAAAAATATAAATGTCATAATAAAAAAGCAAAATAAAGTTGTTCACTTTTTCAAATCTTATTTTAGATATTGTTTTAGATAATATTTATTTGTCAAGTACATACAATCAAATGTCAACTCAAACGCCATTTTAATTTTATTTTTTTAAATATTTTTTTAATTTTAGATTGTCATGACGTTCAATTTTTTTTTTTTTACTTATACTATTCCTGGACAGGCTAAGATTTGCCTAACATGCTAAAGCACTCAGGAACACTGGGACGGTTTAGGGGTATTGTTAGGCTGCTGGGAAATTACAGATAATTGATGTACGATTACCCCCACAATATTATTTTTCCTAATAATTAATTTTTGTGAAGTTTTTTAACGATTAAATTTAAAAATTACGTTTTTTAACTGAAACTCACTTTTCCCAATAGAAACATACATGGGCCACCCTGTATATTAAATAGCTCTTTCAAGTACCAGTAAAACGATATACATAGTAATTTCCTTAGTTCCTAAATAAAGCAGTAATTTTCTAATTTTTATTAACACAACGTGCTCGTGAAGCCGATTCTGTCAAAGTAATGTAAAACATTTTTGCCTAATTAAAAAAAAATAAATACATATTCTAATAATTTAGGTGAAAAGAGTACACAGACATACAATATTTAATTTTATCTTTAATTAATTATGTATTCAAAGTAGCCCTCTTCCAAACAGCATTGTGTTATACTGTTAGATGCTTCTCTACCCTATATTTTATATTATCCAGAGTTGAGAAATTTAGCTGGAAGTAGTACAAGTGTGTTATTTATCTTCCTATCATGTCTAAATCTTTCTGTTGTGATATTTAAATAAACGGCCTCAGATTAAATTTTGACAAAAATCAAAGGAATCCATGATATTGACTTAACGTCATTGGCGGTTATGGGTGATCGTCATTTATTTGGAATAAGTTGACATCGAAAATGTCATTTGGTTAGTCTAGTTATTTACAATATCTCTACAAGTGTTGGTAATTAATAATTAGTTTTTATGTTCAAAATGGCAAATTTCTCGAAATGATAAAGTTGACATGTTGTTGATACACAGAGAGTGCAGAAAAAATTCCGCTCAAGCGGCATGGTTGTGTGCCGAACAATTTCCCGATAGAAATCATCCCAACCGACGTCATTTTCCAAAAGTTGAAGATCAACTTAGAAAAATGAATCATAAAGATAATGAAGATAAATATGTTATTAGTGAAAATACAAAATTAGATGTTTTGACTTTCGTGGATTTACATCCTACGGCATCCACTAGGGAAATTGCGCATAATGCAGCAATTAGTTACCAGTCGGTGCATAACATTTTGAAAAAATATAAGTTCAAAAGTTATAGATATGAACTGCATCAACATATATACGAAGATGATCGTCCTAGAGGATTTTGCAACTGGGTTTTAGATAATTACTGGAATTATAGGGGTTTTCATAAACAAATTTTGTTTTCGGACAATAGCCGTTTTACTAATAATCGAAATGTTTAATAGGAACAACTGCAGATATTGGTCCAAGAAAATCCACACATACTGCGACAAGGCAATTTCCAGATTTGGTTTTAACGTTTGGGCTGGAATAAAAAACAATCATATTATTGGACCGATATTTCTTGACAAACCACTAAATAGTGAAAGATATTTGTATTTTGTAACGAATGAAATAGAAGATGAGTTAGAGAATTTACCATTAATAGAAAGAAGAGACATGTACCTTCATCAGGACGGCTGTGGGGTCAACAAGATTAGTAACTGATTATTTGAGTGAACGGTTTGAGAATCACTGGATCGGCACAAACAGGCTTGTAAGATGGTCTCCAAGATCGGGAGACATTGCCTGTTAAGACTTTTTTGTATGGGCCTATATCAAAAACAAAGTACATGCTACGTCAGTTACAACCCTGGATAATCTAAAATATAAGGTTGGAGAAACATTTAACAGTATAACACCAAAAATGTTCCAAAATATTCATGCAATGCTGTTTGGAAGAGGGTGGTGATAAAATTAAATATTGTATGTCTGTGAACGCTTTTCACCTAAATTATTAGAATATGTATTTATTTTTTTTTAATTAAGCAAAAATCTTTTACATTACTTTGACAGAGTCGACTTCAGGAGAATGTTGTGTTAATAAAAATTAGAAAATTAAAAATTACTGCTTTATTTAACAATTAATGGAAATTACTATGTATACCGTTTTACTGGTACCTATACAGGGTGGTCCATGTATGTTTCTATTGGGTAAAGTGAGTTTCAGTTAACAAACTTCACAAAAATTGATAACAGGAAAAATAATATTGTGGGGTTTTTTCTATGTCACTTAGCTATAATTTGGATGACGTCATCGTTATGACGATGATAAAATTAAAATGGCGTCTGAGTTGACATTTGACAGATGAACTGGATCTATTTGAAGTTGTAGAATCCAAATATGTAAAAATAGATGGGGTGTTCCATTTAAATTTTCAGCAGTTGCGTCGTTTCCGGTGAAACCGGAAGTCGAAGTCGGCCATATTGTTTTATTATGTAAAAAAATCCCAAACTGGCATTAATATAATAACCCACCAAAATTTGAACAAAATCTAACGACTCGTTATTTATTATTTCATTGACACGCAATATAGTACGCTTTGGTAAAGGTATTTGCATTAAATTTTTATTTCGTGTATTATGTTATGTATGATGGATGCTGTCTGTATTATTGTGCATATACGTTGAACAACATAAACTGTATATACAAGTTGCAAAACAATTTTTTATAACAAAAATACGCATTTACAACTGTCTGCTTGTTTTAAAGAGATTGTATTTGTTTTTTTTCTTTGAGATTAAAAATGATACACGTTTCTCTGGCTCTATCCTATATAACAGTGCTTTACAGTTTTACATTTGTATAGTGTGGATAGGTGTTTTTGCAATTCTTTCAGTATGCATGATTTTCTACAGTTAAACCAAAAAAACATTGATACATACATTTAAAACTGTTAAAAGGGATATTGTAACAAATAAAATACACCCAAGTACCACACAAGTAAAATCAAAAACACTGAACACCTTTATCATCATCAGTTTTGGATTTTACTTGTGTGGTACTAGGGTGTATTTCGTTTGTTACAGTGTCCTGCTACAAATCTAGTGATTGGGATTTTCGAGTACAAAGGGTATTATTTGTGTCTTATCTGCATACATTTTTAAATTATTTACATTAGACCATTATCAGAGACAAAGTTGCAGGCATAATTCTGCGTTAGTTGTTTTTTTGTATCCCCATTAGATAAAAAGGACGTGTCAATATGATTTCTGCTGTGCCAATACAGATCATTGTAAAAAATAATGAAAGAATTTGGTTCCAAAATGCTACCTTGTAGGACTTCTTACATATTTAGTAAATACCCTGATGCTCTTGTTTCCGTGTATAGCTTGTTTACGATTATTTAGATAAGAAGTTTGTAGTTCATTTTCGGTATCCGTAAGTCTATAGTGAAGCAATTTTGCTAGAAGTACATTTTGAAGTGTTGTTTCAAAAGATGGCATGGCGTGATTTCCTTTTTGTCCACTGTTTCTAATACCTTAGTTTCTAAAAGTAGATCTATTTTCTCCATACGGATGATGTGAGTTGTGTGAAAATTAGTTTTTTTTCCGACAACCCTCTGTGCTTCAAAAATTGTTTAAATTGTTAATCACATAGATATCGTCTATAATATTCAATATTGTCATTTACTTTTTATATTTTGAGTGTGGTATTAATTTTACTATTTTCAGTTCATTTCCCATTTTCTTTAAAACTCTTCTTGATTAATATCATGTGAGCAAAATCAAGTTTATGTTTAATCTCAACTTCTTCCTTAGTGGTTTCAAACGCTTTCGTTATTTCCACCTTAAGCGGGGTGGAGGACATCGTAATTAACTCTCTACACTCACAGAGATCCAAGTGTAAATGCTGCTTAGACCATCATTTATGTATAGCAGAAAAAGTGTAAGAGCTATTGCTGATCGCACGCCCACGTTTCTTCCAACTACAACATGTATTTGTCGTTTAAAGGAAACTTGAAACCCAATTGATGAGCATATCAGTTAACCCGATCGAGGCTTCTTTGGCAAGTAATTATGTATGGCAAACTTGGTCGAATGATTTTGAAATATCTATAATAGCAGCTGTTTCACCAGATCTTTCTAGTGTATTGCGTCACATATGACAGAAGATCACTACCTAAAACCATATTGGTGGTAAGGTGGTTAGATTCAAGGAAAGAAACTAGATGATTGATGGATTTTTTCATGATGAGACAAACTGGAATTGATAGCAATTGGTCAACAGTTAAAAGAGTACGGTTTTGTCGTCTTTCTTGGGAACACGTTTTATGAAATTCCCTGGAAAACATAAGAGATCGAATAAAGCTTAGATAGGAGTGGCATTAGTTCGGGGGAACATTTCTGCAAGATTATAGTTGGGATAATGCATAGACCAGGCGTCTTATTGGAATTAAGCGTACTGAATACCGATTCTAAGAGCTTATATCGAAAATCAGGGTATATAGAAGAGTTGACTAGTAGTTACATCTTTTTCCTAATCATGAAGACACAAGTTTGATGAAAAGAAATCCACACGAAGATTGGCTTTATTTACAGAGTTGGCTACTCGAGTCGTTAAAAAACGTTATATGGGGAAATGTACCAATGTTTTAACTAATGGTTTTAGCTGAAGGCTAAAATTTACGGCAACCCAAAGGACATGTTGCCAGTTTATTGCATTTTCGGTATTCGAACAACTTTTGAGCTTATTTTTAGTGGGAACATTTTTTTGAGTATAATCTAACAGCAAAGTGGTCTTCACGACTCTCGACAGTTTTACTTGATTTCCATTTGCTATAAGATTATTTTATCAAAGATATGGCACCAGCAGAAGCCCTATTGAACCGTTAATGCAGTTAATTCTCTTACGAAACTACGCTAAGTGATATATTTACTATTATTGTTATATTGGTCTGTGACCTATATGATTCCACCTGGTCTGTGTTATTGCCAGTCTGCCCCTGAACTTACTGATTGAAATGTTAACTCTTCTATTTTATATTTAATTGGAAAAAGCCAGATTATTAATTATAAATGAAAATTAAACAAGTATAACATTAAAACAATTGAACACATATAAAGAATGAACGTAATACATTTTGCTGCATATTTTACACATTTTGAGTAACGTTTTTCTCTAATTTAATTGCTAACTTAGTTTTGTTGCACTTCACCTTGACTAAATAGACTCATTATTAACTAATTGAAAGGCTTTTTAAAATATTAAACTTTAATTAAAGTTTTAAGAAAACTTTTAATCATTTAAGGTATGGTATAATAAGCACTACTGGACACAACCACTTATTTTTTAAATATGGTGAGATTGTACCTAATGAATACTTTTCGTGCACAACCTGTAAATTTTTTGTGAAGTAAAACGGTATTTGAATTTTAAGATATGTGTTATAATTTGAACTGGAGTTACTAAATTTGTCAATGACGCATGAATTACGAACTTGCAAATTTTACATTTGTATTAGCATCATTCTGGTTATCCCCCCAATAAATAGTTTTTGATTCCTTATGTTCATAAGGATCAATACTAAACTCTATTGAACGAATACCATACTAATAATACATATCTATACAGTTTTATCACTATTGCTCTATACAATGCATTTCCCGATTATTGCTTAAAGTGAGTTAGTTACACCTCCAAAGCTTTTGAAAATTTGTTGATTGTAATCAAATGAAATAAAATTTCAAACATCCTTCTGAGCAAGTCGATTTTTCGAATGGGCCATAAACTTTAATCTACGAAGGCTGTATATGTACATAGCGTGTACGCATCTATACAGATACTAGGATTAATAAAGCCTAACATTTTGAGTGTGTGTTTATTTATTGGGATGCACATGATCTAAACAACTGTGTGGATCCCTCAAGATACATTTGGCGCCTAATGCTTTAATATTCATTATCCATTTTCAAACGTTTACTGTGAAAGCACTAGCTTTAATTTACAACCTTAAACTTTGAATACAAGAGTCAATAAACAAAATTGTATTGGTTGCGCTATATTGAAATGATAGTGGGAAGATGTTTACTAATGTATAAACCATCCCACATATCGTCGTACAATGTATGGAATTTTCTAGTTTATAAGTTAGTATTCCTTACAGTTTATCCAATATTTAAAAATAGTTACTTACCCAAATCCAAATCATCCTTACGAGGTCTTTGTGAATATGGTGTTGCTCTATAAATAGTATCTAAAGCTTTTTCCTTCACCTGACTGATCGTATCACAATCTAATACTTTAACAGGAACATTATCAGTGTTTGGATCTAAACCACCCACAAACACAGCTTGTTGAGAAATTGAAACGTACACAGTCTAAAACAGAAAAAAAAAGTACATAAAGATTGTGTTATTAGTAATTGTATATCTGTATACCATCGGCTTAAAATCTATTGATTGTCTAATGAGTTTTTCTTCACTAAGAGAGTAACGTGCCTCTGAAGTAATAGCATCAACAGGACCTTTGTCTACTTGTTGCTTCACAGCTCTAAATAGTAAAAACAAAGGATCTCCCGCACATTCGCGCAAAAATTTGTATAACAAAAATGTGAACCACGCACTGAGCATTTTTTCAGCAACGCTTTCTGTACGTCTTAAAAGCAACTTAGGATGGCTTTTACCTTCCATGCATTTCTCTATTAATTCTGCTAATAATGTTTTTAATATATCCGTACAATACTCCATTTTACTTTGAAGAGTCACCATAATTAGTGATGCCACGTTTACTCTACAATTAGTAAATAAATCAACACAAATTACAGCAATTTGTACGCTTACCTATCACGCATAGAAAAATATCTATTACTTTCTAATGTTCTTATAAAAAGAAGTAGAAATGTTTTATTCATAATTAATTGTCCAAAGAGACGAAGTCCTTTTTCTTTTCTAAGTAGCTCAGGTCTCTCCCATTGCAAAACGGCATGATCTTCCATGTTAGGAAATAGTATTTTCATAGCATATGTTCGATAATCTAAGAAAGGAATGCCTCCAGATGTTAAATCTCCCGTTAAATCAGTCATTTCTGTTTGTAATTCTGCAAAAGCTTCTTTACATTCAGCAGCCACACGTAATTCTAATATATCCATTTGCTCTTGCATATTTTTCAATACACGGTTATTTTCTGTCGATTTACGTCGATACAGAATCAGGAACGCAACAAACACTAATACTATAACAAAAGCAATTGCTCCTACAATTATTAATGTAGGTTTGGATATAGAGCCATTCAATCCCTGTGGTGAGGAGTATGACAAGCTTCCAATTGTGAAATTGAGAGAGCCTCCTACTATGACAACAACTTTGGGTAAAGCTTCTCCAGTTTCTTGCCCTAATGTATCAACTGCAGGAGGTTGAGTTTCAGGTGGCCGACAAGTTAATTGCTGACGTGATAAAGAAGTCACATTACAGTAACTATTACCTATTTTCACCACAACATCAGACTCCTGGCAAGCACGATCAATATTTTGACCCTAAAACCATTAATAATTAAATCTCTTTCTACATACTGACAAACAAATTACATTAATGTTTAGATAATCTGATTTGTAATATTTTACTTCTTTATCAAACGGTTCAAAATCTGGATTAGGGTATAACAGGAAATGTGGAAATCCACTTTTCATTGTCAAGTTTAGAACACCGGAGACGTTATCCATTTTAAAGCCGTACTCTAATTTCAGTGGATTATCAGAATCTAATTTTGATTCATCAGCTTCTATTTTGGGACTATCACATATCATACTTGAATTGTTTTGTACAACACATTGCTGTAATGGTTACCATTAGAATTTATATATCAAATCAAAATTGTGCTACTTACACTAAAGAACATTTTCTGTTCATAATACACGTACATTTGAGGATTTTGTATGTATGCTAAATTTTTTCCAGATACCGTAATACGAATTCCACCAGCAGGTATACCTTTAGGTACTTTTATCTGACTAGCAACGCCAGATTCTGCTGACTCTATGATCGGATCCTCCACGTAATGAAATAATTCTTTTTCAAAATACCGATCACCTTTATCAAATTTCATCCGAAGTTTTCCAGCAATTGGCTCTTCAGAAACACTAGTCATACACAATGCTTGTTTTTGATCAGTTCTAAAATATAAACATTAGTTTGGTTCCTTTCTTATCAATTATTTGCGACATACGATAGAATTTTACACGGGAGATCATTTATGAAAGCTTGGATGTTGCTGCCTGCATTCATGTATTCACCTGTTATTTTCAACATGGTACCCCCAGAACGAGGGCCGTACTTTGGTGTGATACCAGTTATAATTGGATCTACAAATCTATAGTGTAATTTTGATTCACCTCTGTAGTCTTCCACCCTAACAACAACAGGACCATGTCTGGGTTCGCTGGTACCTGGTCCATCAACCTAATTCAACCAATTACCTTTTTCTACTAAATTAAAAATTTTAATCCTCTTACCTTACACACAATTTCTTTTGTTTCAAGATAAAGTTGCTCGTAGGGTTGACAATTAATGCCAGCAATACTAACACCTGTGTAAATATCTTGAAAAGTTTTTCCTAAATTTATGCCTTGTATAGTAATATTTGTGCCCCCTTCCCAAGGTCCCAGTTCTGGACTAAAAGAAGTAACCTCTGGATTTGGGCATGTTTGACTACGATTTAACCAGACTGCCGAACCGCGACCGCATTGTTCTTTCACTTCACAACTATCTGAACTTTGGCACCAACCACATTTATATTTTTCATCTAAGGCTAAACACATGCCACAATTGTCCGCCATATCACCACAGCGATAAATTACGACTAAAAATAAAATTATATTTAATCATTACAGACACCACAAGCTTCCTAGAACTTTACTTACCATGAATATTATCTGGATTATCTAAAGGTTTAGAGCCACCCCAAATAACTGCAAATGTTGCCGTTGTATTAGGTAATTTAGAAGTATAAATAAAATCCATAGGATCACAGTAAATAGTATCGCCTAACAGCTGAGCATTAACACTTGTGACACGTCCTTCGATATTAAATTGACACACAAATCTTGTTTGCACTATAAATTGGCCAATGATATGAACTTTAACTTTAATTGACTGTTTCAATCCTGAAGCAACTAAAATTTCTGGGGAACGCCCTACAGTTGCATTTATAGTTGGACAAAATGCTGGACCCGATCTATAGCTTGGACCTACTCTCTGTAAATCCACAATAATTAATAAATACATATTAAGTTTTATAACTTACATTAACCCCTGTAACAAGGATATCGTTTCTGCAATTTTCTGCTGTATCGTGAGTACATCGATGGCCATCAACACACCAATCACATGGAAAAGAGGAAGAAACACATAAAGTACATGAACTGTACGTATTACAATCAAAGAATGTAAAATTGGTTGCTACAAAATCCGGTCCCGAAGTCATACGAACTGACAATTTTGCAGTAAAATGATCTGTAAAACATATTGTTACTTTTAGCATATACAAATTTTCCTTTACTTACGTTGTCCCGCTGGTATTGGTGGAAGTAAATCTGTGCGTGGTGTTGTACAGTTGACTCCATAATTTTTTCTAGTTGCATTGGTAATAAGAGTGCGGTCTAACGCTGTGAATGCACAAAGGAACTGGCCAGATAAACTTGGTAAGTTGTCTATAACCAAATCCAGCTAGAAAGAAAGAAATCTATAATTAGAAACATTTACGTCCATCGCTAAGTTCATGCACACAAAGTATGACAAGCTTGGATTAAGATCAGTATAACTATAAACTATTGATGTATTTATTCTTAATACTGAAGATATTCCGCATCCATCTACACTTATCATTTAATAATGACAGGGAAAAAAAGATCACGTGTTTCATTCCCTCCCCAAGGGGAAGAGTGGGCTGCTTGACCTTTCCAAGCTCCTTCAGCCACAATCATGGATTCCCAACATACATACATTAAGTATGTAAGCATGGTGAGATTAATGGTCACGATTGGATCGGAAGGAACCTCAAACAGGGTGGACGGTAACGGGAATCGAACGTATTACCTCCCGAATGCCAAGCAGGTCGAGTTACCTGAATCCCACTAGATTTTTATTAATACCAATGCTTCCACGGCTTTGTGTAGACGAACAAATATGCGCAACAAAAATAGCAGGGACTATTCTTCGTCAATACCTGCCAAATAAGCCTCACAAGTGAGTTTTCAAATTTTGCGACTCTGCTGAATTCTCATGCTTTCGAGATATATTCCGATATTGGCGATAATATAATTCCTGAAGGTACTCCAGACCTTGGATCATCGTCTAATGTTGTTCGTCTATCAAAACATTCCAAATTTTGTAAATCACATCGTTCAATTTTTACACCTACCTTAGCTTGCTTCCATACCCTTGATGTCGTGGCGTCTATTCCTTGGGTACTGTACGTACAAATCGTGTGTAAATTGCAAACCATCAAGCGATGTGACTCTAAGTGAAAATAAAAGAGAACGCGGTTATTCTGAAGAATATGTTGGCAATGCTTTTGATGTCAACATATCCTTCGTTTTGTGGCATGACACCAAAACTGTGCGGCTTTTGTCAACTTATGCTAGCATAAATCAATTTGCATCAAGAAACACTAACGATCGGCCTCATAAAACAGTTAGGTTGGGAAAAAAATCAATTGCCCACATATCATTAAAGAATATAATCTTCATATGGGAGGTGTTGAGTTGATATCACATTCGCATGAAGACTCGAAAATGGTCTAACCGCATCTTTCACCACCTTATAGATGTGGTGATGGTGAATTCATATTTACTGTATCAGATTCATCCTGATAAGAGCAAGGTGGAACTTCCAATTTTCCGAACGGAAGTACCTGTGTGTGGTTGGAATTGCTACACAGAAAAGAAATGTTGCCCGTCCAACTTTTTCCCCGAGGAGCTCTCCAAAATTATATAAAAAAAAAACATACATGCCCGCAGAAGACATCCGTTATGATCAGGTTGGCCACTGGTGCATTTTTCGGAACCGATCTGGTAAGAAACAGTATAAATATTCAACACGTGCTTTCGAAACACAAGCAAACCTGCTTTTATGGTTTTCACAATAAGACGAATAATCCTTATCCGTGAATTTCTTTATTTTCAATTGCTATTATGTATCACTTTTATATAATACGTATAAAGTTTTACTTTGACATTTTGTTTTACCTTTTGTCCTGAATAAAAGTATATCATATTCTCCATGATGTTTATATGCGTACTGCACAGATTCGTCTATAGGCGGACTACCTTTTCTGTATCAGGTGATTCAGACAGATTATTTAATTGCAAGCTTTAGGCATCAGACGTAATATGAAAGTGATAAATGTTGATAAGGTAACATCGAAATGACAAATATTAGCAAGGTAACTAGAGAATTAAAATTAAATCACAAGTTTCAGTTCTTGAAATATATCGACGCATCGGATAGTTTGTATCCATTATCTCTGTTCAAGTTGTTAGGCTGTTTCAGAATTTCAATAGTTTCTCGAATCTTCCTTGTATACCAATTCCTATCGTTAGCCAGAATGCTTGTGTTTTCAAATTTTATATTCTGCAGAGTGTTTAAGGCATGTTGAGCAATTGCTCATTTAGTAGGATGAAGTAAACGGAAGTGCCTTTTATGTTCTGTTAACCTGGTGTTAATGCTTCTTCCAGTTTCACCAAAGTAGACTTTACCACAAAAGCATGGTACTTCGGAAACAACACATGTATGTAATGGTATTTGGTCTTTAGCAGAATTAAGAAGATTTCGAATTTTAATACTGCTTTTATATTATACTTTTGTAATATTTTACCAATTTTATTCGTTGGGTTTGTAAGGAAAGGTGAAATGTCAAACTTATTTGAAGTTGTAGATTTATCATTCGTGTCATTTGTCTCGATTGAAACGACTTTTTAATTTGTCGTTTGTTGAAGCCATTATTTATGAAGACCTTTTCAAGATGGTTTAATTCATGTTGTAGTTTATCTCGATCACAAATCTTTGTGACACGGTTGTACAAAGTTCGTATTATACTAAACTTTTGTGCAGAATGATGGTGTTATGAAGCATTAATATAATGATCTGTTGGTTTACGATATACCGAATGTGTTAGGTTTCCATTTGGTTTTCTTTCAATTTTAACATCAAGGAATGGAAGACAACCATCTTTTCCTTTTCTATTCTAAATACGGAACGTGACATTCCACTGCCATTGAGCCAGAAATGGAGAGGATAGTAGCAATGTGAAGATAAGCGATATGGTATTGTACGTTAGAAGTCTGCGGTGTAAGATGAGTGTGGAAGAGATTCGATTGTGCCGAATATAGGCAATACCTAAGCGAGAATACATTTAGTTCAAAGATAGGACCGCTGCGAATATCATTTTAGAATATTCTGATTTGTGCCCTTAAACTGAATGGAATTTAAAAATCAATAATCAATTATTGGTGGTTATTACATTGTGAATAATAACAATCTAGTGCGGTCCCGACACGAAAATTATACAATATTTTCTCAAAAACATTTTCAGTGCTACAAACAATTGTTAAGATGCGCATGATAACCGCAGAAGCGGAACGTTGTTTATCCACATTAAAGCTAATAAAAACTTTCCTTGGAAGTGCAATGGGCCAGGATAGACTAACTGCCCTCGCAATGCTATCTATTGAGAAACAAATAATTCAAGAAATTCCAAATTTTAATAAATTGATCATTGAAGAATTTATCTCAAAAAAGGACAGACGACTTCATTTTCAATACAAAACGTGTAACGAAATATAAAAACTATGATTATCTATAAAAACAATTGCTTGGCGAGACCGAGGTACTCAGCGAGGGTAGGTTACTTAATTTCTAATTTCTTGATAAATTCCTTTAATTTCTATGTTCAAAAATAAGTCTCTTTGGGCGAGGCTCCCAAAAAATTTTCGCCTCCGGCGGTTTACTAGCGACTATCTCTTTTGTTCTAAAGTTTCGTACCCCCAAAGTATTAAACCACGCGCCGCCACTGTTACATGGCTGTTTGATTCATAATTTACCTGTTCGCTAGTGCTGATGCAAATGGCGACTTTTTATTTATACTAGTTATCCCTTCTAATCTCAATTAAATTCAGAAGTAGATAGTTTAACATTCAATCAATCCAGAGCATTGTTTTTCTTTTCTTTCCCAGGAAAATACCTTAACGAATAAAAAAAAATTAACAACCTTATTAAAATTCTGTTTACGATTTATTGGTCATTCTGAAAGTAAAGAGTTACATGTGATAAATTGCTGGAATTATAAATAAATCTTCTATTCGAATATTTATGATCTGGGGTTGGCCCCTATAAGAAAAAAAATGATGATGGTTGAAAAGTGCCGAAACGTCGAGCGTGAAAAGAGTTTAAATGATTAGAAAGAGCTTAGAAAGTTGCCTTAAGGAAATGCAATTAGTATTTTAATAGCTTAAAAAATAATTTCAGTATCTCAAGTAGATTGATTTAAAGATTTTCATATTTTTGGCCATAACTTAAATAAGGTTATAGTTAACCAGATTTTCTCTGCGATATTTGATTTATCTAAGAAATTAGAAAAAGTGCCAAATCTAGACTACTATTGTATCTTTTCAAATAACAGAGATCCCAATGCTGTGCAAATTAAGATCAATTCATCTAACATACAAATGAAACAAAAATACTTAACCTAGTTTTCTAAAACAAACTTCAACTACTAAGTTGACAACTTTCTAATGCAACATTTTTAATCGATTTCCTTCTACATTTATAAAGGATTATACCTTTAGCAAAAATCACGCACATAAAAAGGCAATACACATAAATCTGGTTGTACCATTTTGTTCATTGATTAATCAAATGAATAAAAATATCTTACATACCCCCTCATGCACATTAGAACTCTTTGGGTTGCGCAGGACCTGGGGAATGTCGGCATAGAAGTTGCTCGTTTTCAGTGATCGATCTGAACAACTTGCTGGACATGCAGCAGTCGTTTTTAAAGAAAGAATTAAAAAAAAACCGCGGAATTGTGTATATGATAGATCTAAACAAACGCGGGTTTGATAGTGAATTTTTTGTATTTTGTTCCGTAATTTTCGCACTAATCTCAGCTAATTCGCAGTCCATCGTATCGCACATTCAGATAGGTTCACTTTATTCAATAAGATATCGATCTCTTTTTAATCGATTTCCTTCTACACCTATTTTGTCGACACATGAAAAGCGTACTATATCGATTGTAGAAGGAAATCGATTAAAAATGTTGCATTAGAAAGTTGTCAACTTAGTACTTGAAGTTTGTTTTAGAAAACTAGGTTAAGTATTTTTGTTTCATTTGCATGTTGAATGAATTGATCTTAATTTGTACAGCATTGGGATCCCTGTTATTTGAAAAGATAGAATAGTAGTTTAGATTTGGCACTTTTTCTAATTTCTTAGATAAATCAAATATCGTAGAGAAAATCTGGTTAACTATAACCTTATTCAAGGTATGGCCAAAACTATGAAAATCTTTAAATCAATCTACTTGAGATACTGAAATTATTTTTTAAGCTATTAAAATACTAATTGCATTTCCTTAAGGCAACTTTCTAAGTTCTTTCTAATCATTTAAACTCTTTTCACGTTTGACGTTTCGGCACTTTTCAACCATCATCATTTTTTTTCTTATAGGAGCCAACCCCACGTCATAAATATCCGAATAGAAGATTTTTTTGTAATTCCATCGATTTATCATATGTAGTACTTTACTTTCAGAATGACCAATAAATCGTACACAGAATTTTAATACGGTTGTTAAATTTTTTTATTCGTTAAGGTATTTTCCTGGAAAGAAAAGAAAAACAATGTTCTTGATTGATTGAATGTTAAACTATGTACTTCTGAATTTAATTGATATTAGAAGGGATAACTAGTATAAATAAACAAGTCGCCATTTGCATTAGCACTAGCGAACAGGTAAATTATGCATCAAACAGCCATGTAACAGGCAGTGGCGGCGCGTAGTTTAATACTTTGGGGGTGCGCAACTTTAGAACAAAAGAGAGCGTGGCTAGTAAACCGCCGGAGGCGAAAATTTTTTGGGAGCCTCGCCCAAGGAGACTTATTTTGGACTATAAGATCGTAGAAATTAAAGAAATTAGTAAGAAATTAGAAATTAAGTAACCTACCTCGCTGAGTGCCTCGGTCTCGCCAAACAATTGTTTTTATAGATAATCATAGTTGATATATTTCACAAACACGTTTTGTATTGAAAATGGCCCATTGCACTTCCAAGTAAAGTTTTTATTAGCTTTAATGTGGAGAAACAACGTTCCGCTTCTGCAGTTATCATGGGTATCGTAACAATTGCTTGTAGCACTGAAAATGTTTCTGAGAAATCTGTTTGCAAATTATTAAGTGGACTGCTCCGGAATCTTCTCTAAAATTTGTTCTTCTGTATATTATTTCCAATTCTGTCTTTAATTTGTTTTTATCTAAAAATGGAAAGTTTCGAATTGCTGAATTTAAATGTAGCGTAGGAAAATTCGATGAATATTTTTCAAAATTTTCTACCGGAAATAAGTGTGCCATTTCCAAATGGCTTGTGAACGAAAACCCTTCTTTTTATTTCTGCAATTATGACGTCACATACTTCCTTGGCTTGCGCAGTCGTGGAAACCATTCGAACCCGTGGACTAGCACACAGACAATTTCAAGAATTTCTCGCCTCTATAGACTCAAATTATACAGACTTGCTGTATCATAATAAGGCTCGATGGCTTAGTGCTGGGCAAGTTTTCGAACGGGTGTGGCAGTTAAAAACTGAAATAATAGAATTTCTGAGACAACATTCGAAGATGGGACGACAATTTGGGAATGATTGAAGGTCCACAATGGGTTTCGGATTTTGCGTTTTTTACTTATTTACTCGAACACTTAAATAAATTAAATAAAAGTATCCAAGGCAAAGATACATTTATTGACTATGCGTGGAGCAAAATAAAGGCGTTCAAATTAAAGTTTGTTTTGAACACAAATACCCATAAGAAATTTCACACATTTTCCCAAACTACAGACAGTTGCTAAATTGACCACTGAAAAAATTCATTTTTATGTAAGCCAACTAAATCGTTTGGAAGACGAATTCAATAGGAGATTTGAAGGTTTTAAAGATATAGAAGGCGACATACAAATATTTTCTTCGCCATTCGCTGTAAATTGTGAAGAGATTTCAGCCGACTTTCAACTGGAAATAATTGAGCTACAATGTGACGAAACGTTTAAGCAGCGGTTTAACAACTCATCTAAACTGGATTTCTACAAAAGTTTACCAAAATCTCAATTCCCAAATTTAATAAAACACGCTCAGAAAATGACGTTTGGGTCTTCATACAGATGTGAGCTGGTATTTTCAACAATGAAATTACGTAAAAACACATCGAGGAATAAGATGACTGATGAACATATTGAGTGCGTTTTACGAATTTCTACTAGTAACATAGAGCCAAATTTCGACGATATAGTTAATGAACAGTAAAAATTTCATTTGTCACACGGGCCCAACACTTCTAAATAATACATATAAAGATATCAAGGTTAATTATATTTTTGTTAGTTGAAATAAATTTTATTTGGCCCGCCTAAATGTTGTAACTGCTTTATATGGCCCTCGTCTAAATCTATATCCCCATATCTGATCTAAGTAAAACATCATTGGCGACAGAATGCTTAGTTAGCTTTTAATTATAATTAAATATGGAATCTGGTCAGTACCACACAGGACCTCGATGCAGGGTTATAAAAACGGGGTACGAAAAATGGGCCTGAAAAGAAGATCCTGGACCAAAAACAATTAAGAACCCCACGATCATTAATTCTCATTCGAAAGTAATTAAAAGATAACAAAACCCCCTAAAATGCCACCTTTTTACTGCCGTTTTACAACATCGTTACAAGGTGAACAGTAGTAACCTAACAAAAGTCGTTCGTTGGCTAGAAACTTGCTTTTTATTCCGGTACGTCAAGAACAAACTTCGTGGACGATTTTTAAATTTTTTTTAGTCATGCTGTACCGTGAACATATTGCTAAGGACTTTTCAGAAACGGCACACCTTGTTATAGTGGTTTTTGTAGTGAAACGATAAACACAAAATTTACATGTATAGTTATTAGGTCTATGCGGAAACACTACATTCATTAGTTCATTTGTGCCAGAAATTAGAAGATAAAGATTGCAAACAATTTTGCTTCGAAAGAAATATTGGTATTAGTAAAGCAACCGGGTGTAAATTCCACTGGAGTACAGGGTGGCCCACTAAGAATGCGAGGTACTGTATCTGGGAAACTATCCATCATAGAGGCTTGCGTAAAAAAAAAGTTATTACTCAAACGACCAATACAAAAACGTGGAAAATATTTTCAAGTTTCTGAAATGGCCGCTAGGGGGCGTAACTGCAATCTTGAATCTAAAAAAGTGATGTTTCTGTTAATTCTTCTATATTAACCTAATAAAAAAATAACTGATCTTTGAAGTCGAGGATAATCTGAACTTTTTTTGTTTGTCAATTTTTGACGTATTTATAAAAATAAAGTGGTGGGGGGTATTTAAAGGTTTCCTTAAATCACCCTCCGTATCTTCGAAACGGCTAATCCGATTTTAACAAACTTGGGCGCGTTGAAAAGAGCCTTTCTTGGGCTACAAATGTTAAAATAATTGAAGTTTTGTTAGTTTCACATGTCGTCGCTAGAGGGCTTTGTTCGACATTCCGACAGAAACGGTTAATTTTCGCAAAAAAATTAAATGCATTGGTATGACTTTTTTTCATGAACAAGTAGCTAAATGATGCCTAAACAAGCTTGCGAAAACCGCATCTCGATATCTTGTTCCTAACCTAAAATATCGGCCAAAGAAATCTTTATACGAAAATTCCTTAAATTTTTATTTTTTTTAACTATATTTTGCTGGAATTGTTTCTATTATGTAAGTTGTGGCCCTAAAAAGGACCGATTTAAAGGAGGAAGGTTTTTAATGCCCGCGTAAATGCTCGAAATGCTGACCATCGCTCTGTGAATTCCTGAGGTTTCTTATGAGTAGACAAAACTGCAGCTTCAATTTCGGCTCTGAATAGGTTACCTAGAAATTGCGATTTTAAATGTTTGTAAATTTATTCACCAGAATAAAATCACCCTTTTTGAAATTACCACGGGCAAGTAAGCAACGCTAAAAGTTATAATAAAGGCCTATATTTTGTTTGTTTAAATGCATATTCACTATGGATATATACGAAAAATACAATTAATAGAAGCAGGCAATGGAAACAGATACCTAAACAAAACATACATAATCCTCAAATTGTCAATAGTTGTCAATACTTTCGCGTTACTTTGAGCAATTTTTGTGCTTTCAAAATGCGTTTTACGAATAATGAAGCTGTTGATATGCTTGCGGTTTATTTCGAATGTCTTCAGAATGCCGCAGTAGCTAAAAGAGTTTACGCGGCTCGATATCCAAATCGGCGTCCTTGCTATGTAAGAGTTTTTCCCTGATTAGTGGCGAGCTTACGAGCCAATGGTAGTTTTCGGCCTACGTTTCAACGGCTAAGAATTGGAAGAACACAAGAAAATATTAACCGTGTACTGGGCTATATATATAATCCTCATGTTAGCACAAGAGCATTATCCACTGAGTTGGGCATATCACGGACAACGGTTCAAAATATTTTGAAGGACCATAGGTAAGTTCTAATGGCCATCAAAATATATAGGTATTCGTTTAAACTTTTTTTAATTACTTTAAGAATGCACCCATATCATGTCGTTTTGCATCAGGCCTTGAAAGAGGAAGACTATTGCCATTGGATGTTAGGCATGATACGTGAAAATAGAGAATTTATATTTCAAATTCTCTGAACCGAAGAAGCCACCTTCAGTAGTGACGGGAAAGCCAATCCGCACAATATGCATTATTGGTCTGCATAAAATCCCCATTGGTTGCGTGAAGTTCAGCGCCAAGGACGTTGGAGTTTAAATGTGTGCTGTGGCATACTGGGAGGCAGAATTATTGGGCCATATTTTTTCGAGCAACTCCTAAATGGCAATGTATTTCTTGAGTTTTTGGCCAATCAATTACCGTTGTTGTTGGAAGATGTGCCTCTGGAAACAAGGCAAAAATTGTTTTTGCAGTTGGATGGTTGCCCAGCACATTTTGCTATTAATGTGCGAGAGCATATTAATGCAGCATTTCAACAGCGGTGGATTGGAAGAGGAAGTCTGTTTCCATGGCCTCCGCGATCGCCAGACTTAACTCGCCTCGATTTTTATTTATGGGGGCGCTTAAAGGACATCGTCTTTCGGACTCAACCTACTACTAGGGAAGATATGAAAAACCGGATTCGTAACGCAATACGTAACATACCGAGAGCCGAAATTGAAGCTGCAGTTTTGTGTAGTCATGAGAGGCTTCAGCAATGCATAGAGCGTGATGGTCAGCATTTCGAGCATTTACGGGGGCATTAAAACCTTCCTCCATTAAATCGGTCCTTTTTAAGGCCACAACTTACTAATAGAAACAATTCCAGAAAAATATAGTTAAAAAAAATAAAAATTTAAGGGATTTTCGTATAAAGTTTTCTTTGGCCGATATTTTAGGTTAGGAACAAGATATCGAGATGCGGTTTTCGCGAGCTTATTTAGGCATCATTTAGCTACTTGTTCATGAAAAAAGTCATACCAATGCGTTTAATTTTTTTTGCGAAAATTAACCGTTTCTGTCGGAATGTCGAACAAAGCCCTCTAGCGACGACATGTGCAACTAACAAAACTTCAAATATTATAACATTTGCAGCCCAAGAATAGCTCATTTCAACGCGCCCAAGTTTGTTAAAATCGGCTTAGCGAAAGATACAGGGGGTTATTTAAGGAAACCTTTGAATATCCCCAACCACTTTATTTTTAGACATACGTCAAAAAGTGCCAAACAAAAAAGTTCAGATTATCCTCGACTTTAAAGATCAGTTATTTTTTGTTAGGTTAATATAGCAGAATTCACAGAAACATCACTTTTTTAGATTCAAGGCTGCAGTTACACCCCCCCTAGCGGCAATTTCAGAAACTTGAAAATATTTTCCAGGTTTTTGTATTGGCCGTATTAGTAATAACTTTTTTTTGCGCAAGCCTCTACGATGGATAGTTTCCCAGATACAGTACCTCGCATTCTTAGTTGGCCACACTTTACATATGGGTGAGCGATTTTAAATTTAAATGCGTTTTTTAATATTTAATTACAAATCGTTTACCATAATTTTTAATTGGTAGGTGTCGCATTTGATTAGAAGACAAGTGTGGGAACAAATCCAACTGGCATTATGTATTGATGTTAGCATCACTCCACGTTATGAACACGACAAAAAAATGTAAGGGGTGTAAACAAGATAAATTAAATAAAAAATGAATAATTTTTACATAATATTTAAACGCGTTTAATAAATTGTTTCAAAACGAATTTGGATTATGGTAAAAACGTAAATACAGTTTGGTGCGTTAAAATATATGCTTCATCAACTCGTTTTCTACGTTTTGTTATTTGAATGAGTAATCCCATTAAATTTTCCACATGTATACACGTATAGTGGGTTTTTCTTTTCAAGATCAATATATAAATTGTTTTTCCACTTTCATTCTTGAGATTCTTCTCAATCTCTTCTCAATGCGATATAAACTGTTTAATTAAAAGTTGCAGTGTTTTGTGGTATTTATTATTATTTTCTTTTCTATTAAACTTCTTCCATAATGAATTACAAATAAATTTGACGGACGTATAATTATAAGGACATAGCAGTTTCTGCAGTATGAAGAATTACCTTTGAACGTTAAAAATGAATGGCAATTTATTCTTTTTAAACATGAAAATAAGACAAATGAATGATGTATAAAGGTTAAAAATGCAATACTCTAGAGAAAAAAGTTAGAGGCATAATTGTAACTGGGATACGACAATGACTGATGCGTGTCAGGTTAGACTAAAAAGACAATACAAAATCATTAATGGAGCTTCTCTGAGGTAACGCTGAATAACAAAAGAAGTGATAATCTTTTTAAATTAACTTTCCCAACTTGAAAACTTACCTACCCGAACTAAAGTAAATCGTTCCAATAACGTTGCAATTTATCTTACTGCACTTTTGTCGTTCACAAACCGATACTTTATTGCATTTTTAAGTAGAAAATGAAATTTAGAAAACGAGCTAGGGTAGTGAAATTTTAAAAGAACTACTGAACTGTTTCAGGAATGTAAAATGAGTATCCTCCACATTAACTGTATTTTTATTCGGTTATTTGTTATTTCTGAAATGAAAGAAGATCGATCAATTATTATTTCAATATATTGTTTCAATTGTCTTGTTTTGTGACCTGAATTGTTTCATTGATTAAACCTTAAAGTATTTTAGCTAAGGGGTCCTCAACCTTATTTAAGTATACACTAGTAATTTTGCATGAGTGGGTTCGCCGTACTTACGAACCAGTAGTCATTTGTCATTTTCCCATTTATCTCATTCTCTTGTAACTTAAAGTACATCAAAAGAAAATGTAAACAGCGATCACAAATAACAATTTGTCTCTTTGAACTAGCTTCCATTTTATTGTTATTACAGTAACTTGTAATACCGACTCTTACGTCACATTCTCTCAATGCATTTATAATAGATGGCAGTTTTTAAATGCGAAAATTAAAATTGATATTCTCAGTTTATTATCTTTTTTGCACCACGAACGAGCACATCAAGTTTAAGTAGACCGTTGCTGTAATAACAGAATGGTTCATGATAAGTAAATCAAGTTTTCTTACACTTTATATTACTTAGATAAACGAAATTTTAAATTGATAGTAAAATTTTATCAGATTCTTCAAATTGATCATGAATTAAGATTATTACTTAATGAAGCATAATTTGAAAATCATTTTATGGCTTTTACGAAATCGGACACGAAATTAATTTTTCAATTACATTTTAGAATCAATTTTTTGGTGTATCACATTGCATCTCGTTTATGTTGACATTCAATATTCTAAATAAAAAATGGAATTAATTCAAACTTCGTAACAATACAAAAACAAGACTAAGTGCTCATAATCAAACATGTTTTATTTTTTATCAAAATAAAAATCAAATACAATAGTCCATTTGAATAACTTGCAACGAAATCAGATTGGTTTTTTTTGTTAGTGCACTATGAATGACAGACACCGAGGTATAACCAAACAAAGCTTATACCATCTTTGTTTGGGGAATAGAAAATGGAAATGTACAACTTTTTTTAGTAGGACCGAACTTTGCAAATGACGGTTAAACGTGACTGAAGTCAAGTTAGGAAAACTACATTTTTCTTACCATTAATCGTTGTAACAATTTTAAGCGTTTATTCTAAAATTCTGATTTTTTGCATACTGATATCTGAAATATGAGCGCTTCTAATATCAATTCAGGAATTTTGAAAATGTTTACAGTTTTTTTAAAATAAAGTTAAAAAAATAAAATGATCAAAATCGTGCATCCAAAACTGCGAGGAGCTATGTGAATTACTGAATAATAATAACGTCGATGCATGGGCATAGAAAATGGAAATGTACAACTTTTTTTAGTAGGACCGAACTGTGCAAATGACGGTTAAACGTGAATAAGGTCAAGTTAGGAAAACTACGTTTTTCTCAACATTAATCGTTGTAACAATTTTAAGCGTTTATTCTACAATTCTGATTTTTTGCATACTGATATCTGAAATATGAGCGCTTCTAATATCAATTCAGGAATTTTGAAAATGTTTACAGTTTTTTTAAAATAAAGTTAAAAAAATAAAATGATCAAAATCGTGCATCCAAAACTGCGATGAACTATGTGAATTACTGAATAATAATAACGTCGATGCATGGGCATAGAAAATGGAAATGTACAACTTTTTTTAGTAGCACCGAACTTTGCAAATGACGGTTAAACGTGACTGAGGTCAAGTTAGGAAAACTACGTTTTTCTTAACATTAATCGTTGTAACAATTTTAAACGTTTATTCTGCAATTCTGATTTTTTGCATACTGATATCTGAAATATCAGCGCTTCTAATATCAATTCAGGAATTTTGAAAATGTTTACAGTTTTTTTAAAATAAAGTTAAAAAAATAAAATGATCAAAATCGTGCATCCAAAACTACGACGAGCTATGTGTTACTGAATAATAATAACGTCGATGCATGGGCATAGAAAATGGAAATGTACAACTTTTTTTAGTAGGACCAAGCTTTGCAAATGACGGTTAAACGTGACTGAGGTCAAGTTAGGAAAACTACGTTTTTCTTAACATTAATCGTTGTAACAATTTTAAGCGTTTATTCTACAATTCTGATTTTTTGCATACTGATATCTGAAATATCAGCGCTTCTAATATCAATTCAGGAATTTTGAAAATGTTTACAGTTTTTTAAAAATAAAATTAAAAAAATTAAATGATCAAAATCGTGCATCCAAAACTGCGACAAGCTATGTGAATTACTGAATAATAATAACGTCGATGCATGGGCATAGAAAAAGGAAATTTACAACTTTTTTTAGTAGGACCGAACTTTGCAAATGACGGTTAAACATGACTGAGGTCAAGTTAGGAAAACTACGTTTTTCTCAACATTAATCGTTGTAACAATTTTAAGCGTTTATTCTACAATTCTGATTTTTTGCACACTGATATCTGAAATATGAGCGCTTCTAATATAAATTCAGGAATTTTGAAAATGTTTACAGTTTTTTTAAAATAAAATGATCAAAATCGTGCATCCAAAACTGCGACGAGCTATGTGAAATACAAAAATTAGACTAAGTGGTCATAATCAAACATGTTTTATTCTTTATCAAAATAAAAATCAAATACATATAGTCCATTTAAATAACTTGCAACGAAATCAGATTGGGTTTTTTTTTAGTACACTGTGAATGACAGACACCGAGGTACAACCAAACAAAACTTATACCATCTTTGTTCGGGGCATAGAAAATGGAAATGTACAACTTTTTTTAGTAGCACCGAACTTTGCAAATAACGGTTAAACGTGACTGAGGTCAAGTTAGGAAAACTAGGTTTTTCTTAACATTAATCGTTGTAACAATTTTAAACGTTTATTCTACAATTCTGATTTTTTGCATACTGATATCTGAAATATCAGCGCTTCTAATATCAATTCAGGAATTTTGAAAATGTTTACAGTTTTTTTAAAATAAAGTTAAAAAAATAAAATGATCAAAATCGTGCATCCAAAACTGCGACGAGCTATGTGAATTACTGAATAATAATAACGTCGATGCATCGACATGTTTTGGACAAGTTATTTTAATTAATTACCATATTTACTAAATTAATTGTTTTTGATTTCAAAAATCATATTTTAGAAAATGAGTTTTTGTGATCTTTTTAGGAAAAGCACCGCTACTCTACATTTATACATATTCTTATTTTAATTCTAGATATAGGGCTAATGCATATGATTTCTAGAAAGGTATGATGCCGAACGCGGCTAGTGGCGTTCTTGGCAACAGCGCGCGTTTTTTTTTGTAAAAAAAAAATTTCCCAATCACCAGTCCATTAAATGATTTTTTTTGTAATTTTTTTCTAAATTTATTTATATATAGTTAATAATAAGCTAGAAAAATTAATAAAACGATGTTAGTAAAATTCATACTCTCCACGGAAAGTATATCATGAAACCTGGTTGGAGCTTATGACTCCGCCCTCGACTTCTCCGAACATGTGTACTTTTAGAAACTACCGGAAGTGGCGAACGTTTACATATACCATGTAGACATTTATTCGACTTTACACAAATCTATTTCTACCAAAAGTAGATTTTAATATATTTACAAGATAAACTAAAAATAGAATTGCAAGTAATTTATTCAAGGAGCAACTTAAAAGAATGGTGTTTAGAACATACTTTCATAGTTGATTAATAACTGTTTAATAAATATTACAGTACTATGACTCATCATAATTTCATAATCATAATTTTTACCTTAATAATAAATTGAATTACTTTATTGTGAATACTAGGGATGTGTAAATTTTTTTTTTGTTCTTGCAGACCACACTGCCAAATAGTGGAGTAAAATCGCTACGTTTTTCTTAACATTAACTGTTGTTACAATTTAAGCTTTCAATCTAAAATTCTGATTTTTTTGCACGCATATACTTGAAATATGAGCGCTTCTAATAGCAATTCAGGAACTTTGAAAATGTTTAGTTTTTTTAAAATAAAGTTGAAAAAATAAAATTATCAAAATTGTGTATCCAAAACTTCACCCTGCGGCGAGCTATGTGAATTATTGAAAATTTCTGTACACATATAACCAGTCAAATGTGATCAGAAAACGTAGAAAGTTTAAAACAAAATTAAGTCGCTAACTTCAATAGTAGAAATATGAATTTTTATCCGCTAGCCTTGAAACGCGTGCTGTTGCTAAGAACGTCACTAGCCGCTCTCGGCACCATACCTTTCTAGAAATCATGCGTTAGCCTTATATCTAGAAATAAAATAAGAATACCTATAAAGATTACTAAAAAGATTACAAAACCTCATTTTCTAAAATGTAATTTTTGAAATCGAAAACAATTAATTTAGTGAATATGGTAATTAATTAAAATAAACTTGTCCAAAACATGTCCAAACATTGACGTTATTATTATTCAATAATCCACATAGCTCGCTGCAGGGTGAAGTTTTGGATGCACGATTTTGATAATTTTATTTTTCAACTTTATTTTAGAAAACTGTAAACATTTTCAAAATTCCTGAATTGCCATTAGAAGCGCTCATACTTCAGGTATATGTGTGCAAAAAATCAGAATTTTATATTAAAAGCTTAAATTGTTACAACGGTTAATGTTAAGAAAAACGTAGCTTTTCTAACTCGACCTCAGTCGCGTTTAAGCGCCATTTGCAAAGTTCGGTCCTACTAAAAAAAACTTGTACATTTCCATTTCCTGTGTCCCAAAGTGTCGTTTACAAGATGGTATAGGTTTCATTTGGTTATACCTTCGGTGTCACGCACCCTCAGACAACAGCGAGTTAGAAGAGCGGTTTTACTCCACGAAATGTTTAAAAAGGAAGAATTAAACAAGTTTCGTTTTCAGCGTGTGACGAACTAACAGATACATTTTATGTTTTTAATTTTTACGTGCAATAGAAGGAGATAAGAAGATACGTATCGGTACTTACTCATCTAATGCATTCTTATTTCGATCAAGCTTATAATAGTGCTATTACAACTACAATTTTCAATTTATTATGTATTGTCGATGTAAAATTTCTTTTTATTTGTAAAATATGTAACATTTTCATTATAAAATTAGACTTAGTAATTCCATAAGTATCAACACACTTTTGTAATTTATACATTTCTAATTATACGTAAAAATGATAGAAAGTTAATCGCAAACATTACATACATTATTTACTTTATCTTCATTATTCATTTAATAATAGTGAAATCTTCCTTATAGTAATTTATTATTGTAGACGTAAAATTTCTTTTTATTTATAAGGAGGTATGTAACAATGTAATTATGAAACTAAAAGTAATACTCTCACTTCTGTAAAACTGTAATCACATTACCGTAGATTGCCATGGTTGTTAATAATTTCAGAGCATTCTTTAAAAATTACAAAAGTTTAAGTAAATAAAAAATTTAAATTTAACTAAGCGATTAAGTTACAACCTCCTCCCTTCACAAAAACAAACAAGCAAACATAATGAACAAATTATATACGTCACAATAAATCAAGTGTTTCGTCACAATAGTCACTATCGTCAGAATCACTTACGTGACGTGCGTAATTTCGTTTTCGTTATTTTAGTCTACATTCACAATTTGTTTAGTAAATTCTGTGCAGTATACATAATAATTTACCGTAAGTAAAACCCCTATGTTACGCCAATGAATTTTGTATACCATTATTCTCATCTTCTTCCTTCTTCTTCTTAGGCATAGTGCCTGTTTGTTCTTCGATTTCTTTGCCTATCTCTACTCGTTGTTTAGGTTATCGCTCCATCTTTTTCTTGGTCTTCCTACGCTGCGTTTTCCTATTGGCGACTTGTCTCTAGCTATTCTGACTATTCTGTTTATGTGCTCGTTCCATTCGTGCTTTCTTGTTAATCCGCATTCATTGATGTTCTCTACGTTGCATGTCCACCTTATATTTTCACTCCTTTCCCTGTCTAATATTGTTTTTCCAACAATTCTGCGCAATATTTTCATCTCGCTTGTTTCCAACATTCTTTTTGTTTTTGAGTTATCAGGTATGGTTTCTGCGGTGTATGTTATTTTGGCCTTACGGTGGCTTTATAGATTCTTGATTTCCTTCTACCCCTATATATTTGTTTTTCCAAATTGTGCTGTTGAGGCATGCTGCTATCCTTATTACTTTGTTTGCTTGCTGTCTTACTTCCATCTCGACGTCACCATATCCAGATATTTCAACGCCCAAATACCTGAATTTGGATTCTTGTAGAATGATTGTCCCATCGACAACTAGCTTACATCTTAAATGCGTTTTAAATGTCATTTTGTAAGAATTAGCTGTTATATTGAATTGGTGCAGCAGCCTTTGCAGATCATCTTCAGTTTCCGTTATTAGTACTGCGTCATCAGCACATCACAGTATAGTGATATTGCGGTTTCCCATTGTGTATCCCCTCACATTTCGCACCTTCCTTACGATTTTGTCCATAACGATATTGAAAAACAGTGGACTTAGTAAGTCATTCCCTTGATGAGTACTATTTTCTCCTGGAATTGGTTGCGTTAGTTCTCCATCAATCTTAGCTTGTATTTTGTTTGCTGCATAGATGTTTTCTATTACTCTAATTATATTATACGGTATGTTTTGCTCGTACAATACGTATACTATGTCTTTCAGTTGGATCCGAGCGAAAGCCTTTGTCAGATCCACAAAGCACATATAGGCTGGCCTGTTATATTCGATGGACTTCTGTTATTTGTCTTACAACGAAGACGGAATCTATACAGGATCTTCCTGTTCTGAATCCCTGCTGTTCCTCCTGTAGGTTTATTATACTGTTTATTTTGTTGGTAATAATTTTAGTTGTTAGCTTCAGGGTTGTACTTAGTTGTACTTAGTGTAGTTCTCTGGTATTTTTTTGTCTCCTTTCTTAAACATAAGAATCGTGGTGCTAGTTCGCCACTCGTCTGGTATTCTGTGGAGATCGAAAATCTTATTGATCAGGCTAGTTAGTTGTCTAGTAGTTGTCCATATTTCAACTCATTGGTTATATAGTCTGGATTTTTCTGTTTCTTAACTGCTGGAGAGCTTTTTGTACTTCTGCTTCTTGTACTGCTACATTGTCATGAAGTGCTATTTCGGGCATATTTTGTTCCATTATACTGTCTTGCTTGATGTATAGTTCCTTCAGATATTCGGTTCAAGTTTCCTTTGTTATATGTTTAGTCTCCATGAGCGCATTTATTTATTTCTCTGCGTTCTCACTAGTCTCCATATTTGTTTCTGAAGTCCGCAGAAGTCTTTTTCCATTCTTTTTGAAAATATTTCCCAATGTTCTTGCTTTGTCTGTCTTACCAGTGCTGTCGTTTCATTTCGTACGGTTTTATATTGTTCATGTGAGTCTATCATTCTTACTGTTCGGTACTTTAAGTATGTTTTTTTCTTTTCTTCCCACCTGTGTTTCACTTCTTCGCTAAACCAGGGTGTTTTATTAAATTTTGTTGTGTCTTATTTGCTGTTTTGGTGCCGAGTACTTCTACGGCTGTTTCTTTAATATTTGTCTTTAACGTTTCCAACAATTATTTACGTCTCCAATTTCGTTTATCGGGTGTTTGTCAATTTTCTCTTTCAGTCTGTTTTAGTATAGTAATTTTACGGGTTCGTCCCATAGCGATTCTTATTTTGTGATCTTTTGTTCCTGGTACTGCTGATTTTTTTTGTAATTTAGTTTCAAGTTTTATTTTTCCGAGTAGTAGTTTGTGATCACTTCCTATGTTAGCCGAGTTTAGAGTTCTTATGTCTTGAATTTGGGTGGGGTTAATATACAGTCAATTGTTGATGTCTGTCCTTGTGGTATTTCAAATGTGATCATGTATTGTATTTTATGATTAAAAAATTTATTATTTATCCTCAATTCGGTTACTGAACACAGATTAATCAGCAGCTGTCCATTGTCGTTTATATCCTCTTCGTGGGACCTTTGCTTAATTCCGGGTATTATTTCGTTGCCGATGCGGGCTAATACTATCAGTTGTTCTTCTTGAGGGAGTGATTCGACTATATCTTGGAGTTGGTCGTAGAATTCTTCTCGTCCTTGTTTGGATTTGTTGTCTTCAGGTGTGTACGCTGATATCATGTTTAGCTTTTTATTCTTTGTTCGCATTTTTACTACCATACCATTCTTAAGTTCTCTAATTAAATTCTAATTTTCTATTTTGTGGATA
Organism: Vesta saturnalis; assembly: GCA_036346205.1. Classification (NCBI taxonomy): domain Eukaryota; kingdom Metazoa; phylum Arthropoda; class Insecta; order Coleoptera; family Lampyridae; genus Vesta; species Vesta saturnalis. The sequence goes on along the minus strand of JARFJB010000939.1, from coordinate 772,245 downwards.
TAAATAAATATTTAACTCATCGCTATGTATCTTCATTTTCTTATTGCTGCATTGAAATTTACTTTATTATTTATTATTATATAAAGTTCCTAAAAAAATATGGCATCTAGTGGTATAATTAGAATATAATATATAAGAACCTCTTTCCAAAAAGATGCTGAATTGAAAAATACGTTCCATTGGAATTCTCGGTTTAATTCTAATTAAACGACCGAGGTTAATTGCGATATACTCCAACCCACTATTCTATTTTATTTGTATTTAAGGCAAAGACTTTGTACCACGAGCATCTATTTTTTTTAATTATTAACTTGAAATTCAGACAGCTTCACATAAAGATCGTTTTGTTTAAGGAACAATTACTAGGATTTTAGTACATACATATAAACGGTCTACGTTTCTTTTAGTTCTACTTATAATTATTGCGTTGAGTAAACTGTAACGTTTACAAATAACTAATTACTTTGATGGGTTACTGCTTTCTGAAGAATTAAAGTTCCGGTAATCTAATTTTTGATGCCTCGTTTTCTAAATTAATGTTCGTGGCAGAATTTTACAGTTTACATTAAACTGTGTCTTATTGAATAAAACAATAAGTTGAGTAACAGAATATGATTTCTTTTTGTGTTTATTAAATAAACGAATTTTTAATTACTGAATGCTTAATGAAATTTATATTCTTTGACCTTACTTCGCAGAATTAACATTAGTGCTACTGAATACTTAATTTCTTGCTTTGATTTATCTGTCTGTATATGTGCTAATTAAAATTTCCTCTTTCAGCTCTCTTCTCTCTTTATGCACTTTTATAATTTTCAGGGTTGTATTTTAGAAAATTCATGGCGCCTACTATTACTATTAAAAAGGCTTATTCTTACCAACGTATATACTAGTCCAGTACAAATAATAAATCTTCTGACCACGCATCCAAAGTGCTCTAATTACTTCGCTAACTGCTGGGTTAAAGCCTTCTAGTCAAATCGTTCTGTAAGAGTCATAGATAGACAAATATTGGCACCCGTTACCCACCAACAAAAGTTATGAAAGGTTTCACACCTTTACATCTAGTAGTTTTTCACATGATCAGCATTGAGAAATTGTAAAGTCGTCCCATACTCATGCTGTAAATGTACACAAAGATTCTACTCATAATTTTTTAAGACAGCAGCGTCAGAATATTCATTTCTGCCTATGTGTTTGTTGTAATATGTTTTACAAATCACCCATATAATTTCGATTGCATTGAATTGGCAATTATACAATGGGGAACTGGAAACAAAAAATGACTAAGCTCATAAATCATGTTATCCACCACATACAGTTTCATATACGGTTGTCGTTTAGTAAGCTGTAATACATTTGTTTTTAGATCTCTGGATGAAAACGGTATATTTTCCCTGTAAGCCAATTTTGCAGCTCTTCTGTCTTCCAAGCGCAAGTTGGCACTTTTCCTACTAAGGAGAAGCAGAATCGAGAATAATCAATTAAGGTTCACGTAGATTAGGTAGTAACTGATCCATTAACCATTTTTTAATACTTCAGTATCCCTATTGTCATGATGATGTAACGATCTTTATTTGCTGCAAATATTACATTGCTATTCTCTAACCGAACCGTTTTTTATTTCCTGTGTGTGAAACTTCGTGATGCCAAGATCTTCTCTACGGTCCCCTGGAGAAGATTGATGTTTCGTCCAGAAAAACAACTTGAAGAGGCGACAGCGACTGAAGATTTTCTGAGTACCTTTTTAAAAACTTTTTCACAGTGCTCGAGCATTGCATCCGCTTTGAGCTTAAAACCAATATTGTTCAACGCTTTACTTATCGTTGATCAAGCAGTTTGCAACACTTCTTTCTGTCCTAATACTTTCTAAAAGATTTCCAAATTAACAAGTTTTTTTGCGGTATACATATCATATATTACACTTCCTATTGTATGTTTCAATCTGCCAGATATATCAGTTGTTGCTTCTCGGTAATATTCTTTGACCACATTCGGTAATGGACGTCTATTTTCCTTGCTTCCAATTATTTTTTAAAGGCGGTTACAGTTACAGTTATTTTCAAAATGGTTCCGTTCATGACAAAAATATTTGTACTCATTCAGTACCAATTCTTGGCTACATTTGTTCAGAAACTTTCCTGGCATTTTTTTATATTCATATTAGTTATAATTACAGTAATGGAGGTTTAATTATCATTAATTAAAATTTGTTTCGTATTGCTTGTACGTAAAGAAATTTATAAATTACAAGAATTTAAAAATTGTGTTGATAGTTATGCAATTACCATATCCAGTTTTATAATGGCAGTGTTATATACTTGACAAATTTTACATCTACAATACATAATAAGTAGAAAATTATTGTTTTAATTACTACTGACATAAGCTTTCTGGCCGGAATGAGTTACTATGATTAAGTATCGATGGGTATTTTCTTATCTCCTGCTTCTACAAGTAAGGATTACAAATATAAAATTTTAGTGTTAGTTCCCCACACGTATTCAAAAAAAGAACCCTAATCCGTTATTTTAACGCATTATACCCAGTTTTCCTTGTATACAACTTTTAAGATCCAAGAAGGTACACAAAAACATAATTTAAACTTAATTGTGCTAAATTCTTTTGTACAACAGTTTTAAAAAATTTTCAACACTTTAAAAATGATCTAATTCTTATGCACTACTTATTGATAATTTCAATATCGGATTATTTTCATGTTAACTAACCGTAGTAGCGGATTAAATCTGGAGACTAGGCTGAACATATACGTACGTACACATAATCCGAGCTAGCCAGTATTTCTAAAAGACGCATAATTGATAACTAACAGGTAAATTTTATTTAAAGAAAACTATACTTTGTGTTGTGTTGCGCGTGCGTGTCGTGCTTGTGCGTGCATGTAATAACTATTATTAACGTGTATTAATACACATATTTTTGAATTTTTTACTTGTTCCAAATCAGGCCTAAAGAATTTTTTTAGGTCTAAATCATAAATGTCATAAAAACATATCTGCTATACGTCGCAAGGACGTATAAACGGATTCTATGAATTTTGCTTACATTGTGTTCAATTAAAATCTAATAAACATTTTAACAAGATTAATTTATGCATATAATCTCCTTATAGCTGATATATATTTTTTAAATGTTATTTATTTAAAATTTAACTATATATATATATATATATATATATATATATATATATATATATATAGGGTGTGGCGCGAAGAGTTTTGATTAAAAGTAATGGCGGATACAGTTATGTTAAAAATCTGAAATTCCGAAGCTGTAGGTTTTCAATGACGCTGAGTTCAAATATAATATTGTCCTGAATGTGGCACTTCCGGTTATACCGGAAGTAGACGTCAACTTCGTTATTTTAAACGGAACCTAATATTTTTTATTTTATTTTCGAATTCTACATGAAATTCTAGATAAAATTTGTGCACAATATCCTATACCAAAAATGAAGTATTTTCGAGATATTTCGATTTTTTTTTAAAATTCTGAAAAAATCCTAGTCCACATTGAATAACGATATCTCCATTAATTGTAACAACCCTTTCTGAGTTGTATTAACATACACCGTAATTTAATGTCTTTCATTCATTTAGTTGTAAAAATAAGAAAAATTTTAATTATTGAAATATTTGCATATCTTTTTAAGGGTTTATAGTGCATATCTTCTTAAGTGTATATATTTCTTAAAGGTTTATATTCCCATAAATTGTTTTCTGATCATTTGATTTGCGCAACGCGTCATCATCATCATCTGACATGATCTAACTTCCTAAGCATCCATTTTGCTTACTTCCTGATGCACATTACAGCAGGAAGCTTTGTTTTTTTGGGTTTTCCCTAAATTTTGTGTGAAAGTGCCATTAATTTGATGGTAAGATATCTTTTAACGCGTAATACTAAAAATTAAAACATTTGTTCTTTTCAGGCACTTTTTTTTACTGCACTTTTTATTTTTCTTCGATTTAAAATTTAATTACATTTTAAGTACGCATTTAATCTTACTGTTGCGTACGTTTTCATTTTATGATTGCAATTTTTGCATTCAAAACTTCAAAATAATGCAATAAATATTGGATTCAAAATTTCAAGAAGAAGTTTATAAGAGATAAATTTCTTTCATGGGTTGGTTTACTACGTAAAACATTATTTCAAGATATATTGCGCAATAATGGTGCAAGGATGACATCACCTTGGTTGACCGTTTCGTAAACATTTAGATACCAGAGGTTATTAAAAAATTTGTGTACGAAAATTTTACAAAGGTATTTATGTAATGATTTTTTTAGTAATTTAAGGATAGTTTTAAGATATATTTTATTTAATCATATCACATATAAACATATTTGTATATTTTTTATTGTTTTACATTTTGATAAATTTTTATTGTTAACAAACTCGGTTTAGTTATTCCGACATTATTAAAAAAAAAAAATAACTTGGCGTCCGAGATCATTTTATTAGTATTACATTAATCTTTTATATTGATGTTCAGTGGAAGTAAGCTAGCAGATATTGTAACTGAATTTACCGACTGAGTCAAAGGTATTATTTGTACTTCCAGTCAGTTTGACGATTTGTGTTTTGGAGAACTTTTTACTCTTATTTTATTATTTCATTATTATATTATTAAATTTATTATACACCATTAACACCGCATTTATTACATAATAACGAAGCTAGTGACGTGAAATTGTAACCAATAAACAACAAGCGCTTGCCCGTTAACTCCATATATCCATCTCATTTATATTTCATACAGGGTGTTTTAAACTTAGCCGCCAACATCCACAATTTAAATCATTTATAAGTTGCTTACTTTAAATAGAACACCCTGTATTTTATTACATTTTCCGCTGTATTTTTTTAAGCCAATTCGTTTGGTATCGGTATTCCCTATACCTAAATCCAACCACTTTTGAGATATTTCATTATCTTAGTTAAAACATAACAACACTTAATTATTTCAACATTAGTAAAGGGTAGGCCATGGCTGTTAAAGATTTGATAGTTAGAACGTTAATTGTTTATGTTGTTTTGACAGTTTCCTTTACCAGTTTGTATTTCATAGTAAATAATGGCAAATGTAGGATTTAGTAATGATGATTTTTTAAATCTTATTATTATTTACGGCGAGTGTAATAGAATTGTTGAACGGACTTGCCGTGTTTTTGCAGAAAGATATCCAAATCGACCAAATGCAACTGGTGATATTGTAAGAAGATTGCTTAAAAACTGCCGTCAGTTTGGTCAATTTAAGACAAAAATTAATAAAAATAAACCACTAGTGGATAGTGACATAAACGAAATTAATGTTTTGGGTTATTTTACGGCCTCTCCAAACGCCTCCATTAGAGATTGTGAGAGAGATCTTACTTTGTCGACGAGAACAATTCATCGCATTTTAAAAAAACACAAATGGAAACCATTTTCATATCATTTGGTGCATTACTCACAATTAGGTGATCTTCCTCGAAGGGTAGAATTTTATGAATGGTTTTTAATGAAGACCCAAAAGGATGAAAACTTCATAAAAAAAGTTATATGGTGTGATGAAGCAAAGTTTAGCAAAAATGGATTATTTAATCGACATAATTCCCATTTTTGGTCTAATGAAAATCCACATGTTAGTAGAGAACGTTATTTCCAAGATAGTTGGTTTTAATGTTTTTTGTGCAATAAAAGACGATAAAATTTTAGCATTAAAATTTTATGATGAAAATTTAAATGGTACAAGATATTGCCACATTTTAGAAGAAGCCATACGACCGGCGTTACATACTTTAAGAAATGGAGAGGCGGCTTCAGATTGGTATCAGCAAGATGGAGCACCTCATAACTTTGGGCCTGTTGCTGAGCATCTTTACTACATGTTTGATGATAGATGGATTGCCAATCAGGATCCGTTTCGTTGGCCAGCTCGCTCTCCTGATTTGGCTCCTCTAGATTTTGGTATTTGGGGTTACATTAAAAATCAGGTATTTTCCAAAGCTGTTGCGACAAAGGAAGATATGATGCAGAGAGTCTTACTTGCTTTTAATTCTCTAACACCCGACCATATTTCCAGAATTACAAGACATAATGAAAAGGATTCATAAATGTTTAGAAGTAGATGGTGCTAATTTTGAACACTTATTATAAAACTAATATTACATTTAATTATTTTTGTTTGTAAGTTATCTAATTAAATTAATAGAAAATACCTAGTCAACGTTTTTAATGATATCCAAATTAATAATCCTTTCAGGCTATCGGTTACTTTTCAGAATTAATAACTTATGAAAAAATAACAAAATATTACCTTAAATAATGGAAATCATGGCCCACCCTTTACTAATGTTGAAATAATTAAGTGTTGTTATGTTATAACCAAGATAATGAAATATCTCAAAAGTGGTTGGATTTAGGTATAGGGAATACTGATACCAAATGAATTGGCTTAAAAAATACAGCGGAAAATGTAATAAAATACAGGGTGTTCTATTTAAAGTAAGCAACTTATAAATGATTTAAATTGTGCATGTTGGCAGCTAAGTTTAAAACACCCTGTATGAAATATCAATGAGATGGATATATGGAGTTAACGGGCAAGCGCTTGTTGTTTATTGGTTACAATTTCACGTCCATACCTTCGTTATTAATGGAGATATCGTTATTCAATGTGGACTAGGATTTTTTCAAAATTTAAAAAAAAATCGAAATATCTCGAAAATACTTCATTTTTGGTATAGGACATTGTGCACAAATGTTATCTAGAATTTCATGTAGAATTCGAAAATAAAATAAAAAATATTAGGATCCATTTAAAATAACAAAGTTGACGTCTACTTCCGATATAACCGGAAGTGCCACATTCAGGACAATATTATGTTTGAACTCAGCGTCATCCAAAACCTACAGCTTCGTAATTTCAGATTTTTAACCCCATTACTTTTAATCAAAACTCTTTGCGCCACACCCTGTATATATACAGGGTGAGTTTGTTAAATTTTAAGCATTGGCATCTCGGAAACTACAAGGGATAGAGATTCGGTTAAATGGGGAGAGAGTTGCAGTTTTATGAACCTAAAGTGTACTATCGACACTTTCAGTTGTTGGAAAAAGCTCACGTCTTACTAGATATTTCAAAATAACTAAAATTTTGCATTTAATTTAATTCTAAATAACTCTGTTATTATCGATTTGAGAAAAAAAATGTAGAGCCACTTTTGTTCTATCTCTTGTTATTCCAAAATTATGATGCGCGTATATATATATATATATATATATATATATATATATATATATATATATATATATATAAATTCTTAGTTATGTAATTATTTCAGTTGAAAGCGTTCATCGTTCCTACTGGCGTGCATGGAGTTAAAAAAATGTTTGCATGCAAATTTTAATAAGTAAAACGCTGCGGTATTAAAAGTTTAAGATTGGTGTAGAGAAAATAATAAGACAAAATTCAGAATTCATAGAAAAAAAAAGGTGCAGATATACCAGTGACATTTTTCTGCAAAATTAATGTCATTTATTCTTGTCTTGCGTTCATAGCATGGTGGAAAACAACAAAATTTACACATTAAAGGGTCTAAGTATTTTATAGTACTTTGGCATGCAGCCTTTTTGCTCAGTATTGATTTGTTGTACATAGAAGCGGCGATATGGCGGAATTTAAGTTTGAATTTCTAATAAATACGTGAAATTACAATTTTATAACTGCTGTCTTAAATAACATAAAACTATTAAACCCTCCACCTTAATGCATAAACTTTAGATCTTTAAAATTTCAAATGTTTTTCTCTTACCACACCGCATCTTTAGTACAACATGAATTTGTAAATACGCTGAATGTGTCCTTTGAGAAACAACCCCAACCTACTTCTTTTTCGTTATTTTCGTTATGTTGAGGTTGTTAAAAATTAAAGTAATATACACTTACAGTTCTCGCTGTAGTTCTTTGCAGTTGATTAGGTGTAACTGTTGTTATTGTTGTGCACCTCCCACTTTTATAGCTAATCCAATACAAAGGATCTTCCGCAGCATCCTGACAATCCGATCTCAAACTACACCTATAAATATCATTCAATGATAGTCTCTTTTTCACTTAATTAGTTAGATAAGCAAACAGAAATACTACTGATGAAAGGTGTAACGTAAATACTTACTTATTTTCCAAGGAACACCACCCACAATAAGGATCCTTTGCTCCAAGACATTCCCAACATGTTTTATAAACACTGCACTCTTGCACCTTTACTTTTGAAACCTGAAACAATATTACTCAATTACTGTTTAATTCAAAGAAAGACACGTCAATTTCAAACTCTCAAGAATGAGATCCTGACTTTAAGACAATTTCACACAAAGGAGTATGTTCAAATAATCTGCGATTTCATATTTAACAGCACATTATCTTTTATGCTTTCACGACCAAGTAAAACGTATGTTTACAAAATAGTCAAATTTGTTGAATTATACCAAAATTTTCTGTGATCTACTTTCAAATGTTACATTACCAGAAACACATTTCAAATTATAGAACTTGTAACTTAAAACAAAATATAACTACATAAATTTCAATCGTCGTCATTTCAGTAAAAGTAATGATTAATAGAGGCAGATATCACACATGAATTATAGAACACAACTTGCAACTTATTTTTATTTACATAAGTAAGTGATCTTACAATTCACTTTTTTCTTGTTCTAATGGTAAGAAAAAGACGATCCATATGCACCAACGTCTTAAAAGCTTTAGGTTTTTACGACATTTTTTACAATATGTGTGGATACTGCACTATGGAAAGCATTTTTGATATCTAAGGCCGGGCGGTGCAATATGTAAACAAGAGTTCTTTTTGTAAAATATGTTTAAAAAAATTTCGATACCTGTTTTTCGATATTTAAAAGATTATTTTAGAGTTAGCTAGTGTTAAGTCGTTGACTGATACCACATTCGTTCCGTCAACGGTTAAGTGTAGTCCAGTTCTTACAAGGAACTTGGCATAAATGTAAAAAAATTTTCAAAAATTATTCCGAACTTATTGTACTTAAAGACCTCAAATTGAATGGTTACTGTTATTATTGAGATAATAATTACATAGAGTTTAAATAGCTCACAGATGTTGGTCAACATCCGAACAACCCTATCGATCAAATGGTACATGTTGTATAATCAACATAGTAAGTCATATTAACCTGTTCAATAATTAAATTGATATTCTTTACGCTTACTTCGTGGAATTCCATATTTAATAGCACTAATGTTTCAATTCCAATATAATTCCAGACTTTATTTTATCTAATTATTTATTTCTCTATGCGGTTCAATACAACATGTATCATTATCGAGAAAAAATATGTAAGTAAAATAATAACAAGTAACTATGGTAACAAATCATAAAGATAAAACAGCAAACTTGATGTAAATTATAATTCTATATTTAAAATATCGAATGCTTCCAAAATATTTACTTTGTCTTTTTTGTTACAAAAATGTAAATATTTAATATTGTTCTGTGAAGTCATAAGGTGATGTTTGGCATAATATGATTTGTCTGTATGCTTATATTGTTATATTTGCAGCATCTAATGTGTCCTTTGTATCTAATATCAAAGTGTTTGCACAATATAAACAGAATTACAAAATGTGCAGTTCAATTTTTAAATGCCCCACTTCAAAATGTCGTTGTACTTTGTATTCATTGTTCTTATGTAATATGTAAGCTACTTGTTCTAATATTTTTCCAAAATATGAAATTGATATGTATTTATTTTCTACCGGTTCAGTGTTTATTGGGTAAATGTTTTGATATAAATAATTTGTATTCTTGATTTTTCAGTGTCGATTATATTTGAAATGTAACCGTTTGCGTGTGCAAGTTGTTTTATAACTGATATTTCTGTATTGAAATTGATTTGGTTTAATGCTAATGACATTGCTCTATGTTCTCATGATCTATATGCAGCTAACTTATGTTTTATAGTGACGGGAATCGTGTGGAATTGTAATGTCGGTATGTGTTGGAATATGGAGAACTCGAACTTGTTATGTGTATTCATTTTTTTTGTATGCTTATTAGTCAGAATGCTTATTGTTAGTGTTGCTTATTCTTAATGCTTATTCCTGTACACTGTTCAGGAGTCTGCTTCCTATTCTGTCCTGGGTCTTTTGTGTGTTAGAGGGGTTATTTTTTATGTTTAAATCTAGAAACGCAATGCCCCTATTTTGTTCTTTCTCTAGTGTAAATTTTACGTTGGGACGTAAATTGTTAATATTAATTACGAATTCATCAATAAAATCTGATGAACTATCAAAACATGCTCAAATACCATCAACATAACGTAACCAAAATGCAATCTTATCAGAAACATATAATTCAAAAATTTTACCTTCTCAATTACCCATAAAGATATTGGCTAAATTGGCGAAATTTGACTGCGCATAGGTAAACCATTTTTTATAGATAAATCTTATTATTGAATGCGAAAACACAAAGATCAAATAATTGAATTAACTCCATTCTTGTAACCAATTCAACATTATTATTAAATACAAAGTTATTTAATAAACCTATACATTCTCGAGGGGGTATTTTAAAAAAACATACTAATAACATCAAAACTTATAAGTACATTACGTTGTGGTAATTTTGTGTTTTGTAGTTCATTAATCAGTTCTAAAGAATTCTTAATAGAATGTTTTGATATTTATAATTTAAATCGTTAGTTATTATGAGCCAGTATTTCGATATCCAGTTCAAAGACTCCTAAAAAGTAGCCATGAAGAATTACGTAACCTTAACCTTCCCGATATCAATTTGGACAACGAGAGTCCTTTCTATGCCCACATCTCACCCGGCCAGGTAAAAGCATATTAAAAAAAAGGACTCAATTCAGCCCCAGGTCGAGACGGCCTCAACCGTAAAATACTCCGACACTTGCCCGACCGAGCCCTCACATTAATCACCGAAATTTACAGCAAATGCCTAACACTAGCCCACTTCCCGACGGACTGGAAATCGGCTATCACCGTCACGATACCCAAATCGGACTCCAACCTTACTATACCCTCCTCCTATAGACTCATTTCCACCTTAAGCTGCCTGGGAAAATGCTTTGAGCAGATTCTAGCCAGGCGACCCTGAATTCACCGAACTCCTTCTTAACAGCCAAATCGGCTTCTATCTCTACAGAAGGTGTCACGATCCCTTGTTGAAGCTGCTTACAGAGACAACCAAAGCATTCAATCGCAATCAATGCAGCCTGGCTGTGTTTCTGAACATTAAGCAAGCATTTGACAGGGTCTGGCGCGCTGGTCTCCTTCACAAGATCCGTAACCTTAACATCCCTGATCACTTCTCTCAAAATTCTACTCTCGTACTTGACTAATCGATCAGTTCATGTCAAAGTAGGCTACACATTCTCCGATCTATTTCAACCCACAGCACGCGTGTCGCAAGGTTCTGCTTTAGTCCCGATCCTTTACACCGTCTTCGCTTCCGACATTCCCAATGTAACACAACCCGGAGTAGTCATTGCACAGTTTGCGGATGACATTGCCCTCTGGGCAGTGAATCGGAATTTTTCCAACTGGACCAACCGGTGAAGTCTCCGTCAATCCGACCAAAACACAATCAATCCTCTTCCTACATCCTAACTACCACGAAGACAAATTTCCCAACCTGGTAGACAAAAATGTCTCCCTTACCCTAAACAACGAATGACACACTCCAACAAGCATTTATTTCAGAATCATTTTCACCAAAATCCTACACTGGCTCCCCAACTTACAAAGAGCACTTAACAGAATACGAAACCGAACAAAACTACTAGGCGCTCTTCGGGTAGAATCAGAGGTTACCAACCCAAAACACTACAACACACCTACAAAGCATACATACGTCCTGCTATGAATTTCCGAGCACCCATATATACAAACATACACCTCTCCTTTATAACCTTCTGTGAACTCCGAATACTTAGACGCATACACACGCTACCTTTCAGGTACCCTAACGACCTCACAAATACAACACGCTAACATACCACCAATCACAAACAGAATGCCAACATTACAAAGAAACTTTGCACACAAAAGAATTTTCGGCAACTACCGATTTCCTCCATTCCCACGAAAAAAACCAAACTCAAATTCAAACACCCTCCCGCAATCCTAATGCAACTCCTTGACATCCTTCATGAGGAGATAGAAGAATCCCTGGACAATACTCCATATGCCCTCCGCATCCTACCGTCTATTCGATGAGGACCACGCAAGGATACCCGGCAAATAAGATTGCAGTAACCACACACAGCCCGCTACACCTAACAAAACAACACAAACATATTTAAATTGAATAACATATTCAAATAAAATCAAAACATTGTTTCTTTTTTTAGAAACACCAAAAACTAAACTTATGATAATATAGCTCAAATTGCAACACCACCAAGAAAATATTGACCAGGGCTGAAGAGGAGAAAGACTCCTAAACAGTCTACGAAAAAGCATACTAATAAGCTAAAATAAGTAAGCACTAACATAAGCATACTAACGAAAACAAAAAAAAATTCAGGGTGAATTTTGTTCAAATTTGTCCAATTTCGTTGTAGACACAGCAAAATGGGTTCTCTCGATAACCAAGAACTAAATTCTGTGTTCCACGAGTGTTGATCAGCATTTGTGCCGAATGTTGTTCAAATATAGGAGGCCGAATCAAATATTAACCGGACTTTTCTTTTTAAAATTCCCTAGGTGAAGTGTGTAACGTGACGTCTTGATATATGTTAGATGGGGATGTAAAGTGAAGGGGAGTAAATCGGCTCAACTCATCAGAGCAGATTGGCTGGGCACATGAGGTCTGTCATATTTTTGCTTACAGGAAAAAACCCTTACAATTGCGGAGCTTCTGGATGAAATTGAATACCTAGCTGAAGAAGAACGTGCCAGATTATATTGCACCACCTAATGATACTGGAAATGAAAGTGACGAAGAATTAGGTTACGAAGGTTGTAATGATCCTAGTAAACTGAAGCATCGTCAGCTACAATCACATGCTGAAGCTGATCTGTGTTGGGATGAAACAGTGTAAGTGGAAGAGGTAGAGAATGAAGAAGAAACTGAAGATCTGACCGAGAAGTTAGATGAAAGTAATGAGCCAAAGAAGAAAAGAAAGGAAGTTACTAAAAAAAGGAGAGAAAGAAAAAAAGTAACTCGAAATATGGGCAATTTTCAAAAGGCACAACAAAAAATTGAGTACACAATATTTATGTTTTTCCCCTAACATTATCGGAACATAGTGAACCTTTACAATTTTTAGAGGTTTTTCTTTCTAAATGTGTACTAGAACAGTTAGTCGAATATACTGTAATGTATTCTACTACAAAAAATTGCCGTTTGTAAGTTGGGACTGACGGACTTATTGTATTTATTGGTATATTATATTTGAGTGGATATGTACCTGTCCCAAGACGAAGAATATTTTGGAAAGGACGTGATGATTCTCCCAATACTCTTGTCGTAAATTCAATGTGGCGCAATAGGTTCGAAGAAATAGTCAGATCCGTCCATGCTGCTGATAATTTAAATCTTGTCCAAAATGACAAGATGGCAAAATTACGCCCCCTTATTGACCCAATAAATGAAAAATTTGTAAGATATGCATTTTGAAATATAGCAAGGACGTGATATTCAACGTACAGATCCTGAAAAGTTAGGCTTTGATGGAAGGGTTGTTTATAACTTCGCAAATTTCCTCAAGAAATAATATCCAGAAATAGAATTTTCATTATTTTTTGACAAGTATGTCAACAATGCAGCCAGCTCTTATTAGTCATTTACATAAAATGGGTTTCGGAGGCGCCGGTACTACCAGAGATGATCGAATTCAGAATTGTCCGATAGAGGCTGGAAAAGTAATGAAAAAACGAGATAGGGGAACATTACGATAGCGCTTTCGATGAGCAAAATAGCGTTATGCGTGTAAGATGGGACGATAATAAAGTGGTGACAATGTTATCTAATGAATATGGAGTTGAGCCAATTGACAAGTGCTCTAGATATTCACCCAAAAAAAAGAAAGTAGAAATCATCCAACCATTTGTTATAAGGCAATATACCAAGTACATGGGAGGTGCAGATCAAATGGACAATAACGTAGCTATTAGAATAGGTTTTCGGGGTAAAAAATGGTATTTGCCAATAATTCTGTGGATTTTTTTATGTCTGTAGGAGCAATGCCTGGGTTCTATCCAGACAGTATGGTCTCAAGCTTGACAACTTGGAGTTTAGACAACAAATTGTTACAGCAATTTTACATTCACCACGGTAATATTTTTGTAATAATTCTTTTTTAACAAAATTTAGTATCGTGTTGATATCAATAAAGTTTCCTTTCGTATCTTATTTTCCCAGCAGGTTATTAACGACCCACAACAAATTTCCAAAACTACTGAATATTTTTCATTTCTGATGTTAATTACTTGTTATGTGTAGCCTTAGGACCTATCAGTTTGATTTTTGCTAATTTCAAAGAAAATAACTTAATTCGAGCATAAAGGGGTTAACCCAAGAAAAATTAAACAAAATTCATTGGAGAATACGGGCCCTACAGTCCCGATCTGTCTCCGTGTGACTACATGTTTGGGTGACCCAAAGAAGAACTGGGAGGTCATCACTGCGTGCGCAATTGGTTACAGGCGCGACCAGATTCATTCTTTGATGACGGAATTAAAAAACTTCCGATTCGGTGCGGAAAATGTGTGAATAAAAGAGAAGGTTATATAGAAAAATCAGGTATATTCAAAATTTTATTTACTGTACCAATAAATGTTCTAAAGTCCGGTAATAAAAACTATAAAGTTAAAATCGAGTATCAGTTTTAAAAAATAGAGCGCCTTGGAATGAAATAAAACAAAACAAATTTGACACTTGTATTTTTATTTATGTTTATTTTAATTAAATTAAAATTTGAATAGTATTCCTTATTTAAAAAATGTGATTTTCTAAAAAATAAATATGGAGTATTCCTGTGAAGAAAAGAACGATGTGTTATTTTGCTATTATATTTCTAATCGTGATGAAAATGCAGCGCCGGAAATGTATTTACAGAGATACATGGAAAGAAGGCAACCTGCTAAAAGATTATTTCGTAAATTGGAAACTAATTTAAAGCAATACGGGTCTTTCAAAAAACCAAAAGTCGCAAAACAAAATTAATGAAGAAACCGAAGTAAATGTTCTGAATTGTAATAATGTCAAACCGATTGCATCTGTACGGGAAGAGAAGAAGCCGGCACAATCTTGAAACAAAATAACTGCAAAGCTTACCGTCACCACGTTGGAAATACATTGTATCCTGCAGATTTTGAAAGACGATTAAATTACGCTACCTGGTTTATTGAAAAGCATAGAAGAAGCAATGACTTTTCTAAATCAATTTTGTTTACGGACGAAGCCAAGTTTACAAACAATGGTTTATTTAATAGAAAAATCACATTTACTGGGCTCAACAAAATCCTCATTTAACTGTAGAGAGACGAGATCAACATCTTTTCTCAATAAACGCAAGTGCGGTATTTTAGGTAGTAAAATCATTGGCCCATATTTTTTTGAACAAGATTTAAATGCTGAACGCTACTTAATGTTTTTAAGAAATGAATTTGAAAATATGATGGACGAAGTTACATTAAATTTAATACGCGCTTTTCGTTATTTTCAACAAGATGGAGCTCTTACTCACAATGCAAATGTTGTTTCAAACTTATTAACAGAAAGGTTTAATAACTGGATCGGTACTCGTGGTACTATTCCATGGCCTCCTAGATCTCCAGATTTAACCCTTCTGGATTTTTTTTGTGGGGAACATACATACAGCGTTTATAAAACTAAACCACATAATGTCGAAGATCTAAAAGATACAATAAGAAGAGCTACTGCAGCAATTAGACCTAATACCTTGTTAAAAGTGCAAAATAATATATTACAAAGATGTCGTATATGTGTTGAAAACCATGGTGGCTATTTTGAAATCTTGTAATTTAGTTGTAATGTAGTACTTAGGTATGTCTTTTGTTTATAAATATTTATGATTGGTTGCAATTTATAAACTTCAGCATTAATAAAGTTCGTACTCGTAAGTTTTTCACAACTGACGATTATTGTGTTATAGATTTATTTTGTTTTATTTCATTCCAAGGCGCTGTATTTTTTAAAACTGATACTCGATTTTAACTTTACAGTTTTTATTAAATTACAAGAAAACTACTTGTTATAAATAAGGTAAACTATACATTTTTGAAATCAGTAAAAAATATGCCATTTAATAGGACTAAAATAAACTATACGTTCCATTAAAAAAAAGTAACTTTGTGTTATATCTCAAAAATGAAATGCAAAATAAATTTAAAAATAGGCTTATCTTAAAGCTCGTAAAAATATCTATCAATTACTTCTCTTGTATTTTAGCTTTATTTGCAACGGTTTCAAAGGTGTTTGAGTTTGAAAATTCGGCTCATTTTTATTTTTTTTCTATATAACTACGAAAGTTGGCAACACTGAGCAAATCTCAAAACCTCATTTGATTGGTCTTGAAATTTTGCCCAATATTGCTAATTTAACCGACTCTGTAGCTGTTATAATAACAAAGTTACCCATAGAAGCTTAGTTAAAATTGTCACCTATATATATATATATATATATATATATATATATATATATATATATATATATATATATATATATATATATATATATATATATATATGACTTTGGTCCTTCTTTTTCTTTTTGATTCAATGTAGTCTATCCCTTTCAGTACGAGTAAAATTTTTGTGGCCGTACGCTCTAAATGGGGAAAATTAGGCGTTCGTCTTCCGTTATATGCAAGTCAAGTACGGACGGGTTTACGCGTCTTCCGCAACAACCGGTTAACTTTTGTATGCGATTCTTACATAATTTTTTTAAAATTACTTACACTAGAGAAAGTAAACGTTTTTCAAAAAATATCATCAATCTGAATCATCAGATAATTCACCTCAGTCGATATTTTCGATTATCACTCGTAAATCACTTTCAGAGTCTCATGACTCATCAAAATAATTATCTTTGTCACTAGCATACAACAACTCTTCAATTTCCTCGTCGTTAAGATATTTTCGAGCCATTTTGGTAACAAACTTACTTTATAACAAATAAAAACTGTCTCACTAACGTGACCAATCACTTCGATACTCACCACTGAATAAACTAAAAACCGCATGTTTAATAGGAAAATCATGTTCAGACCTGTTAAATTGCATTCGCAGATTATATATATATATATATATATATATATATATATATATATATATATATATATATATATATATATATATATATATATATATATGCTGGTGGGTAGCCATGTACGTCAAATCTCCTTAAAACTCACCATTTTGGAGAGTGATAATGTCATAGAACAACTGTGGATAAGGATTAATGTAAAAAATAATGTATTTATAGTTGGAGTTGTTTACAATCCTCATCGTAGGTTTTATGACCATTTTCTTTCGGCTCTTTATAATTCTCTATTGAGAAATTCTGTATTAACAAAAAATATACTGGTATTGGGGGACTTTAATATTAACTATGGCAATATTAATGAAAAGGCCAGCTCTGATTTGATACATCTATGTGAAACATTTGATTTAAATCAACTGATTCAATTACCTATACATGGAAACTCGTTAATTGATAGGGCGCTTTGTAGTAGCACAATCAGTCTGCTTGATTCAGGTCTAATTCCTAATTCTATGCTAGCTGACCATGAAGCGATATTTTGCACGTTGAAACTGCTTAACGATAAGTTAAGGTATTAATCTATTACGATTTGAATGCAACTTGAGAGCTACTCCATGGAAATATATATACTGCTATGAAAATATAGATACAAAAATAAATTTTCTTAACAGCTGCCTAAATGACTTATTCGACGTTCATGCTGCCATGTAGGTACGTCGATTTACTAAAACCGCGGCTCCTGGCTAAATCGCGATATTAAATTTTAATGCGACAGAGAAACCGTCCTTTAGACATTTACAAGCGTAATAAAACCGATACAAACAAATTACAATATAATCAACTACGTAATTTAGTAACTCAACTACGTAATTTAGTAACTGCTCAGTGTAGGAAACAGAAAGCTAATTTCTTTAACCACTTAGTCCAGAACGGACAAAGCCGGAAAGTTTGGAAAGAACTAAAAAAACAACTTAGTAGTAAAGACCTAGGAAATTTACCTAATCATTTAGAAAATGTAGACGAGATTAATAATTTCTTTATAAACTCGGTGCCAAAATTCAATTTGAACAAAAATGAAATTGTTGATTTCTATCTTTCTTCTAATAACGAGATCTTGTTTGACTTTGCTTGTACTTCTAAAATGGACGTTTCAAATGCTATAGATCAGATTAAGAGCAGTGCAGCTGGTCATGATGGTTTTAATATTGATACGATTAGACTCATGTTTACCATTTCTGCTTCCTTATCTCATGCACATAATAAACTTTTGTCTATTAAATTCGGTATTTACATCTGACCGGAAGATTGCTCTTGTTAGGCCTTTAAAAAAGGTCGAAAATCGTAATAACTGTTCTCAACAACGACCGGTATACATCCTTACGGTGCTGTCTAAGGTTTTAGAACGCGTTATGGATGTCCAACTTCGAACTTTTTTGCAATCCCATAGTGTTCTACCGGATTATCAATCAGGCTTTCGGTCAGGTTACAGCTGCACCACCGCACTACTCAAAGTTACAGATGATATTTTCTCTGCAATTGATAACAAGCAAGCCGTCATTCTAGTCCTTGTTGATTCTTCCAACGCTTTCGATAGCACCGATCACGACATACTTCTGGCAATATTATCATTTTGTGGATTGTCAACTGGGTCCGTGTCTCTACTTAGCATACTTACACAATCGTAAGCGGGCGGTGTCATACAATAATAAGGTTTCGTCATTTAAAAGTGTCAGCACGGGTGTTCCGGAAGGGTCTATTCTTGGGCCAACTCTGTTCTCGATCTACACCTCAAGCTTTATGTCCAACATCACAAACGTTAGGGTACATATGTATGCGCATGATACGCAATTGTACTTATCGTTCTTGGCTCAAAATAACTACTACTCTTAAGTAAAATAACTGAACAGCACTGCCCAAAAATAAACCCTATTAAGTAATTTTATTTTGTAATGACTACTACTATAGAACTATCTACAATCAAGTAAATATTCAAATATGTAATAGAAGGCTCGAACTATCTGATAAAGTTAGAAACTAAGGACTAACAATAGACAAAAACCTCATGTTAGTACTAGCATTAGAAATGGGTTTTATAACTTACGTTTAATATACCAATGCAGAGAATTTTTAAATCGGGACGTTAAGAAAATGCTATGTAACTCACTAGTTCTCAGTCATTTAAATTACTGCGATGTAATATGTGGTCCTTGCTTAGACTCAAAAGATAAAATGCGCATTCAACGCCTTCAAAATGCTTGTTTACGCTTAATATACAGTGTACCTAGGAGTGGGTATACAATATGTGGCAAATTAAAGTTGGCTAAGTGGTTACACATGCAACACCGACGATACTCACATTCTTGTACAGTGTTCCATACAGTCGTCCAATACCAATCACCCACCGTACCTTTATAATAAAATCACATATCGTACAGATATACATAATCTTAATTTAAGAAGAGGACTACCGGCTATTCCAAAACATAAAACAGTTATTAAAAATTATTATTAATTTTATTAAATACATAAATAAAAAGTTTACCTCGAGTAGGATTTGAACCTACGACCTGTACTTTACTAGAGACTGCGCTAACCAACTGCGCCATCGAGGTTCAAGCCCCAATCGATGTAAATTTTGTCTTCATGTATGTAGAACTACATACATTTTATGAATGTAGAACGTTCCGTATTAAAGTACACGCATTTATCATGTAGTTTAATTGCAATTAATAAATAATTAAATTCTCAGTCGAGACAGAGAACGAGCTACGTTGGCCCTTAAAGAATATCATTTTATCGGCCGATTTATTAAGAATATTAATCAAGACATCTGGTATGAGCACAAGGATTTTTTTGTAGTTTACTATTTATTGTTTTTGCTGTCCTCATTCAATATGTACCTTAAATTGTATAATATAAATAAAAAAAAAATCCTTGTGCTCATGTAATTCTTGTATATAAATAATAAATAGTATAGTTTACATTTTAAACCAATTAAAAATATAATAAAAAGTGCATTGAATAGTCATTATTGTTAGGGTATTTTCCAATTTCACATCTACAATTCCCAATTATTTGTTGATTTTTGTAGTTTACTATTTTATTGTTAAATTGTATAATATAAATAAAAAAAAATCCTTGTGCTCATACCAGATGTTTTGATTAATATTCTTAATAAATCGACCGATAAAATAATATCATTCCTTAATGACCCTTTATTTTAGCAGTGTGAAGCTCGACGTCGTACATCGCGTATGCTATGGAATTCGTATTGAGTCGTTGATCGGAAGCTCGTCCAACGTAGACCGTTCTCTCTCTCGTCCGAGAATTTAATTATTTATTAATTGGGATTAATCTACATAATAAATGCGTACACTTTAATACGGAACGTTAAAGAACAAGTAAAACCTACATGTCGGTCCACTTAAAACGAAAATATCTGCATTTAGAGAGAAGTTTGCACGAATCGAGGACACGTCATTTTTTTTTCAAAATTTAAATATTTTTTCAAAATTTGAAATTGCAGTTGCCTTTTCATCACTTTGATATGTCACTGGTTAAAATTTCGCACATTTTAACACAAAAATAAGGAAGCTACGAGCACTGAAACCGATCGTATGTAAAACACAAGCTGCAAAACTATATCTTTTATGATAATTTAATTTTTAATTTACAAAGTTAAGCGTCTAAAAAATTTATATTTTCAGTGTTATTATATGTATACAGGGAAGATCTCTACCAAGTTTCACATCAATTGGGGTTACAATAAAAAAGTTATAAGCTTTCAAACTGACCTATCTTGCTTTTTGAAACCGATAGTAATTCTTCATCCCAAATTTCAAATTTCTATCTCCTGTTTTAACAAAATTAAGGTATGTATAATGATTTAGATGACACCCTATATATATATATATATATATATATATATATATATATATATATAAGCAGTGTGTTTCGACTCAACCGACCAACTTATACGATATATTCCGGCGGTCATTACAATCAAAAAATGTTGTATGATCTATAGGTGAATTCCTATAATTTAGTAAGCCTTGACGAATTAATGTATGATTGACTTTTCTGCTGTAATATTAATTTAAGTCATTATGCAGCGTTTTACTAATGCAGAATATGCTGATATGATTTTCTTGTACGGTTTTTGCAATGGAAGTGGACGTGCTGCAGCTGCGGAGTACTTCAGGCGATACCCAGATCGCATTGTTCCTTGCCACACAACATTTTCAAACGTTTTTTTGCTGTTTAACAGAGACAGGATTTTTCGGAAATCGTTGTGTAGAAAAAGATGGATTTGGAAACGCTGAAGTAGTTTTAAATGAAGTTGAACGAAGTCTTTCTACCAGTATCCGTAGAATATCTCATACAAGTGACAGTATTTCTTAATGAAAATTTGCTGAAATGGTGAATAGGACAACGTGGTCCTGTACATTGGCCAGGTCGGTCACCTGATTTGTCGCCTTTAGATTTTTTTGTAGGGTTTCCTCAAATCTCGTGTGTAATGGTAAACCAGATGCACGCGAAGAGTTGATTGACCGTATAGTTGAAGCTACTAATTCTCTAAAGAATTAACTGGCCGCAATTAACTGGCAACATTCTATGGCACGAAGAATAGCTGCTTTAGAAAATGGCGGTTCTCATTTTGAACAGCTACTGTAATTTTGTGTTAATTATCTATCAATTTATGGATAAATTTTCTGTTCTCTTTTTTTAAATTTCAATTCCATTGATATCTACGAAACAAAGAGGAATTCACCTATAGGTCATATAACATTTTTTGATCGTAATGACCGCCAGAGTATATGGTATAAGTTTGTCGGTCGAGCCGCGGAACACCCTGTATTTATGTATACCGGGTGTTTGGTACATCGATGCAAATATTTAATGGGGTCATAGAATACGTGATTTTGAGTCGATTTAAGCAAACATGCCTATATACCAAGTGTTACCGTTTTTGAGATAATGCCACTTTTAATCTTTCTTGATTTTACCGTGCTTTTCTGCAAATATCGAAGTGTACTACAGTAACAAGCCGTCTTATCGCAAACTTATACTAAGTTTTTTTATTCCTTATTAAGTGATTGTTCATATTATTTTATCAGAAAAGCCTAAGTCTTTGGTTCTTGCCTAGAACTTCTTAAATATGAAAGTTTTAATTTGTAAAAAAGCAATCACTAAAATTCAAACGTGGATTTGTCTAAAATCTTTCGTTAATTTTTTTTCCAATTTCAGTAAAACTTCCTTGGGCAATGGGTCTTTAAGATAGCATGAATAGATTTACAAAAAAATTTTTACAAACTGGAAAAGTTGAATTTAATTACCAAAGTACCCCCTAGGCGCATTCGCCAAAACGTAAAATAGTTCTTCATTATTTAGTTTAGATAGTTTAAAAAAAGCAGATTTTAAGAAAATGTCCGATTAATTAAAACATTAATAGTATTATTTTTGGTGTTCAAAATGAGATCCACCGTTTCGAATACAATTTCGAGCCTGTTTTAGTACGAGGCAAACATCATTTTGAACCACAATTCTGTCCCTTACTTTTAGTGGTAAGATATTAAAAATTTTGATAAGATATTTATACTATACTGATGTGTAATGGAAAGGATGCTGGTTTGCAGTATCTTTTTATCTCTTTCATACATGAACAAAATGTTGGCATATTCTTCGTTAGAAAACGATGCCATAATAAAAAAAGCTTTGGATACGAAAGTTTTATGACTTTTTACGTTGAATCCAGTGGCGTTCTTAAAAAAAATATAGATGTTTGATTTTTTGAGATATTATCAAAAGTAGCATTTTCTTAAATGGGACATCCTGTAAGAATTTCATTACGTTTATGTATACTAACCTCAGAAAGTGTTCAATTCATAAAACTAAGTACATGGTAAGCCGTAATATGAGAAAAAAGTATATAGGTATATAGGCATATTATTTTCACAATAGTTAGGGTTTAATAGTACAAGAATTTAGGAGAAACAAATCAGTACAATTCGGATTAATTTAATTGCAAATTAGAAACGTAAACTATAGCTATCAAATTTTGGTGGATACAATGTCATCAAGAAAGTCAAGCGAAAAGGAGAATGTAAAGCGGCCATATTTCCCTAATTCATTCACTATTTTGAAGTGTGCACATACATGAATTCAAGAGAAATGTGATAATTAAAATAGAACAAAATAAATTAGTTGTTAGCGTTAAATTGGTTCAATTATTTTATAAACAAGTTCATAATTTTAGCAAAAAAATATCACAACATAATGATATAAGCTTATTTAGAAATTTAGTATATATATCTTATTGTGTTCAATGTAAAGTAGGAATATAACGCAACGTTTGAAAAAAAAATTACATAGTTTAGGTTTTAGCAGCATATTACAATGTAATAAAGTAAACAAGCAAAATATCAAAAATTAGTTCTAACAAGATGTGACTAATCATAATTTGAAACTCATTAATCTTCATTATTATAATTATATAATTGGTATTACTTATATAAGAAATGTGTGAATGTTTATAAAGGCAAAAAATTTATATACACCAGTTATTTTAAAGTAATAACATTAACACATTTTGCTAGAATAGTTTATACGAGTGAAGTTTAATATACTAACGTACATTCAATTTGATAGAGTTATCTTGCTAAATTTGTTTTTTAATTTGTGTAATAAAGTTAAAAAGGAGAGCGATAAAATATATAACTTTTCTTCCTTCGATGTTTTCTCCTTTCCGGAGTAGGCGGAGGGTGTTTATATCAAACGAAATCAAATATAAGTATATATAAAAAAAATAAAAATAATGCCAATAGCATCTGAGACGAAGCAAATAAATAATGTAAAGTACATTTTCGTTTGTTCTTTTTGCTTTATAAAGTATGTTAAAATTAAATTGTACAAACGTATACCTGAATGATTAATATACGAAATGCGAGATTTGATTTATATTGTATTAATATAACTTTCCAAAATATATTTGGTATAAAAACGTTTTGGGAAGTCGGTAAATCAAGCACACTTGTTGTGTTGGGATACCCCTCTTTCCCTTCAAAAAAATGGCCGACACGCCTACACTCCATTACACCACTCTTTTGAGTAATGTTTTTAGCAGACACAATAAATTTATTTATTGCTACCGGTAGGCGTTACTCTAACAATCTGTTGATACAAAAACCTAATACTTAATTTCAAAAAATTTGTTCACACGAAAATAAAAAAAAATTGCCACTGTAAACAACACATCATTTCTCATAAATCATATAAGTGGTGTATGTTAAGTTAGACACGTCCGGTTATTCGTTTTCCAAACTAAAAGTGTTTTATAATTAAATTTTCATTTCTGATGTACGAAATTTTTAATACCTATTATACTTCATTAGATACGTTTATTTTGACAAAGAAATGGGTTGCAATGATATACTGCCTAAGTATTTTTATTTAACCTTACGCCATTTGCTGAAATTATTTAATAAAAATAAATGCTTTTGATTTTAACTAAACTACAGCGATTGCTAAAATCTTAACTGTATGATAAAGCATATTCCCGTCCTTATGTAATCTAACAACGTACAATAACCACAAATTGAACGTTCTATAAGAGAATAAATACTTAACCATAACACAAAAGTTTCACTTGAAGAATACTATCTCTGCACGTTTTTAATCATTAAAAGTTTCTCTTTTTTAAAGCCGTTTATGTATTCAATATTAGGCCTGAATCTACTTTAATTCAAGTTTCGATAAATAATTTGGTTTTAGTTCAGCTCTAATTTAAAACATGACATGACGTTTGTAAAACATGCGCTTGCACTCCCCGCGAGTGCCTACGCATTTTTTTCACACGCGATCTTGAAGTTAAAATGGCACATTCTCAGACACGCAGACGGTTTTTACAAAACCCTACGCGTTAAAATCTATTAAGTAAAACTTTCCGGAGACTGACGAACGACACATCAGAATTAAGATTTCAGCTAGTATAAGCTGTATTTTTCTGTAACAAATACGCTAAGAACGAACATTCGGTATAATAATTACAGTCGTATTCCTTAACTTATTGTTGAAATATTAAAAAAATAATACAGACATCTAAGGTAATTATTTTTAGTTAGCCATGTGAAATTGGGCCCGCCCGTACGAATGCAAAAAAAACTGTGTACGGATAGTGTACGTCAGTGCTGGCACAAAAACTAAAAATACTGGGGCAATACCAAGTTCACATACGATTGAGGAATAAATACATAACTTTAATACCACTGGATTAATGCTACGTTAGTGCCGTTTAGTGCCGAAATTTTCCAGTCCCGTGCTGCAGATATTCCAGAAATATCCCTATTAGTGTGAAGTTGGTCCTGTCCACAATGAATTCTGACATTGAACTTTTCTAATCGTTATAGCTACGATAGTAGTTTAGTCTCAAAAAATTTCCAACCCAGGGCTTCAACTTTAACAATTAAGAAAACCCGCTGTTGGTGTGATGTTGGCCTCGCCCACAATAGATTCTGGTATTTAAAACCTTTTTCCATCGTTAAGGTTACCTTAGTACTGTTAAGTGCCCAAATTTGACAAACCAGGGCTTCCATTTTTCAGTATAATTACTGAAAACGGCTAATAGTGACAGTAAAGCTAATACACCAGATAAGGGAAGAAAGGAAAAGGAAAAGGCCATGTATTTCATTCCCTTTCCAGGGGGGATTGCCAGCATACATACATACATTACGTATATATGCATGGTGGGATTAAGGATGGATGTGGTCAGGATAGAATCGGAAGGAACAGAGTTAGGGTCCCGAGGGGGGAAATACTACCCCAGCATTCGCCTAAATACCCGCGCATGGTGTGCTTATACGCAGTGACCATGCCGCTACATGTGTATGAGGCAAACCAACCCCCTGAAAAAACCTCATACAGGGTAGACGGGAACGGGAATCGAAACCATTACCTCCCGAATGCTAAGCAGATCGAGTTACCACTACTTTATTAGTTCGGTATCAGATAAGGGATAGATAATAGAGAGCATTTAATATGATACAACCATACATGTATTGTGTTACCCCGTTTTTGTCATTTTTACAAAAAAATCAATTTTTGGTGAACGAAAACAAGATTTTGAATTCCCGCGGTCCCGGTTAATATATTTTGTGATTTTCTGGAGAGGCGCTAAAGGTGTGTCTTGGCTCGACGTTACAAAAATATGTTTTCCAGTATGATCATTCCAAAAAATGCCTATTTAATTGAATTAATTAAATCACAAATTAAAGATTATTATTAATTTTATTAAATACATAAATAAAAAGTTTACCTCGAGTAGGATTTGAACCTACGGCATGTACTTTGCTAGAGTATCGCTCTAACCAACTGAGCTATCGAGATACAAGCCCTAATCCAAGTAAATTTTGTCCCTGTGTATGTAGAACTGATGTAAATTCTAAATATAAAATATTTAGAATTTACAACTGTTCTACATACATAAAGGCAAAATTTGTTAACTTATTCGTTCATAACAAAACTTATAATAATATCACAAATTACTTCTGAATCTGTTATTTGGTAAGATGAAACACGTTTACGAATAAATATCTACAAACTTTTATTATAGGTTAGGTTCGTTAATGACCATGTTCGTGTAACATTACATTATCTTATTTTCTATCTCATTGCCTATATATATATATATATATATATATATATATATATATATATATATATATATATATATACAAACTTAATTACATATTTTATCATTTCCGGAGTATCTTTAATCGTTTGAGTTATCTTATTTACTTTCTAAAGTATCGGAAATCATTTTGAAGATTATTTTACACCCTTTAGATTTTAATCCTAATTAATCTGTGGAATTAACTACTTGTCCAGTAATGTGTGATTTATATACTGTATATGGCAGTATGTAATCGCAATGACTGTTTAAGAAGACTTCGATTGAAGATAAATGATCTCCAGGTATATATGCGTTTTGGTCTCTTATGGACGCCGCCTACGTTTTGTTACGTTATACTTGCGTTGTCTTAGTAACTACATTATTTTCGCGTTTTGCTTTAATGTGCCTGTGTGTTCCTTATGAAACACGTACACACTTGATAAGTTTATATATGCAACTAACAACATCGATATTCAATTAATACTGACTACCTCTTGTCAATCTTGTCTGAATATGATTGTTGAGTATGTTTTTATGTAACTTGATTCTGGATTATTTTTATATTGACCGAAACCAGCCCTAGTTTCGAATTTTATTTGATTTTGAAGGTAAGTGATGTCATATAAGCTGATAACTTCACTGAGACCTTAGATTTATCTTTATGCATTTGTAAATTTATACTTGTGTGAAGTACCGATTAATAATTGTGTTGTATTTAGCTGATAGTTAGGTTTTCTCTATTAAACGGTATTATTGATTATCTACTGTGTGAACTCATTTCCTAAGATATGTTTACAACCCTGTAGTGTCCGGAATGTATATGGCTGATTTTTTTTTCTTGCTATTTTTTATTTTAGATTCATTTTTGATAAGATTGTCATTATCCGGCGCCCAAAAATCAGCTGCAAAGATTACGGGGTTGTTTCACTGTAAACCCTGGTCCCGCTGAGCTAGCATTACCTTTTCCCTTCCCTATATACCTTCCTCTAATTAGTGGGTTACAATTTTCAATAACGAAATAAGAGCAATGATTTTCAAAATCAAGTGAACACTTAAATAATATTAAAAGGAATACATAGTTACTGCTATAAAAGCCAAACCTTTAATTTCCATGCAACGTGGTGAGCTAGTTTTCGACATAAAATTGAAGTCAATAAAAATATATCCCAAATTATACTTAATCCTAATTCCAACCACTTCAATAGTTGAAATCAAAACAGAAAAATAAATGCTGAATTGTAAGTTGTGTGCAGTTAATAAACAAGATATAAGAATAGCAGTTAACGAGAAAGGTGTTTAATCAAGTTACGATAATTCATTAATAAACAATTTTGACAAATGCGAGAACAGACCACAAAAGCAAATTTTAATAAGTATACAACAGGGGCATTTAAATGTTAAAAAAAAAATAAGTAAGGTAATAAGTTATTCTTAAGTAAGACACTAATTACACATTACGTTAACGCAAATGGTTAATAAACAACAAAGGCATTTCAAGACCGATAATTTTGATCCGAAACATGGTTAAAAACACATGTGTTTATTCACACTGTAAAGCTATCTGCTTCTTGAGTATATTTGATACAGCTAATCGTATATGCATTCAGATTTATTTTTTCGTTATCAATCCAAAAATTAAATAATTTCCATTCATACTGTAGGTAGCGGACCGCAAATTGTATTATTTCATTATTGTAATAAACGTTTGTCAAATCGCCATTGTTACCAGTAGAAAAGATAATTAGTGGATTTTTAATATCCTGATAATACGTCGTATTTTACTAATGTTTTCAAAATATTTTTTATTTATATATTTTTATCTAAGGAATGTAGGATTGTTTGTAACTAATATGTATGTAAACACATGTTAGGGGGTGAGTGGCAGGTGCACGCTTAAAAATGCTTTACTGAAATCATTGGAATTTTTCTTATGCGCGCTCTTGATGTAAAACTGTCATTGGTCTAATGATTAATTGTGGCGAGACGGGCCACGATGAAAAGATATCTTTGTTACGGGGAAACTCGAGACCCCGTAAATATAAGGTTGTTACAGACGAATGCATATTTTTAAAATTAAGATGTCGTGCAATAATTACTACGAAACTATTCCAACATAAGTTAGTGTTTCTTGTTTTTTTTTTATTACTTTTGAAAGACGGGGTGGTTTTTCGGGAGTAGATATAGTTATGTTTGGATGGGGGGGGGGAAGGCAGTTACAGCGAGCTTTTCAATCGAGCCAGATCGATTTTTGGGTTAATTAAATCCCTTCATTGTAAACGGTTAGTCTTGAAAATAATTCGTGCGTGTACATTTTTCTTTTGAATTCGCCAACACTAAGTTGTCTTTTCTTTCGGGGTTAAACCGCGTCTATTAACGATTTGTGCCTGTGATCAATTAAGGGAATATTTATTCTAGTGTAAGTATGTATTTTTATATAACTGAAAGCTCGCAGCAAATAGTTTTACCAGTCTAGATAACATATTAAATACCAAACATTGTCTTGCAAAGGTATCTTATTCGTACGCGGACTCATTAAGCTGAAATCTGCTAAAATAAAAGGACAGTACAGGGCCCTCACCCTTTGGTATTTGTGCGAATTAGCATTGTTGATTGTTGTTTATATTTATAATTCTGTAAAGGTGGCTGGTGAATGGGTGTAGGATGCCGCAGGTTATTAATTGTAAAAGGCAATTGCCTGTTGGTACACACTCCCAAGCCAGACCATTAAACACCTCGAATTTTATTTTTATTGTTTTTATTTGTTGTATAGGTGGATGTGTAACCGGAGAGAGTGAGGCACGGTATGTTTCTAACGCACTCAAACTTATATATCGGTCACGATGTTAGTGTTCTATTTATAACGTACCCTTGTAAGGCTTTGTTTTAATGAGTTTTTATTTCAGTTTGTTGAAGTTGAATTATTTGCCTGCGAGCTGATTTCTCTGTTGTATGTGCTTTATTACAATGTGACTTAGGTATTTTGTGCTTTAGTTGTCACTAAACAATTGGGTAATGTTTAAATTCCTTGTCTGTTTTCTTTTGATCCTCGCATTTACCTTATTACCTGTGCAATTTTACTGTTGTATTTTATATGTACCGTGATTTGCTTTATTATTTTATGTGCTGATTTACTTAAAGACCGGCATGATTGGTTTTTAAAAAGGGCCACATGTTTGGTGTTACGATTTGTATTATGATTTTTATTTTGATTATTTATGACCCAATTGTATGTGTTTTTTTTTATCATTGTGTTTCTGTGTAACTAAACTGCTTTTTATTCATTTTCTCTTAATGTTATAATTTTGTACGCACTTTAACCTGATTTAATGGTGTTTTGTTATATATTTAACCCTTTCATTGTATTTTTTGTGTGTTATTTGATTTATTAATGTGGTTGTGCAATTGCTTCTTTATGAATAAAGTGGGTTTTATTGGTGGTTCTTTCCCACAATAGTACATTAACGTGCTGAACCACCGGTGCGCCAAGTTCGTTGATTTTAATTTGAGTAGTTTCATTTTGTTTTTACCTGCCCGCATGATGCAACACGTACCTCATCCAGACTATCTCATTTAGATAGCATAACGTACCTAACACTAGACGGCCACTTCGTTTGATCAGGTTTGAGGTTTGCGAGTAATTAAATATCAGACTTATTGCAAATAAGTTAAAATTACTTTTTTCAAGATAGGGTACCTGGGGGACGTTACAATACCAACTGAAATAACACTTGTTGAACCATCAACTTATAACTTCACTTTATAATGTGAAATAGATTCAATAACTCCCAGATATTAACCCTATTCAGTTATTATACAAATAGTTAGAATATTATCGTTATCTCAGAAAAAACTGCTCAGTAATTAAAATATTAAGAAGATAAAATATAAACCAGAAAATTATTATGATACCCTCGAAAGTATGTATGTGGGAAACTGGAAATTATACGGTCTCCTAGAATATGTTTCGATAAAATAGTTAACTTGGTTAAAAATAAAAAAAAAAATTACGCGTAGCTAGTAGGAAATTATAGGTTTTGACGAAATTTCTATCTAAAGCCTCGAAAAAATATAGGTACTATTGCGTCCTTTTTTATATAAAAATTGGTGTATCTTGAGCCACTTTTTTCTAAAGGAAAATTATAGGTGTAAGTGTGCAACAAAACCAGCGAAAACAAATGTGCTCCTGTGCCCCGTAATGCATATTACCATTCAATAAGTCGAAGGCCTAAAAATCTTTAGAAATTATTATATTAGTGTAATAGCTTATATTTTGATTAATCATATATAAAGAATTTTGCGTAACAACAAAAATTACAAATTTATGCTATCGCAGAAATCTGGTACGAGCGGTTATAAGCCCAACCAGTACGTAGCTCACAGGTAACCCAAAAACTTTGGAAACTGTAATAGTTTAATATTGACTAATCACTATAAAGCATGTCGCGTAAGTTCTGAAAGGAAACGAAGACACAGCGCAGAAGACGCTTAAATGCGGATAGACGAATAAACTGTACGTGGATGACTGATAGCCCTAGAATTTTTGGAAAAGTTTTTTATTATTGTAACATAACCTATTTAAATAACTTTTGACGAAATTGGATTAGGTTTCTTTTTTTTTTTGAGTACACATTAAGACACCGCGTACTTTTCTCACATAATGTTAAAAAGAAAAAGAATTAAACGAGTTTTCGGCGAGAAAGCTTATATCAGTGGTATTAAAACAATAATTTTCCATTTATTATGTATTGTAGATGTAACATTTACCGTTGCAATTATAAAATTAAACATGATGATTGCACAAGTATCAACACATTTTTTAAATTCTTGTAATTTGTAAAGTTCTAATTATACACACAAATAATATGAAACTTTCATTAGAGTAGTTATAACTAATATGTAGGTGTAATATAAATAGGCAGATTTCCCAGCACAGTCAGAGAGCGCTTGCAAAGGGCCCTGAATGTAACAACTAGAAGGATAGAGAAGAAGGATATGTCAGGAAAGGTAAAGTATTTGGGAGTTATTTTAGACTCCAAACTTACCTGAAACCAACACATTGAGAGAATTATCAGAAAAGCGGAAACTACCCTTGGGGTAGTTAGGCTCACTTATGACAAAACATGGAGTCTGAGACCAAGTATGGTGCACTGGCTATATACAAGAGTAGTCAGACCGGAAAAAGCCTATGCGGCTTTGGTGTGGTGGCAAAAGGTTAAGCATTACGGGGGCAATGAGAACCACGCCTACCGCTGCAATAGAAACCCTACTGAATATCCCTCCACTTGATTTGGTGATTAGGAGGCCCGATTGGGGCTACATAGATTGCAGAATTCACAGTACAAACCATGTACAGACACAGTGCATACGAGGTTAACTGTCAGCATTGGGGGCCTCGTACTTGATATGAGAACGGACCATATGACGCCAAAACATCTTGCTACACTCTTCGAGGTAATAATTCAGGATCGAACAGAGTGGAATGAACAAGGACACAAATTCCCATCTGGCAGTCTAATTTGGTACACGGACGGTTCAAAAACCGGGACGGGTGGAACGGGCATACACGATGTGAAGCCAAGACAAGATATCACTATCCCTCTTGGCAGGTACGCCACCGTTTTTCAAACGGAAATATACGCGATACTTCAATGTGCGCAGGAAAACAATAGAAGGGCCTACAGTGGAAGGCGTATCTATATCTTATCTGACAGCCAGGCGACCCTTAAAGCACTATCAAGCTTTAAGTCCTCATCTAAACTGGTCTGGGAATGTTACGAGGAACTCAACGGCCTGGCAAAGAGGCCACTGCGGAATCAAAGGAAACGAAAAGGTAAACAAACTCGCAAGACAGGGATCAGCGGGACCTTTCTATGCCCCGAACCTGCATTGGAAGTCACAAGAAACGCAATCCGTAGCTAAATCAGCGGGTGGATTTGCGATTAACATCAAACAGGCTGGATAAACAGACTAGAGTTAAGCAGGACACAGCTTACCGGCCTCCTGACAGGACATGCGTCTGTTAAGGACCATTTCAGGAAGATCAAGAAATTTAATGGAGACCCCACATGTAGATTCTGCGGTGAGGAACCAGAAACAGTTACATACATTATATGTGATTGTTACTCGGTGGCTGCTAAAAGACAGCGGATTTTCGGATACTCACGAATAGAACCGGAAGACTTAAACACACATTCCGTGAGCGACCTGTGCGCTCTGCTACAGGGCATTAAGCTCACGGACTGGGTGTAATAAACCAACTAGGGAGAACACAATAAGCCATAAAGGATGCAGTGTCTCCGGAACCAGCTAGGTAGAAGGACCCGAGGAAGGAAATATATATATATATATATATATATATATATATATATATATATATATAGGAATATTACAAATTTGGTCATAATTGTTATTTGTCACAATAAAAATGCCCCGAATGGTTTTGAACAAACGTTGGTGCTGAATGTGTACGAATACTTTTATCGTGAACGGGACAGTTTTGGTCCTCTGCGTAACGTTGATGGGTGCAAGAAAGAACAGAGGCGGAGAATAAAATACGCAATGCGTATGAGACCAGCCACTAGGAGGGCCCGGCGATATCGCGAGTACAATCACACTAAAATACGACAACAGGCCAGCACATCAGACATATGGAAGTGTTTTAGCTACCTATGAGTGTTTAAAGTAGTTTTATTGGTACTTGACTGGCAAGTACATTTCAAAACCGGTTCTAACATGTTTCCGCCTTGTTGCGTCCTGACTTACAGAATTCGTATAACTGTCACTATAAAACCAAAATTAGGATATTACAAAAAAACGGTTTCATCGAGCACACTAAGATTTGCAGCAAAATCAAAATCGTCAGATATTCTTGACAATATGAATGCTGAAGCAAACGAAAAATGGTTGACGGGTCAGTTACTACCTAATCTACGTGAACTGTCATTAATTATTCTTGATAACGCTTCTTACCAAAGCACACAAAAAGTACCGACCTGTACTTGGAAAAAAGAGGAGTTGCAAAATTGCTTACACGAAAAAATATACAGTTTTCATCTACAGATCTAAAAAGAAATCTATTGCAGTTTGTTAAATAACCGTAACGGCTCGTGGTGGACAGCATAATTCGCTCTCAGACCGCTCAAAAATATATGGGGAATCTGTAAAACATGTTACCATAAAGAGTATAGACAGGGAAAGATATTCGTACGCCGCTTAAAAGGTGGGAAGAATTTTTGGATACATGTACTACAGAAGTCAGGATGAAAACGATTTTGGATGCTAAAAAAACAACTGCTCATTGGTGGTCCCGCGAAGAACTACTCTAGATGAAACGATGGAACGTTTGAAAATTTCTGTTAATGATTGTAAATAAATACTTGATTTATCGTGACATTTAATTTGTTCATTATGTTTGTTTTTGTGAAGAAACGAGGTCATAATTGTTGTAGCTTAACCGCTTGGTTATTAAAATTTTATTTTTACTTAAACTTTTGTAATTATTTACAGAATTTTGTGAAAGTATTAACGATCATAAAGGGTTTTCCAATAAGAGGTGTTATTTTGATATTCAAAGAAAAATGGATTTTTTTGAGATAATTGATCGGATGTTTATTTCATTATAAAGAGGAAGGTATGCCGTTAATAATGGAAAACAATATCAGCCAAATGGCTACCACGACCATGCTTACAGGACCATAACCAAATCGCAAAGTGGCTGCCCTATGTCATCGATAGCCTCACGAATTCCATCTTTGAGGTCTTGAATCGACGCTGGGCTGTTGGCGTAGACCTTATCTTTCACGTGGCCCCAAAGGAAGAAGTCGCAAGGTGTTAAATCACAAGATCTCGGTGGCCAATTGTGATCACCTCTTCGAGAGATAACACAGTCCGGAAACTTTTCCCGTAAAAGATCAATGGTTTCGTTGCTTGTGTGGCACGTAGCGCCGTCTTGTTGAAAGTAAACGTTGTCCAGATCAATACCATCCAATTCCGGCCATAAAAAATCATTAATCATCTCTCGATAGCGCAATCCATTCACCGTAACTGTTGCTCCAGCCTCATTTTCGAAAAAGTAAGGTCCAATGACCCCGCCAGACCATAAACCTGTTGACGTAGCCACCGAGGTGGAAATGGGCCTCATCAGTCAAGATGATTTTTCGGTGGAATTCGGATCATTTTCATGCATTTCAACGACCCAATCAGCAAAGACACGACGTTGTTGATGATCGGCCGGCTTGAGTTCTTGTGTTAACTGAACTTTATAAGCCTTAAGACCCAAGTCTTTATGCAAAATATGGTGTAATGACGTTTGTGGAATGCCCAATTCCAAAGAACGACGAGGAATGGACAAACCTGGGTTTTCTTCAACACTTTGGGCTACAGCAGCAATATTCTCAATTGTTCTTGAGCGACGTGCACGGGTTTTATTCTTCATTAACATGTCCCAACAGCTCGAATTTGTTCACCAATTTCTATATTGCGGTCCGACAAGGTGTTTCACGTCGATCCAAAAATGTTTTAGTTTTACGAACCGTCTCTGCCAAATTTTCACCATTTTTATAGTGAATTTTAATAATTTCAATGCGTTGTTGAAGCGTGTATCGTTCCATTTTTATTAATCGCGTAGTTTTT
Source organism: Vesta saturnalis (assembly GCA_036346205.1). Classification (NCBI taxonomy): domain Eukaryota; kingdom Metazoa; phylum Arthropoda; class Insecta; order Coleoptera; family Lampyridae; genus Vesta; species Vesta saturnalis. Next base: position 736,647 of record JARFJB010000939.1, on the reverse strand, counting down.
ACTTGTCAAATGTCAATAAATGACAGCTTCAAAAGTGACATCTACCGAAATAGCGGGCTATTCAAAATAACACCTCTTATTGGAAAACCCTTTATCATTCTACAGTAATATGATTACAGTTTTTCAGTAGCTAATTAGTGAGATTACTGTTTAGTTTCATAGTTATATTGTTACGTATTCATACCTACTTATAAATAAAAAGAATTTTTAAATCTACAGTACATAATAAATTGTTGTAACGAAGTTTTAATTATCATTAAATGAATAATGAAGGTATTGCCTTGTTTAGTTTTATAACTACAATGTTACAAGGATTAGAAATACAAAGAAATCTTACATCTACAATACAAAATAAATGGAAAATTATTGTTTTAATACACTGACATAAGCTTTCTGGTCGGAATGCATTACGATAAGTGAGTACTTCTTATCTCAGTCCACGATACGTAAAAATTGGAGACTATAAAGTGTTTCTCTTAGTTCGCCACACGCTGTTTGTATGAAAATGCAAACTTTCACGATTATCACTTTCTACAAATTGAAACGTTTCGATAATAATTACAGTTATTTTCTTCAATAGATGGTAATAGTTTTTGAAAATTATGTAAGATTCCAAATAAACATATGAAATCTGAAAACATAATTGTAAGGTCGACAACAAAATGTTTTCCGTTATTATGAAAATGTAAACTTCAGCTTAATCACATATACTTAATTAAAATACTATCTTTTGGGTATTAAATCGTGTATTTTTTATTTATCCTTTACATAAATTTTAAACGTATAACAATCACAGTTAGCGTGCTCAGTAAATGGTAATAGCTTTAAAAAAATTGAGATGTCGAAATAAATTTAAGAAACATGAGAACGCAAAATATAAGCCTACTATTAATATATAACAATTTAATAAACGTATTTAAAATCCAACTATGGAATCTAATTTTAAATTAATAAATAAATTATTATTAAACTGACTTAAAGATGACAAATCAGAACACCCTCTAACGAACGAGGGGTAGCAATGAAAAATGTCATAATCATAGAATAAATTTAATAACATTTAATAAGTTATGATGTAAGTGTAAATTCGTGAAAAACTTTAATTTGAAATTGATAAACGCATTCATAAATAAAACTTTGACATACCAATTAAAGATTTAGTATAATCTAACGCAGAAATAGTTTTTGGTTATTAATCATTGTAATTGTTATTGTACAATGAAAACACAATGTGTACGTTTAATACGATTTTAAATTTAACTACATATGTTAAATTATTGTACCGTTATGGTAACTTAACTTATTTAATTGGTAAAGCATATACTTCAAGGTGTAGGAAAAAACAGACAAACACCTAGGCATACCAAAAGTTAAAATTAACACGTTTTTTTTTAAATTATAATATACCAAGACCTATGTAATCGGATATTTTGTTCCTGCATGTTAAAGTTATTTGAATGTTTATACGTCTCAATAGATTCACGCAGTAAACTAACAAAATACTGAGTTTGTCTTGACAATACTTCCATATTATCAAATTTGATATCACGATTTAAATTATTTAAAGCACGCTCAGCTACAGCACATTTGTCCGGTTGACCCAATCTACAAAATCTCACATGTTCTTTACGTCTATTATAGTATTAAAGCTGCGTTTTGTGGTTCCAATGTATATTTTCCAAAAGAACAGGATAACTTACACAGTCCGGAAAATGGCAATGGATTTGAAACATTTTTAGGTGATATTAATAGTTCTTTAATTTTTCTTGTAGGTTTAAAAACAGTCCTAATGCCGTGATGAACTGTTTCAAGTTTATCTGTAACAGTAGTTATAAAAGGAAAAGCATAGTAGTACCAACATTCAGCACTACTTTCTCTTTATTGTTATGTCTAGCAGGTGTAAGAACATTATTAATATCATTAGCTCGTAACGAATTTGTAAAATATTTCTATTTATTTTTCAACAATTCAGCGTTACAAATTAGCTCGATCCACTAAACATTTATTACATCAATTTTTTGACGTGGATGATGGTTTGGTAATTTATGAAGGTGTTTATCAGTGTGTGTCGGCTTTCGGTAAACCTTAAATAAAGTAAAATAAAATACTTTATTTATTAACCTGTTTTTTTTTCATTGATGATTTTGATGGTTTGACGTTTGAAGGACTGTGTCATTTTGACATATCATTGCTGTCCTGATGCTGTGCAGGAATGGTACATCATTTTTGAAATTAGCGTAAGCTGTAAAATATGTTTAATAGTATTATCTGATAGAGAGTTCCATTCTTTAAAGAAAAGTTCCTGTCGAGTTTTTACCTAAAATAATTGGGGAAGCGGGAATTCGAGAGTTTATGATTTCCCACTGGATTTCCTATTGTGTGCCCGACCATTCACCACCCTATATATCAAACTAAAGGTTTTTAGATGCATTTTGCGAAGATAATGTTTCAAATCTTTACATGTAAAAATTAGTCACAACAGAACTAAGAAAACTACTCATTGCTATAATAAGTAGTTGTAAGATTTCTGAAAAAGAATTGTTATATCTTTTGGAAAAATATTAATATATTCAACAGTTTCTTTTAGATGACCTTTTCTAAAGGAAGGGAAACAACTTCATCAGCTTCAATTTTGAAATGATCTTTTTTTCAATGAACTCTGAAGAATGGGGTGTTTTACCTATAACGTAAGGTGTAAGATGTTTTGCAAAATCGTACATACGAATACCAATCGCATTAACAATAGGCATTAAAGGAACATTGGGGTTTAATATGTCAACGGTTTTATATCTAACGTCATTCGCAGCATCAAAAGATGAAGATTGAATAGAATTCTCAAAATTGGAAATTTAACATACGCACGAGCCCAGTCGCATATGAATTGGACCAAAACAAATATGCAACACAATTTTATTTTCCTAATGTAGAATTTATTAAACTATTATAAATTCAACAGATAAGATTAAGCTTAAATTAATATTAGTTAAGTTGCTTTGGTATGTGTGAATCCTTGCGATATTGCAGGCTCACATTCGATTGATATAAGTAATTTGATTGTAATCTCATTATATTTAGAATTTACATCAGTTCTACATACATAAAGACAAAATTTACATCGATTCGGGTTTGAACCTTGATGGCGCAGTTGGTTAGCGCGGTACTCTAGCAAAGTACAGGTCGTAGGTTCAAATCCTACTCGAGGTAAACTTTTTATTTATGTATTTAATAAAATTAATAATAATTTTTAAGATTAAGCTTATTTGATACCATGTGGATTTAACAATTAATCAACAATATCTAATACCTATATAAGCTACAATAGTTATAAAATGAACAAAAAGGAAAATTTCTGGCGCTAATTAATTGGACCATGACCCAATCATAATGATAAATATTTATTTATCCAATAAAATCTTGTGCATATTTTTTTAACAGTTATATCAAGTGGGCGTTGAAGAATTAATTTGTGACGTTAGTTGGGTCACTTAATTCAGTTACTTGTCAAAATGGTTCGCGGAAAGTCCTTATCTAACGATATACGAAATTCCATTGTTACGGCCCATAACAAAGGACCTTCTGGGCATAAAATTGCTCGAAATTTAAGTATTCCTCAAGGAACAGTGAGAAATATAATTTCGCAATTAAAAAAAAACGGAAATATTGATACAAAAGTTAAAACTGGCCGTGTGTCAAAAATTACCAAAAGAGATGAGCGTACTCTCCGGAAATTTATTAAACAAGATCGCCGAGCTTCCCTCTCGAGAATTGGCTGTAAAATGGCGCATGCAATTGATAGATCAATTTCAAAACTTGTTTGAGGAGAATGAAAAAATGGGATACGGATTCTACAAGGTAAGTTTTTACAAGCGACACTTTCTAATCTTAAACATTCAAAAACTTATCATCTCGCCTTAGGCATAATAAAACCGGTTTTCACAGAGAAACAAAAAAAAAACGATTTTTATGGGCAAAAGACCACCGAAACTGGGTTCAACGTCAATGGGACTCGGTTATCTGGAGTGATGAATCTAAATCTGAGGTCTGTGTCGGCGATACGCGATTGCTAGGGGAAGAATATCACAAAGATTGCCTCAAAAGAAAGGTTAAGTTTCCGGCATCTGTGATGGTGTGGGGATGTATATCCTCACAAGGAGTTGGACATCTTCTTTTCATTGATGGTACTGTCAATGGTGCGAAGTACAAAAGTATTTTTCAAGAAGAACTATTGCCTTCTATTAACGAAATTCAACAAGGTGACGCAGGTTGCCATACAGCGAAATTCGTAAAATTATAGTTGCGGGAAATGAATATTCCAGTTTTAAACTGGCCTTCAAACAGTCCCCTATCGAGAGTCTTTGGCATCAGATGAAAAAAGCACTTCGAACTACACCAGTTCGCACAAATCCTGAATTGGAATAATTTTCAACCAGATTACTGTCAAACATTAATAGGCACTATTTCAAAGAGAATTGAAGCTGTTTGAAACGTAAGAGTGACCCCACACAGTGGTAACTCTGAATAAATGTTTAGTCCAATTAATTCTCGCCCGAGATTCATTTTTGTGCATTTTATAATTATTGAAGTTCATATAGGTATTAGATATTGTTGATTAACCATATAGTATCAAATAAGCTTAATGGTATGCGTTCAATTTATAATAGTTAACCTTTAACTAGTGGCTACGGTGTACGCAGTACACCACGCGTTTTAAATTCATTGCCGTTTGCGCATAAAATATTCCCCCACTTTCATCACTGGATCTAACCTATCATTGTAGTGTTATATTTACCCTGCGTGAGTAAAAACTTCCGTATTATTCGAATTAGTTGAAGTATAGGTTAAAATAATTAAAATATCGTTGAACGGTGTCTCCAGTACACCAAGCCACTAGTTATGTAAGTAAATCTTTCAACTATCAAAATATATTTTAGGACTCGTTATTGATTTTGTATTATTATAACTGCACAATTAATTACTGAGAGTACGCATATTATGTAGAATACACTTTCCAGTGCCGTACGATGATATTTTATTTTGTGTGATGATATTTTATTTAGATATGTAATAATTAGCAAGTTTTCACACTGCATAAGAAATTGATGTGGTGCTTTGAGAAGTTTTTAGTCCCAGTTATTGATTTTATTTTTGAATAGTATTACAAAATATTTGGTAGGTAAATAATATCGAGTCATTTTATTTTATATATGATAGAAACGTGAAAAGTGCAAAATAAGACATTTTCTTTACAGGGAAGGTGTAAAAGTAAGAAATCCTAAAAAACTCACTCAAAATGAACTTGAAGTTATGGCTCAAGTTTTCTTCGATGAAGAATCAGAAGAGGAAGTTGGAGGAGACACTTCTGAAGAAGAAATTATAGATCAGAGCGACCATGATACTGACTCTGAAATGGAATATATTTCAGATGAAAATGTAAACAATTCAGATTACGATGATGATAATGATAACAGCGATAGTTCAGGCCTCGATGAATGCCGTGAATACTTCTTGGGAAAAGACAAAAAATCTAAATGGTACAGAAAACCTGTTTTGAGTAAATTCAGTAAAACTTCTAAGAAAAACCTTGTAAAAATATTTTCTGGGCCAAAAAGGTGTGCACGTGATATAACAAATGAAAGAAGTGCATTTGAAAAATTTTTCAGTGATGACATCATTGAAAATATTGTTGATTGTACAAACTTAGAAATAACAAAGTTGAGAATGAATTATGATCGACCAAGAAGAGCGAAAGATACTACAAAAACTGAAATTATGGCACTTATAGGATTGTTATTCCTTGCAGGCACAAAGAAGCAAAACCACACACACTTTCTTGAATTGTGGTCAAACGATGGAACTGGTTCAGGAATATTTAGGGCATGCATGAGTTATCAGCGCTTTTTATTTTTGCTTTCTGCTCTACGGTTTGATAACAAGGATACTAGAGCAGAGCGCAAAGAAATTGATAAGCTTGCTGCTATTCGATTTACAATCGACCGTTTTGTCGAAAACTGCAACAATAACTATTGTCTGGGAGAAGAAATGACAATAGATGAAATGTTGATTCCTTTCAGAGGGAGGTGTAGTTTTCTCCAATATATACCTAGCAAGCCTGCGAAGTATGGTTTAAAAGTATTTGTATTATGTGATGCCCAAACGTTTTATGTTACTAATTTTGAGTTATATTGTGGTAAGCAGCCGGAAGGACCATACAACAAATCCAATAAACCTAGCGATATTACCATTCGTACTTGAAAACTGAAAAGGAAAGAACCGAAATGTGACTTGTGACAATTGGTATACCAGTATCCCTTTGGCCACTGATATTTTAAAAGATAAAATAACCATGGTTGGCACACTAAAGAAAAATAAAGGCGAGCTTCCGTTGGAGTTTTTGCCAAATAAAAATAGAGAAGTAGGACCATCTCTTTTTGGATTTCAAAAAGACGTTACCATAGTATCATACGTGCCACATAAAAATAAAGCAGTTGCTTTATTATCAACCATGCATAGCAAATCTTCAGTAGATTCCGAAACGGGAAAACCCCATATAGTATTGGACTACAATTGTCATAAGGGAGGAGTCGACACCGTTGACAAGATGTGCGGCACATATTCGGTATCAAGAAGAACTAGGAGATGGCCGATGGTTGTATTTTTTCAGCTGCTAAACATAGCAGGAATTAACAGCCTCATTATATACAACGCGGTAAATGCAAACAATCCTCAAAAACACCGAAGAATTTATCTAAAAAAATTATCGATATCTTTAATGGAACCACATCTTTCAGAAAGGGCAAACTTACAAAATTTATCTGAAGACACAAAATTATTCTTGAGGAATTATAAAAAAGTTGAAGAAAAACGTCAATAAGAAGAAACACCCCAGGCAAAAAAAAACGAGGACGTTGCCATTGCTGTGGAAGGAGCAAAAATAGAGTGACCACAATTTCACGCCATACATGCAATAGAATGGTGTGTAAAGAGCATTCTACTATTATTTGTATGGAATGTAATGTATATTTAATGGCAATGACAACGAAAATCAAAGCGAATAGCTAAAAATTAATTTTTGGTTAATTTCTGTTTGTATTTAATAATTTTATGTGTTTGTTTATTTTAATAATTATTTTTTATGCTTTGTTACGTAAATAACTATTTTTTATTACATACTCTTTTTGCAATACATTGTCGCATTTATCATATTGGTTTTTAATCAATAATGTTGGGTTTTAACCAAAAACATTGGTTTTTTGCGAATGGTGTACGGAGTGCACCAAGCCACCACTTATGTTCTACAGAAGGTAGCCACTAGTTAAAGGTTAAATAAATTCTAATTGAGAAAAATAAAATTGTCTTGGTCCAATTTATATGCGTCTGGGCTCGTAGTTCAAATTAAAATCATATTAAACGTACACAACGTGTTTTCAGTGTACAATAACAATTATTTAACCGAAAACTATTTTTTTGTTAGATCAATATCTGCAATTGTTATCGAAAGGTCTTCGGTTCCTCTTTTATATATAAACGCCTGCAGTTTTGCTATAGAACTAAGTGTTTTTTATATTTCCTTTTCAAAGTCTAAAACACTAATTTTTGTCGAAAAAATGTATAGGTTTGGGATCGCAATTTTATCAAACCCTGTAATGTCCTACAAGATCCTTTTTCTCATTTTTAACAAAGTTATTTTATCGAAAAATTAATTCGTGGCTAACTTTACATAAGGGCAGAATTAGTTTATTTTCATTCTTGTTTGCTTCTCTGGCCTATTATTTAGAAATTCATATATACACAAATATGTACGTAGTAGTAGTATGACGTAATCTACTTACCGTGCATATAAAATTTTCGGTAACTTCATTCATTACCACCAACATTACCACCCAATTCAAATAATCTGCTGGCGCCATACTATAAACTGCGCTTCCTTAGATAAAGAAATTGTTCCGTCCGATCTGATCTTATCAACAGAAAATTTACTTCTTTTCACAGTTCGTGTATGAAGCATTGATCATCTACTACATTAAACATCTCCGTAAATTTGGTTAACGTTCAACCCCTATAAATTAACTCGCTTAATGCTTACTCCACACTCAATTTTCTTAATTATTAAATATCAATATGCCCTAGAAATTAATTAACACGGAAATGTACGATAGCATAAAACAGTAATATATCTATAGTTAATATAGTAAATTGTGTTAATTGGATATCCCAAATAAAAACACTTAATTAAAGTTATTATTAATACATAATTACGTTATAGGACGGTACTGTGTATAATTGGGTTAACGTTTCATATTATCAGTTATTCTCTTTACAAATTAATAACGTCAAGAAACATTAAAAATTAATTCTTTTTAGTTCACTGAATAAGATTAAATTGTCTTTGAATTTTACCCCTACGCAGACTAGCAGTAATCAGCGAGTCCATGGAAATCAATGTTATTCTATTTTAGCAGCACTTTCCGGTCACTAGCATGTAACTGGGTTTTTCTTACAATGACGGTTTACGAATGGACTGTGTTTAGAAAATGTTCCCTTTTGCTGAATACGTAATAACCCAAAATTACTTCCCGATAGATGTGGGTAATTAGTATTTGAGAGCGTCATATTTGTCCGTAAATGTTTTGTTTCAACATTGATTTTACATACACCTAGTAAACAGCTTCTAATGGAAAACCCGAGGCATTAAATTCTTATTACAGAACTTGAACATAGAGAGCGCAACCATATTTCCATTATTTCAAAAGGATATTGAAGGATCAATTACCGTAACCACAACTTCAACAGTAATTTTTTGATGGAGGTTAATGGTAGCTTAGTAAATTTCGCTTATTCACCAAGCATGCTTTTAGTAAATTTATTAAATCATAGAGTCTCATATTTCAAAGCATATAAAAGCAATCTCTAATTTACAGTGGCGGAGTACGTTAAACAAAATAAAATAACATTAGGTCGATTAACTTGGGAGTAGTTATTTTATCGGAACAAAAATAAACAATGTCCATTACATACACTTCCATCAACCTGCCTGGGCTCTTATTCGCATAGTCGCCTCGATTTCTTTTAAATTGCTATTCTGCAAGAGAATATTTTAGAGGCGTTGAAATTTTCAATTAGAAAACACATTTTCCCCCTTACTTGAGTATATTTGTAGAAAACAAATTAATCTCAAAAACAAATATTACAAAATTCGTTAGGCACACCTGATTAAACCTTTCGGTTCATGCGGCTTTGTGCCAAATTTCAAACTTCCACACACCCCTCAGGATGTCTATATACAAATACGCTAGATTGATTTTGAACAATCGAAAAATAGACAATAGAAGTTTAACCCTCAACACCTTTAAATTAAAAATTTCGTATTTCTCTCCAATCCTGAATATGTAGTACCTATGTACAACTTTAAACAGAAATTTGATTCTTTAACTGCATTACATTACTTTAAATTGATAAACTTTTTTTCCAGATTTGTAAATAATTCACAAGTGTTTGAAACTAAAAGTTACTACAAAATTAAATTTATAGTGATTACAACCCAAATTAAATAAAATTACAAATTCATAACATTTCGTTCTTACTAACTGATAAAAACATTTGTAATAAATCTTTAAATTATTGCAAATAATGATACTAATTGAGACGGTCAGAGCAGTGTTGAATTAGTAATAACTATTAAAAGGTGTTTTTACTATTGAGTTTTGCTTTATGATCGATCGAACATTCTTGAACACGCTCAAAGACTATAGTTGAAATTATGAGAGAATTCCGATATTGGATTACTCAAGCACTACGGTCGAACTGCAACTTTGTCATTTTTACACGTTATATGACGAAGACGGAAAGAGATTTGTTGTGTATAACCCCGCAAGTAGTGAATTAAAACCTACACTGTACGTTAAAACGTAGGTTCAGTTTAAGTGCATACGTTTATGCATGTATTTAAAAATTGTTTCTACCTATGTCCGTTATAGACTTTGAAACCATCCAACCGATGTGCTCAAAAAAGGATTCATTAGAAAGGCAATAATACGAAGATGGTTTTAGACCAATAAAATAGCCACATTCGATTAATTCATTTTAATTTTCCCGAATTTTGAAATTTATATTTTTAAACAGGGTATCCGGAATCTTTTATATTTTTTTTATAAGAAAAATTTTACCTTTAAATAAAGACCGTAAACGGTTATTGAGGTGCGTTGTGGCCATAGCGAGGAGCGAAGCTCCACGCTAGTGACAAATAATTCTCATTTATTTAAAATATGCATAAATTCATTATGACGATATAAACTTTCAAGTTCGTAAAAGTACCTAAACAATTAACATCCTATTTAAATTTCTAAGGCAATTAAAATTTTTGGAATATATAGATATACGATTTGCATTACAACTTTCAGTTTTTGCATTTTGTAACGTAAAGTTCGTCTTTTTTGTGTGAAATTGAAATTTAAAACGCTTTTCGAAACCAAAAAAACCTTCGAATTTCAATTTTCTTAACTGGAATTCTTTTTTTTTGTAGAATTATAGTTAAAAGTTACATAAATAACTGAAAATAATAATTGTCAATTTGTAAAAAATATAATTTAAAAGTTAAGCAGCTTGTTGAAGGTTCCGAATTAAGGAATAAACCGTAAGCAATTAGATAGTAAAACGATTTTATATAAATTGTATATTAATCTTTTATGTAGGTATTCGGGCTCATCAGAAATTGTTTTTTAATTGTTTAGGTACTTTTGGGAACTTAATTGTTTATATCGTCATAATGAATTTATTTATTCAATTTCATTTAGTTAAATTTGTAACGTTTTAAAAAACGATATAAGTAAAAAAATTTTGAAGTACCGCTGTGTAAATGATTTTAAGTGATATTTGCCATTTATGTAAAGACATGCCGATTCACATTTGCATCTTCTTCAACTGATGTACTGAAATTAAACATACGGTTTAACGTACAGTGTAGTATAACCCGCGGCGTTATACACAACAAATTTCTTTGCGACTTCGTCATGTTACATGTGTAAAAACAACAAAATTGCATGTTCGGCCGTAGTACTTGAATAAAAGCGCTAATCCGATATCGGAATTCTCTCATAATTTCAACTATACCCGGTCTAACAAGGTGTAAACCTACCAGTATTTCAACAGTTCCTGAGTACTTAACTACACTTTTTGAAAATCTATATTATACTAATATACAATTATTTGTCAAACCTTGTGGTGTGGTGTTCCAAAATAGATAATTTGAATTAATGTAAATTTGCACAAAACATATTTATAAAAAGTACCAAACTAATTCTTATAAATTACAAAATTAAAAGAAAATCATAATAAAAATTATTGCCCGCACCCGCTTCGCGAACTAACTACTACATAACAAATAACTAAGCCAATATTTACCTTGACCTGTCGTGTACCACTCAGAAAAACCCTATTAAGAAAGAGCGGGCACAACGCACTGAGAAATAAGGTTACCACACGCTACAGACGGATAGGATGGGTTGGATTATAATAGTTGTGCCAAGATCGGCACAACAGAGGGCGCCACTGATCAACAACAACACTACTAATGATCAAGCTTTCTCTTCCAATTCCCGCCAGCCTGAATCAAAACATTCTGATGAGTGGTACTCAGCGCTCTTTTTTTACACACGTCCTTCGTTCCTAGCAATGATGCATTTGGGTTATTTAGCAGTAAACAGTAAACACCGTTAGCCTTCAACCGTTAGAAGGTGTTCTGATTTGTCTTCAAGGGAGTTTAACAATATTTAATTTATTAATGATCTATTTGTTCCTTACTAAAATTGTATTCCATAGTTAGCTTTATAGGTTTATCAAACTGTTATATTAATATCAGGCTTATGTTTGCGTTTTCAATTTTTCAAATTCCACAAAATTGTTTCAACATCTTAAACAATTTTGAAAGATAGTATTACTACTGACGAAGAGATAACTGTAAATGTTATCGAAACTTAAATATATAAATATACCATAAAAAGTATTTTAAAAAACGAAATTTTATTTAACATAAAATAGTTCGAATCAATCTGACGTAACCATAGATAGGTTCCTTGAAAAGAAGAAAATAAAGAATAAAAAAAAACTATTAATATGCCAACATTCAATATATTTACAATAGATGATGAACATGTATGGAATGAAAATGACAATATTATATTCATGAACAATAAATCTATGTACATATAAACATATTGTGTGTTCATATCCCCAATATTAAACATTTATTATATTTTAACATTTCTTCTAGTTGTAAAGTTCCTTTTTGCATATCGTATTATCGAAACTCTGCCGTACTTTTACTACTTTTAATCGCCTTTCTAACTATTGAATTCGGTTTTGTCAGGTTTTTAAAAATAAACATTTGAGACCATTGTATTAGTTCATCTTATACAATATAGATTAAGGGATAACGTAGTTCATCGAAATGATGAGCCAAATCCGACCCAGTAAACGCTGATATATTTTAATAAAATTTTCAGAAAACGTGTATTTTATTCCTATTAAGAAACGATGAAAATTTCAGCAAGATACAATAAAGATTAATCAAGTAATCATCGACAATGAAACAAAAACTCTTTCTTTCCATTTGACATTAGTTACTTAAGTGTCAATGTTAAGAATATTTTTAAGCTTAATAAGTAAACACATTGAAATAATGCCTCCTGTACGACATCATGAATATTTCCATCAGTTAACCGAGTTTGAACGTTGCAGAATAATCGGGGTACAAGAAGCCGGATTATCAATTCGTGATGTTGCCGCTCGCGTGGGACGCAGTGTCGCTACAATTTCCTTATGTTGGCGAAGATGGTCAGAAACTAATGAGGAACGACGACGTTTGCGTCCCGGACGTCCTAGACGCACCACTGATCGTGAAGATCGTGCTCTTCGGCTTGTAGTTCTTCGGGATCGTTTTTTACCAACAAGGGAAACTGGTGATAGGTGAAAAAAATTAACTGATCATCAAATCTCCTTACGATCGTCGTATCGAAGAATTCGATCTTTTGGGCTCAGATCATACCGACCATTGTTTGTTTACCTCTAATTCCACTCCATCGTGCTGTACGGCGGCAAAGGCGTAATGAGAGACTGCATTGGAATGTGCAATGGAATCAAGTCATCTTTAGTGACGAATCTCGGTTTTGTTTGTGGGTTCAAAATGGTCGCAGGTTAGTTAGAAGACACCCTGGAGAAAGACGCAATTTGCAGTTTTTTGTACAACGACATACTGCTCTCATTAAAGGTGTTATTGAGGGAATATTAAATGCAAATCGGTACATTAACAACGTTGTTGAACCAGTAAGACGGGAGAATAAATGATCTACAGCCACTCCCAAAGAATGTAGATGATCTTCAACAACGGATTTTAGAAGCGTGGAATAGTATACCTCAGGTTAGAATAGATTCACTCATTTCACTACGCCTAATCGTCTAGCTGAATGTGTTAGAAACAGAAGAGGGTCGACGCATTATTAGTTTTAACAAGGGTTATTTTAAGAGATGGGGGATTGGTGTAGAGGAATAATTTTCACAGTATCAAGTAAACTTTCTAAGACACTTATTGAAATGTCTACAGGGTGATTCGAAAATAAAAGACCTCACAAATATTTTTTTTTTAATGGCATATCATTAACAGACGAGCACAACCAACAAAAAGGAATCTTAACACGAGAAGAACAGGTGGCTCTACGGAAACTAAAAGGCAACACCGAAATTATTACACTGACGGCCGATAAAGATAATGGAACTGTTGTTAATGATCAAATCGGGCGACAAGACGAAGACAGAAGAACTGTTAAAAGATTCAGCTTATGTGTCTATCAATGGAGTTAAGGTTCTGAGGGGGAAGATACTAACCCACCATTCGCCTAAATAGCCGCACAACATGGTGTGCGTATACGCAGTGATCATATATATATATATATATATATATATATATATATATATATATATATATATATATAGTGGCTCTAATGCGAAGAGCTTATGCTTACTTTTAACCCTTTTAGGCCCATGTAAAAACAAAAATGTAATTTTTCAAAAAATCTATCTGTATTGGTGTAAAAATCAGAAATATTAAGTAGATACATAGAAATATGTTTTACATGTTTACATTTGCTTTCAAACTGAAACTACTGAACATGTATGGTTTTACAGTCACTTATGGAATTCCACAGTTCTTGTTTTTTGATAAACAACATTGCATGTTTTGCGGAAGGATCTTGTGCCATGAAGTTCTTTAGCTGTACTGCAATATGCACATCTACGAGATGGTCCTCTCTCTGACTTATGAGATGCTTTGTCACTTCTTATCTCTGGAGCAACGTAGGGTTCGAACCTGTTCTGTTGCTTCTAAGGTCTTCTTCTCCTTGTAGATGATAAAGACACTTACAATTGTGACATCCAAGAAGTGCCAAAATATTCTTTACCGCCATTTTTTACTTTTTCTGTCAATTTGATATATTGATTTTGACATATCAGCTTTGCCAACGAAGTCTATGTTAGCATTGTCATCTTTGACAATTGCTAGAACGTGTAATTTCAACTTTACAACCGTCTTTATTTTTCCGAGTTGTCGTAGATATGTCTTCAACGTCGTGGAGATTGGAAAGAAAGTTAATTCCCCTTTCATCCTTCCATACCATTGCAATTATACCTTGGTTACTGCATCGGAACTGGAACTCTCTACGTGAGATTTGTCGTCCTCCAACTCTTTTGGAAATACTACTCTGCCCTTCCTCACAGTGCCACAACCATATATATCCAGTTGCCTTAGTTCGAGCATAAGAGGCACTGACGTAAAATAATTGTCAAAGTACACTTGATGACATTTTCCAATCAGCTCTTCAGTTAGAATTTTAACTACTCTGGAACCTAAATCTGTTTCTGTATTTTGTCCAATTTTCCCTGTAATATTTCAAATTTTGAAATATACCCATTTTCATTTGCAAGTACCCGCGTTTTATGGGCTTTTGGGGCATGTGTTGTTTCAAACTTGAACGTCCCTTGAATTTTATCATGGATTCGTCCACTGCTTGCTTCTCAGTAGGTTTGTAGCACTGCTTATATGTTTTACTCAAACATTCCAACAAAGGATCAAGGCATAGGCCCGAGCACCCATGAAAAATTCATTCCGGGACATAACAGAAGAAATAAATGAGTCTCGAAGAGCTGGATCTGAAGACCAATAATCCCGATATGATGGACATTTTTTTATGACCATCAGCAGATTAATGGCAAATAACTTTTTTAGTTCCTCCATATAAGTTGCCTTGAAATTGATGGATCCACCGATTTTCTGCACAAATTTGTCTGATAGACTATGTGCTCTATAAGTTCATCAGTAAATAAACAATTAAATATTTCATTCCCCTTCATTATTATTACCAATATCACTAGGTTCAGGTCCATTTATACTTGTCTTGCATACACTTTCATCATTGTCATCACACATTACACTGACTTGCATTTCTGGATCAACATACTCCGATTCACTATCTGTATCCGAAGCATCAGATTCGGTACCACTTGGAATTTTATCAATAAGTCCATATAAAAACTCAAGAGTTCAAGTCTCACTGGTTTGAAACCACACACATATATGTAAATATATTTCTAAAAAATATATTATATTTTTTAACACTCTACAATGTAATCTACGTATTATAAAATATGTCCAAATACACTGTATTAGCTGCGAAATTGAAAATAATCTTGTAACACAAAACAACCACCTCAACACAACGCTTTGTCAAACTAAAATACTGTCTTGGCTGTTAGAAGCTCAGAAACGCTGCCGCTAGTGATGAATTCTAACACTAGAGTAATCCACTAAGTAGGCTACGGTGCAGGTTTCAATGTAAACCCACTGGGCCGCGTGAGCAACGCCCCAGAAAATGGGGTTTCAGAGTGAAACCACTGGGTCGGAAAGGGTTAATAAGGTATGGCCGTTTTACAACTTTTATAATGAATGGTATCACCAATAACCTGTGATTGACATATTCGTAATTTATTAATAGAATAGAGTGCTTACAGAGAAAAATAATTGTTTTCCTTGATAAATTATTCTCTTAGGGTTACGTAAACAAAGATTATTTATTTACCTATTCCATTATACTTTGATAAGTTACATTACATTAATAAAAATGGATAGACATTGATATTAGTACTAAATATAAAAATGTTTGTCCATTAACTCTAAATGAAAAATTACAAATGTAATTGTTACTTTTTATTTATTCACTTTCATTTATTTGCTTAAGTACTGTACATTACAAAATCGTATCGATAGATCCAGGTTTCTCCGATACTCACAATTTGATCTAAGGAATAAGGAGGATTCTCTTCAAAATGAAAGTATATTGATAAAATTTTTATTTGTCCGTCTACTTGTATTTTTACTGTCAACTGCCTTCTCTTTGTTTATAAACGATGTAGGTTAGCTATATATCAATTTCTTATATAGACTGCAAAAGCAAAATCTGATACGCTACATTTTTTTTATCACAAATAAATACAAAAAAAATGTTTGAAGCTGATTTGTAGGTAAATATGAAATTACATTGTTTATATGAAAGCTTGAAATGTATGTATATTCCACTCTGTTGTTAAAATATCATTAAATGACTATTAACCCCAATAGTAAAAATAGAAACAATTTTCTAGATAGATTTGTGATTGAATGTGATTAAAACAGAAATTAAAGTTTCGAAGGATGCGTTTTAATTAACAGTAAAAAAAGAGCGAGTTAAAATTTCACTATCTAATTATATCAAATTAATGAGTTCGTTTAATACATATTTACATTTGTAACAAAAGGAAAGGTATAACAATCGAAAATTCTTTGATGGAAAACGAATCAATTAATTTAATGTAATATAGAGGTAAAACGTATAATTTAAGAAGTAACGCCGGATTTTTTTTTTTGTGGATAAACTAGATTTATAAATACAAAACAAAAACTGTAAAATTTATATGGGAAACTCTGAAAAGCTAGGAAATAGAATTATTTAACAGACCGACGGAAAATTTTAAATGCGCTTGTGGAAGCCGTAATACGATTTTGCGATATGACGAAAACAGGAAACGGAAATGTCGCAGTTTATTTAATACTTTAAAATCGATTTTAACCAATCCGGGTCAAATGGATATTAATTTGATACATCGACATAAACAACACTAACAAAAAAACTTATTCATCCATGGTTATTTGTAGTTTAGTATTTATTGAGCACATGATCTTAAATTTTTTTTTTCAAAATAATGGCAGTGCTGTGTACTGCTGAGAATATGGTAAAAACTTAGGTTAACAATATGGAAACCACCATTGTGATAGGGATCGACAAAAAATATTGTAACAGGTATAAATTTGGAAGAGTTTACAAAATACAAAGTAATCTCATACGTAGTAGACGGCAACGTGAATCGGAACCACCGTTGCCCAAATGAATGCTTTTTTCATGCACAGCTAGTGTCATTATCTTGAGAGGTCGGTTTTGGTCACTATCTCCTTTATTCCTTATGTACTTGATTTCTTGGGTGGCGGGTAGATACTCTTTTGCGATTCCGACAGAAGATAGATCTACTTCAGGGGTACCAAACCTGCCCACGCGAGCTCATGGATTCCTAAATCACCATAACCCCAGGCGAACAATGCTCCAACCTAAATCACTCCCATCTTTACCCTTCTCCTCTCCACATCCTATCCAACTCCGCAACACGTACTAACCAAGCGTGGCGTTTTAATGACGAGTTAAGATCCCAGCCTCACATCGATTCGTCGATCCGTCCCAAGTATCAAGGCTAAACAGAGCACGATCTACCGGGAGTAAAATTCTGCCTCATTCGGATGCCCGGGAGGGCAGGACTCAAGCGACCTCGGTCATCGAAAGTACCAACATACGGATGCATTACTGCAACGTACGTGGTATCAGGTCAAACCTTAATGCTGTTCACCTACGCCTTGAACAAGTACAACCGGACTGTTTCTATCAGAATCACAAGTCTCCCCTGGACCTGCAATTTCCCAAATACAACCTCCACTCTAACTTCCGCCTAAAAGGCGGTGTATGTGGGTACACCAAAGACAACGTAGGCTGTAAGAGGATGTTCGCTTTGAAAAACAACAAATTCGACGCGACTTGGTTCAAACATTCTGGGCCTCAATATGTATAATTCTAATGTTGTTGATATAGGTCTCCCAATGATAATAACTTTCAAGATCTTTTTGATTAAATTAGTCTGAAAATAGACTACCTTGCGAAATCTTAATTCTGGGAGATTTTAATGTCTACAACTCCAATTTTCATCTACTACCTGTGATCTCACACAAACGATTTCCGAACCCACCAGAATCCCTGACAACCCTAACCATACTCCACATCTCCTGGACCCATTCCTTACATCAAATAAGAGTTCATTCCCTACTTGGTCAACCAGACCACTGCCTAATCGAAATAACTTCTTCTGTACCAAATCTCTGTAATTCGAAAAACAGCTAGAACTATGTGGTGTTTTAAATCAGCTAACTGGCGGTGTAACAAACTTCGAACGTGTTGTTAATAATTCACCTTTCGTTAGGCAACTTAACGTGGATTTCGTGTCATCTAGTTGCATAAAAACATGCTTTTAATTATTTTAATTAGAACTCGTAAGCATATCGTTTGGACATTCCGTTTCAGACATTTTTCTCTGTTAAATATTTTTTATTAAAAAGTGCTATACATTTTATGGTGAGTTATTTTACAATGTTTGAGACGTTTGAATTTCAGGCACTTTTATTTTTTTACTTTCACGTTTACTTTTATTTTTTACTTTAACTTCACCTTTACACGTTTAAACACATTTACGGAATTAAATATTTTACCGTTAATCTAAGTTACAGTATTAGTACGATTAATCAAGAGTGAAATTTATACATTTGGAAATTATTAAGCACACAAATCCAGATTTATTTCAACCCTGAAGTAATATTACACTGACCCAGCATGCAGCATTTCGTTATTTACAGTGTGTCCAAAAATAAGGTATTCTGATTCCATTAATTACTCATAATAACATTAATTATTCATTAGGTTATAACGTTATTAACATTAGCATTACGATATTTTTGTTTATAATTAAATATAGGTAGTGTAATAAATTTGTTATTGTAGAAATTTTATTTTAACTTTATTGTATAATGATTTGCTTGTTTATTCCATATTTAAAAACAAGTTGGCGTCGGAGTATTTAACAATTAGTTTCAGGAAGAAGCAACCTCGATTTTTAAAGCGAACATATCTAGGTACATGTAAATATTTTTTGGTTAATAAGGCAAATCGATAATTTTATGAACCTGGCCCACTTTAATCTACGACTAAGCAAAGGGCACCAAATCTTCTTGTTATTACCCAAGTTAAGTAGCTAAAATTTGTAGCCATGGGTGTAGAAGTATACGTATAGAACTTAAAGGATATGTGCAGCGGGAACTGCAAGATTTCTTGCAACCTTCCCATGGCGTGAGTATTGCTTTTAACGGCCCTGCCCTTCAAACAGTGCTCTTTCAATAACCGAAGTTTTCTTGATGGGTATGGTCTACCAAATGGAAATCAAGTATCTGTCGTAAATCACGCCGACTATATTGCCGCAAGAAATAGTTGCAAAAGCGTCATCACCAAGGCCAAAAAATGTTTGAACAACGTAAATTGAACTAGTCTCATATCCTTTGGGTAATCATAAATGTTGGTCATTAGCTAAAGCCATGAGTAAAAACTTTAGTACATCTTCCTTTCCCCCCATCTCGCCTCGTGACGGATTTGTAGTAGCTGATCCTGCCGACAAAGCCAACGTCTTTGTCAATTACTTTGCATCAAATTCAAGTCCCGATTATTCTGATAAAATTGTGCCGTCGCTCAACTGTACCCCATACGCCATGAAACCAACCCACTTTCGCTACTAACTCCTAGAATCAATTCTCAATAAACGTGACTCAAACAAGGCGACTGGCCCTAACGGTATTCCAGCTATCGTCCTTAAAAAATGCTCCCCGAGCTAGTACCTGTATTATCCAAACTCTTTTCTTCGATCTCTGTGTCATCTGGAGAGTTTCCCTCATCCCGGAAGTTGGCAAATGTCCAACATATTCCTAAAAAGGGCGATAAAACCGATCCCTCAAACTATCACTTTCATTCTATCGGAAATAATGGAAAAAGCAATCAACTATCAACTACTTTCGTTCCTTGAATCTAATATTTCAAAGGCCTACTTTCCAAGCTCGCCTCGTTCGGTTTATAAGATACGCTCAACAATTGAAACTCCAGCTTTCTTTATAAAAGACGTATACGTGTTGGCGTCGATGGTTTCTTTTCGAAAGAAACTACTATTAATGCGGACGTTCGCCAAGCATCAGAGATGGCTCCCACACTTTTCCTGCTATACATAAATGGTCTCATTTCCCGAACAAATAACCCGATTCATTGCTTTGCAGACGACAGCACTCTACACTGTAGTTCTTCTCAGTTTTCCCACAACAATAGTCTAGTCAAGACGTTGCAGTGAAAATGGCTGCCTTATTCAACAGCGACTTAGAACGTATCCTTGAATGGGGAAGGAATAATCTACTCACGTTCAGCGCCGACAAAACCCAGTGTTGCCTTGTGTCCGCTAAGAAATATCGATCATTTCCGGTTGTAAATATGAATGGCTTAGAACTCAAGTTTTCAAACTCTATTTCTATATAAGGGATGGCCATATCATCAAACCTTTCATGAGTTGACCACCTTCTATCAGCCAGCAAAACAGGTGCTCGTAAATTACTATATAAGGCTCAAATTCGACCTGCCATCTGGAATTCAATTCTGATCTCTGGGTCAGTGCTCCCCAACACGCCCTTGATATGGTAAACCGCATTCAAAAAAGAGCTAAGACTTATAAATGACCCGTCTCTAACTTCTGACCTACAGTCTCTTGAGGATAGAAGAATAGTTTCGGTTCCTTCTTTGTTCTATCGCTATTACAATGGCAAATGTGCCTACGAAATACACTCCTTAATACCTTCGCAGGCGATCTTCGCTAGGAACACTCGGTTTGCCCATTCACACCATAATTACACACTCAAAATCTACAGTTTTCCACACGGCCACCAAACATTGATTTAAGTAAATTTAAGGTAGCCGTTCCTAAACAAGTGTAGTGAAAAAATGGGATTAACCGGAGAACATTTTCACATAATGATTTATTATGACTTTAAGAAAGGTTTAAGTGCGTATGACTGTGAAGAAAGTTTGAAATCAGCATTTGGCGATCAGGCCCCTTCCTTGACAACAATTTACAGATGGTACAAGGAATTCGAACGTGGAAGAACTACAACAGTTGATCATGGCGGCGTATTTTTTTTTTATGATTGCGGACCTGAACAGGCTAAATCGTGCTAAAGCACTCAGGAACACTTAGGAGGATGGATAAAGGGATAATGAATTGCCAATAGATGCCTATGAACAGCTACCTTAAATTTTCTCATATCATAAGTTAGAGGAAAACAGGAACTAGGGAGATCATTCCAGAGTTTAGAAGCCGTGTAGAAAAATGTGGATTGCGCCCGTTTGGTACGACAAGTGGAGATTTGTACTGCATACTGATGATGTGAATGAGCGAACCGAGTGTTTCTCGCAAAGATAGCCCGAGATGATATCAAAGAATATAATTCAGCAGCACAATAGCCGTTGTAATAACGATAATACAAAGAAAGAACTGAAACCATCCTTCTATGCTCAAGGGACTGTATGTGAGAAGTTAAGGACGGGTCATTTATAAGCCTAATCGCTCTCTTTTGAATACAATCAACGATATCGAGAGCGTATTGGGGAGCACTAACTCAGAGGGGAGAATTATATTCCAGATGAGGCTGAATTTGGGCCTTATACAGCAGAAGGAGTTGGCAAGAGGTAAAGTACTGCTTAGATCTGTACAAAAAACCTATTTTACGAGCAGCTGTTTTGGTAGCTGACAGAAGATGGTCAACCCATGAGAGATTTGAAGATACAGTCATACCCAACAAAGTAATAGAGTCTGAAAACTTAAGAACTGAGCCATTCATACTTACAACAGGAAATGATCGATCTTTTTTGGCGGACATAAGGCAACACTGAGTTTTGTTAGCATTAAATTTAACTAGATTATTGCTTCCCCATTCGAGAATACGTTGAATGTCTTTGTTGATTGAATTTGCCATTTCAGCTTTAATTTCTTGATTTGACATAGAAGGTGGAATATCACTATGAGTAGACTGAGATGAACTACAGTGAAGAGTGCTATAGCCAGCAAAGCAATGGATGGGGTTAGTTGTTGAAGAAATAAGGTCATTTATGTACAGTAGAAAAAGTGTAGGCGCTATAAGGGATCCCTGTGGTACGCCCGCGTTAATGCTAACTTCTTTTGAAAAAAAGCCATCAACTACGACACGTATTCGTCTTTTATTAAGGAAACTAGAAACCCAGTTGATGAGCGTATCATTTAACCCAAACGAGGTGAGTTTGGCAAGTAAACACTTATGCCAAACTTGGTCAAATGGTATAATATCGTAATCGGCATCATTGTCAGGATACGCTTCGCGAAATTCTTCTACACATTAGCGAATTGAAAATCCCCAAGCCCTATTTTCGTCTTTATTTCCATTACAGAAATAGGATTGCAAAAGAAATGTATTCTTTTCTAGAGAAAATGCATGTTTCACAATATTACACTCTGAAATTATAAAACATGAATTTGTTGTTTAAAATGTAATTTACCTACCTTGTAAGCAGACGAAAGACGAGCGTTATTAGAGGTTATGTTTATTATTTGCCAAATGTGTACTATGATATGCGGTGCGGCAAATTGTTACTAACGTCATGTTTCATAAGAGCGGTTGTCAGGTATTTTTGATCGCGTCGTATATACATACGAGTCTCTTGAGATATTTGCCACTCAAAGACGCTCCTGACCGTCACTGACCTGCTGCCGTTTAATATACGATCTCACCTGCACGTGAGTAAATACCCACCACCACACAAACAGGACGAAAGTGTCAAGCAGAGTGCAATTCTCAACTTCACTAGAAGGTTACGGGCCGTTTGCCCTACATCTGACAGAGAGATGTACTTCTTATTCTTCCAACACCCGGAGCATCACTGAGAGGTTACAAAATAAAAAATACTTTATTAAACGAAATTAGATTAATAGCCTTTCCTAAAGAGGCCAATTTAATAAGAACCCTCTAACAACGATTGAGTTAATATCTACCCTCAACTTTCTCACTTTCTCGCTTAAAGTGTAACAACTATGGCGGCTCTCACCCTACTTTTGGTTTCGACTGAGCGAAGGCTAATGTTTTCTCTTCTGTTAATCTTCCCAGAATATCGTGAGCGGATTATGAAGATGATTGACAGGGCAACAACAGAGTTCCTAATTCATTCCTTCGTATTAAAATGTAAATAACCCTGTAAATATTCTAATTGAGAATTCTAAGTTAAGACCGTTCCTGTAATTATAATTAACATTAAACCAATAAATATTATGCGCAAGCTTCATGACTGTAAGTTTATTTCTTAAACAATTTGATCCAGTTAAATTTAATAGGAAAGGCATCGACCGTTTTAATACCTGAATGACATTTAAAAAAACAAAAAACAAAAAAGAATTTTTCTTTTAAAATATAAAACAGAAATATTTAAACCGTCGCATTGTGGCACGTACTTTTACCATTCTTTAAATATTTCTGTTTATACGAGCTGTGCCCAGAAAGATCTATACAAACTTTAAGATTAATATTAATCTTAAGGTTTTATAATGACTTCCTCAGCCACCAGCCCTCTACTTTCTAGAGGTCACCAAGCGCTTTTCACGGCGTTCCATCCAGAGGTCTTCCAGAATTACCTTTTGAGTGTTTTTTTAATACATAATTACATTTTTGTTTGTTTAAAAGTTCAGTATTAATAAATTATAAAAAAGGTAGGTTAATGTATGTTTTAAACTTAAACTGTAAAACTTCTCACCCCCAATCTTCGACTTAGAGCAATTCTATCAAAATAGTTAAATGATTAAGCATAACAAAAGTGCTCGTTACAAAGTGCCCTATAAGCTTGCCCACATCTCTTTTTTACTATTATTGTTAAATTAACGCATTCAAATTGAAATTAAATTAAAAGTATCACTACACGTAAGAATATGCCAAGCTTCACTATCAAGACGAAACTAGTGTCTGGTTATTGTATTGACCAAGCTTGACCGTAAATTATCACAATTAAATAAGAACGTTTAGTAAAACGAAATGTTAGATAAAAACTATTGAGTTTACCAGTTAAGAGACTATGAATTAAGCCGAAAAAATTAATAACTTTTATTCTGGGATAGGATTGACCTACCAAGTAAATATAATATCAAGTAACCAAACACGAACAAAGCATCATAACAAAAAAATGTGATAACATTTTCAAAAACCCGTTCATTGCTTCAAACACGTCTATTTTGAAATTCCTTGATATTATCCGATGTATTAAACCAACTTAACACGAAAGAGACACGAAATTGACTGATTCTGATAATGTGGTTGAAGATATGAAAGTTTATTAAAAAACTTTAAACCATGCCCATGAACTAATTAAAAATAATTAAACAAGGCACCATCCGCATAAATAGAAGGAAAAGGAAAGGTCACGTATTGCATACCCTCCTCAAGGGGAAGGGCGGGCTGTTTGAGCTTAGGTTTCCAAGCTCCTTCAGCCACAATCATGGATTCCCAGCATACATACATACATTACGTATATATGCCTGGCACGGCACTTAGCTCCTGGTCATCGAAAGAATCCCTTTTGCCGCGAAATTGCAACACATATTTTACGGAAAATTCAGTCTAATTGATAACCAACACCCCTTGGTCGTACGATTTATTATTGATGTCCCAACAAAATTGATTCTGGAAATAAACGACACTAATGCCGACGAACACTTATGGACCACGGAATTTAGCTCTTAGTCATCCAAGAATTCTATTTTGCCGCATCCCCAAGACATTTGATGTGTAAATATAGATTGTGGGCAACATTCTTATCTTTGACTGCTCCCCTCTCCTAGTTTAGGAAAAGCTATTATATTTCGCACAGCTAAAGTACATAGGTGCTCACCACATACACCACACGGTCTTAAGATTTATATTGTTTTACTCGTTTTGTTTTTACAAAATGCTTTGGTGCATAGCCAGTTTGGGAAACAACGAAGAAATATTTTATAAGTATTTTGAAGGCGGTATAGAAGAACACAGCATTGCTGTACGAGCCTGTACACAGAAAGATAACAGACGGTGTTTCCAGACAAAATCTTATTCCGTACAAAGTTGTCAAAAAATAAAGTAGTAGTACTACTAGAGGGCATCTATGCTACGAAAAAAAACATGATAACTTCCGTTAGCAATTCTAATTAACAAAACATTTTGGTACGGAAGGAATAATTAAAATTTAGTGTAAAATCTATCGCATCTAGTTGTTAACGCGATTTATTGTATCATTAGAGTCTCAGATCTCCAATTCTAATAAAATTATGAACAGATAAAGCGTTGCAAATACAAAAGATAGAGAAGAAAAATTTTTCAGCAGGAATTGGCAGCCGTATTTCTAAAATATTGAATTAAATAACACACATACACAATTTGAAAACATTAGAGTTGAAGTAGCTGAGAACGCACACGGAACCAACGAATGTACGTTCTTGTATGTGTTAATTTAATTTCCACAATTACTTTACTGCAGTTTGCAATATCATTATAAGTATCATTGTGGTTGATCGTATTGTTGTAAAGCTATTATTGAAATTGAAATCATATAACCAGCGTTACGATTGTTTTTACTGATATTCGCAAAAGTGGATTATGCTCCAGCTACTGGTTCTTACGGCAGGTAACACAAGGACGTGTTTACATTGCAAAATTTGTTGATGCAAATTAGTCAAATCGCTGACCGCAGAGCAAGCACAACATCCGACTCGTGTAGAGTTTATACTGAATTTCTCACAATATTTTTGTTGACAACTGAATTTCTATATAAACAGATAAGGTAGTTTGTTGTAATCTTTACTAATCTCAATCAGCAGTTATTTGCTATATATACTGTTTAAAATAGTTTTTAATTACGTACCAAAGTGTTACAATTTGTATGAATATTTAATTTGACATTTGCCACAAGTTTTACATGCATAAACATTTTGTGAATATTATTACTTCCGTAATACTAGTTTAATTTTAGTAATTAGTTTTTACTTTTTACTCAAACAAAATAAATTCGAGTCTCAAACAATTTTTCGGAAAATACAGTAAATACAAACGTCCTGACACAAAACCTAAACATTCATATCAAACTCGATTAAATACCGCTAATAATCTTAATAGGTACGATTTTTCCTCAAACAATCAAGGGAAAACAATAGGTAAAACAGATGAACCAGAAATTAAAAGTAATGAAACTCTCGCTGAAAAGCAGATGTGCTCTACAGATATAAATATAACATTTGGTCCTAATAGCAACAATACTTTTGAAATCAAGTTATACTTCAGTACGATTGAAACTAGAAAAGTTAAAGCTAATTGAAGAGAAAAAGCAAATTGCTCTTCGTCTAGCTGAAGAGAACGCAATAATTGAAATGAGGTGCATTCAAGAAAAAATTAAAATGGTTGGTAGTTTACCAAGTGAGGACAAGAAACCCGAGAGTACAGACGAAGATAGAAAACGTGTGGAACATGGGTAGCTGAGACCAAATCCTGTGACCCAAAATATACCATGGTGAAGTCCATCGAATGGGAACGAATTCATCAACTCTACATTTAATCGATCTAAAGATATAGGTAGTTCAAACTGCAAACTATTCAGAGAGAAACGGTGAACTTAAGGAATTACCAGAATTTAATGGCGATCCAAAGATCCATTGTCAAATCATTAAATCTGCCAGTACAGTTTTTAGAAAGAATCCCACTTGTTCAGTACAAACAAGTACAACCACAAATGCTCATTGGAATATCACACTGGTAATTATTAACACCTTTAGAAACCGTTGAAGGAGAATAGGATCAGCCGGTTGCTATAAGGACACGCTTAGTATGGTCACTAATGGGAAGAGCAAATTCACAAAATCGAAGTTTTTTAGGGATATATAATTCGAAAGACGATCAACTTCATGAATTAGTAAAGGACTACTTTAAATTAGAAAGCGTTGTAGCAACATCTAGTGTCAAAAAATTGGTAGGAGATGACGAATCAACAGCAAATAGTATTCTAACAGAAACGATAAAACGGATTAGTACAAATCGGTATGAATGCGGATTGTTATGGAAATGAGATAAAATTATACTTCCAGAAAGTAAATTTATATGGCAGAAAATCGGTTAAAATCATTTGAACGAAAACTAAAAAAATATATGGATATGCATGACAAAGTAAGAGAAATCATATCAGATTATGAGAAAATCGCCAATGAAAACCACAGTAAGAACAGACAATACTTGGTACCTTCCAATCTTTGTCGTTAACAATCCAACTAACACAAGAAGGAACGGTTAGTGTGGGATGCTGCAGCGTCAGTTAATGGAACTTATTTAAACTGAAAGCTTTTTAAAGGTCCTGATGTAATATCAAATTTAATACATACCCTGTTTCAATACAGAGAGGAACAAACAGTAATTACAGGAGACATAAAAGATATGTTCCATCAAGTGAAGGTGAAAGAAGAGGATTAAGATGCACAAAGATTCCTGTGGCGAGATTCCTCAATTGGAGCAAGATGCAGCCCATGTATCACTCACTCAATTAAAAATATAAACCAATACAAATACCTTAGGGCAACAAATGCCATTTCAAAAAAAAACATTATGTTGATGATTGGATTGATAGCTTCGATACAACAAAAGAATGTATCGAAGTAGCAAAGCATGTAAAATTGAT
This sequence comes from Vesta saturnalis, assembly GCA_036346205.1. Lineage (NCBI taxonomy): Eukaryota > Metazoa > Arthropoda > Insecta > Coleoptera > Lampyridae > Vesta > Vesta saturnalis. Next base: position 708,688 of record JARFJB010000939.1, on the reverse strand, counting down.
TCATGAAAAAGCAAGGTTTCATATCAGAAATTTTGTAAGCAATTCTACATAAAAGCGTTGGGTGAAGAACATCTTGATGACTCTGTCCAGTTCCATGGACAAACTGCAAAGGTGCTAGGTTTACGATGGGAGTTTAGGAAATATTAGTTGTTTTATGCCTTGAAGGAAGACATTCTACAAGAAGAATACATGAACGGAAAAATAAAACCAACAAAACGCCAAATTTAAAAAATAGTAATGATGGTTTTTGATCCGCTAGGATTATCGTCTTTCTTTAGAATTTTTGGTAAAGTGTTAATTCAAGAGGTATGGAAGAAAAACTTAAATTGGGACGATCCAGTGGACGAAAATATAAACACAGAATAGAAAAAATAGGTTGAAACATTGTTAAATTTGAAACAAATATTTCTAGAAGTTACTTTCATACAATTGTAGAGGATGTGGAATTACACATCGTAGTAAATGCGAGTGAGATGGCCTTCGCAGATGTAGGATAGTTTCGAACAATATCTAATAATCAATATTACAGTTCGTTAGTGGCCGCCAGAAGTAAGGTAGCACCGATAAAAAGCCTATCAATACCCCGAACCCGATTAGAACTTCAAGCTGCAGTATTAGGTAGATTAAGTCAAAGTATAAAATATACAACGGACAACATTAGCAAGTGATTCCAAGAATGTGTTGTTTTGGATCAAATCTACAAATAGAACATAAAAGCCTTATGTGGCTTTGAGAATTGCAGAAATTTTAGAGAATAGCGAGGTAAAAGATTGCAGACAGATACCATTAAAATTGAATACTGCAGATCAAGCCACCAAATTGAACACGAAAATTCCTGTTGCTATTACAAATAACACCTGGTTTTGCGGTCCTGAATTTTTACGATATGAAGATAAAGAATGGCCAATGGAAGAACTTTCAACAGCAATTGAAGCTGATAATGATACATTAGAGATACATCAATATTTTTTAATGCATATATCTCCAAACCTACCTACTCTAATACCTGATACAAGAAGATTTTCAAAGTGGGAAAGGCTGCGTAGAACACAAGCGTACATACTAAGGTGGTTTTATAGGCAAAGAAAGCAAGAAAAATCAAAATGGTTATCAATTAATGAAATTAACACAGCACAAAATCATCTATTTCGACATTTTCAACAAGGAACTTACCACCACACCACTCTTGGATGAACATGAAGTATTAAGCATGCGACTAAGGATAATGAACGTAGAAATCTCTTTCCAACAAAGAAATCTTATAATATTGTCAAGAAAGCACCGAGTTACTGAATTACTTGTTGACTATTATCACCGAAAATATAAACGTCAACAACATTAAACTGTAATAAATGAAATAAAACAACTATTCCATATTGAGCGATTAAGAGCATTAGTTAATTCAATTCGCATACATTGTAGAACACGTTTCAAACTCCGACGAAAGCTTTTTGAAGTTGAAATGGCAGATTTAACTTTAGCAAGAGCTACGAAAGAAATACGATTAATCATACATGTTGGAGTTGATTATTTTGGCCCAATTCTTGTCAAAGTCGTCAGGAGAGTTGTAAAACGCTGGGGAGTAATATTTACGTGCCTTACTATACGTGCAATACATATTGAGGTGGCACGCACATTTAGTTCTGACTTTTTTATATTGTCGTTTAAGGCGTGGATGACCAAGTGTTATCTATAGCGGCAATGAGACAAATTTTATAAGAGCCAAGGGAGAATTGACAAATTTATTATTAGAAGTACCTGCAAAATTGCAAAGTTATTTTTTACATGTGGATTGGAAATTCAATGCCGCGTTTACTCCGCACATGGCATGGGAACGGTTGGTACGTTCAATAAAAAACACCCCTAGAGTCACACTTCTTGCAAAACTTATATATCTACGGATGAAGAAATAGAAGCCTTAACGCCTAACCACTTTCTTTTGGACAATCAAGTGGAAGTAAACCTATTAGTATATTTGATGATTCTCCAGACTTATTGCGAAAATGGCATCAATACACACAGAAAGTTACGACTATGTTTTGGAATCGTTGGACAAAGGAGTACCTACCAGTATTAAGAAGAAGAACAAAGTGGTTTGAATCATCTGAGATTCCAAACCCTGGAGATGTTGTTGACATAATCGATGACCCTAATACACCTAATTCATGAAGTTACAGAAGAATAATATATACCATTATTAACAAAGATTGATCTGTACGTAAGGTCCATATAAAAATTAAAAATGGTGTAAAGCTTCGAGCAGTGAAAGGAATCGCATTACTAGTTCGCGATAGACAACCCACTAGTAGTCCATCGGGGGAGAGTGTTAGGGATTCTAATTAACAATAGGTACGGAAAAACGCAAAAACAAAAGATAGAAAAGAAAAATACATTTCTCAGCAGAAATTGGCAGCGGTATTTCTAAATTAAATAACACACACATATAGTTTGAAAATATTAGCTGAGAACGCACGCGGAATCAACGAATGTACGTTTTTGTATGTGTAAATTTAATTTCCACAATTACTTTGTTGTAGTTTGCAATATCATTATAAGAATTATTATGGCTGAACGTATTGTTGTAAAGCTATTATTGAAGTTGAAATTATATTTACCAGCATTTCGATTGTTTTTACTGATATTCGCAAAAGTGGATTGTGCTTCAGCTACTGGTTTTTACGGCAGGTAACACAAGGACGTGTTTACAACTTCAGTTCATAACGTGAAAAAAATATTTTTTCAATTACTTCATTATTTGTTCTTTATTTTTATTGAAATACTTAATTTTTTAGCAAGCCAGGAAAATTTTCTCACGTGCCAAGTTTGGCACGCGTGCCGTGTATTTGCCATCCCTAATGTAATACTTATCTATCGTCAGGTATGACCAGAAATGTAGTAGTTCTTATTAATATGTTACACTTAACGAATTTATAGAATTACGAATTTTCAATAAATAAATAAATCTAAATTTCTAGGTCTTAGTAATTTGTATTGAATCGGCTCAAATAATCGAAAGTGGTAAGTTTTCGAGTCGGCTGACTCGATCTTGCATTAGAGAGCACGCGTGCGATTTTTTTTTACAAACGTTACTAAAGGCATTGCTAAATGGGACAAAAAATAACTTAAAGTTGTGCATGCATGCATTTAACTTAATCAGCGAAAAATCAAAAAACAACATTGAATTTTTTTATGTTTAGCTTAATTAAGTTTTGTTAGTAATACTCAAAAATTTTGTAATCTAGTACAAAGCTTCAATAAGGTTTACCTATATTAGATTTTTCTTCACGAATATACGACGTACAAATTGGAAACCCTGTAAGTTATTAATAAAAATTATCGATTGGATTTTTAGGGAAAAGTGGGTGGTAGAAACGAATATTAGCTTTGATGCTTTTTTTTATAGAATTACTGTAAATAATACTAGAAAACACTCAGAGGTAAAAAATACAAACTCAAGTAATAGTAAATTGTCAATTTAAAAGGAACAATTTATACAGCACGTATTTCCGAACGACACGTACAAACAGACTGTCTATTTAACTCTTCTGGATGGTTTTCTAATGAAATTCAATAAAAGTCTCTCAAGATGAAGACATTTCCATTCGCTAAATACTGAAAAATTCAATCACGAAAATAATTAAAGAATAAATGGTATAAAAACCATACTTTCCATTATTTTTAACAAACGACCTGAGAACAAAACTCGATTCCCGGAAAGCGGGAATTAATCTATCAACCGAAATGCCAGCTATTCTGCAGCCATCGTTAAGATTCCGACAGGTTATGAATAGTGAATTTCTTGTTTTTTTTTGTTAGACATGCCTCATTTCTAGAGTTAAATTACAAATTAGCCTTCAATATCTATAAAAACAAAAGCTATAGAGATGAAAGGAAATTAAAAACTGTCGAGTAAAATCGTCTCATCAGCAGATAATAAATTCCACAGAAAAAATAAAATACTGTTAATTACTCAGATTGGATTTACCCTTAACTAGGAAAACAATAAGTGTTATCAAGGGTTGTGAATATTTATATTCTACAGTCCTAAATTCCGGGAAGTTTTCCTATCATTGATCTGTAGTAGAAAGCTTAAGACGTAGATCACGTAGACGTCGTATTGTTACCGATACAACAAATCTTAATAAATAAAATATGGATATCACCCAACGGTGAACGTTATTTCAAATTTTACTTATACGGAACTCTATAGTAATAAACAATTAATGTGAAAAACAAATACACTGCTCTTACAAAAGGCGAATCGAGTTTCATAGATATCTTAATTTATATGAACCATATCTATCTCAAATTTCGTTCAATTGTTTCATTACCAAATACCACTTACGAGAAACCCAAAATTATGATGAAATTTGCAAGATGGTAGAAGATATTCAATAAGGAATATATTAAATCTATGAAATGTTTAAAAACAGTACATCGTCTACGAAAGGAAAGGAAAGGTCACGTATTTCATTCCCTCACCAAGGGGGAGGGCGGGCTGCTCGAGCTTTCCGAGCTCCTTCAGTCACAATCATGGATTCCCAGCATACATACATACATTACGTATATATGTATGGTGGGATTAAGGATGGGTGTGGTCAGGATAGGATCGGAAGGAACGGAGTTAGGGTTCTGAGGGGGGAATACTACCCAAGCATTCGCCTAAGCAGCCGCACATGGTGTGCATATACGCAGTGACCATGCCGCTACATGTGTATGAGGAAAACCCCCTGAAAAAACCTCATACAAGGTAGACGGTAACGGGAATCGAACCCATTACCTCCCGAATACTAGGAAGGTCGTGCCACCACTATGCTACCAGCTCGGTTTCGTCTACGAAATATACAAGCCTTAATCTGGATTTTTGAAGTTTTTGGTGAACTCCTCAGGGTTAGTGTCCAAAATAGTTTTTAAGTACCGACCAACTTGAAGTGCTGTTATACTGATATAGATGTGATGTAATCTGAATATCTAAAGTCAAACCATGGATATTATGGAGTTTTTTCTTTATAATTGTGGCTAAAGCACTCAGGAAATATAAGAGGATGCATAGGGGGACTTTGAACTACCAAGAGATGTCAATGAACATTTACCTTAAATGTTCGTTTCATAAGTGACAGGAAAACTACGAAGATCATTCCAGAGTTTTAGAAGCCGTGTAGAAGAATGTGAATTCCCCCTTTCGTACCACAAGTTGCAATTTGTACTGGAGATTGATAATGTGAGAGCACTTGTGTATACCAGTAAAAATGTAGCAGCTATCACTGATTCCTGTGACAACTTCTGAAGCCATCAACTACGACACGTGTTTGGGAAATCCAATTGATGAGAGTGTCAGTTAACTCAAACGACATTAGTTTGGTAAGTTAACACTTATGCCACTTTTGAAATATCTAAAGCGACTAGAACTGTTTCACCAGATCGTCCTAATGTATTGTTTCAAAATTGAGTCACATATAAAAGAAGACCACCTGTTGACCAACCATATTAGTGGTCACTAAAGAGTTTATATTAAGGGAAAAAGGTAATTGCTAATTGATGGCTTCTGCCATGACTAGACAAAATGGTACTGATGGAAAATGGTCGGTAGTGAGAGGGCCCTTTTTTTGAAATAGATTGAACAGGAATTGGTTTCCTAGGGTATGAAGAAGAGTTGACTGGTGGCACATCTCTTCCAGAATCATTAAGAGACGAGTTTCATACAAATACAGCAACAAAAAAGATTGAGTTTATCTACACAGTCAGCTACTACAGATTCGTCCAAAGATGTTACGGGGAGAAATTTCTAGCGTGAAGACATGAATTGTTTATAATTATAATCATTCAAGTGGTTTAAAATATTCCATTTTGGAACGTATTTTATTTGTTATGGGATCGATAGTAAACTAATAAAAGACTGATTTATGCCTATTATTTTATACAGCCAATAATTGTGGGGATATTCCAGTTTTCTGGAACTTAAATTGCAAAGTTTAAGTTGATCTATACTTGCTTGTTTTTTTATTGCTTTTCCGATAAATCACTTCTTCAGACACTTCTCTTAATATACATATATCATTCCTCATATAGTGCCCGATTCTATTTATTTTCTTTTCTTTAATCATCCATAATGATCTCTCTTCATTTCTAACCTTATCTACCTACCTCGCACCTTCCTTTTTTTACTTACTACCATATACCTCATCCCCTTTCCGCGTAACGGTCCCATATAGTACCACACTATACGTAACTTTCAGCAAGTATATTTCTTAGACTCTTCGATTGTTTTGAATGACCACTGCCTTTACAATAGTTACGCTTGTTCATGTTTGTTCAAAGAAAATTGGCTATTTATTGCCTAAGCTTTTTATTCACTTTTACTCGTTCAATATTTTCATCCTACACTTTCATGATAACTTTTCTTCCATTGATTCCGACGGCCATACATTTTAGCTTTTTAAATACTTATTTTCATAGAGTATCCCCTCCCAAGACTCAGTATTCCAGATATCACCTTGTTGCTTTTTGCTAATAGTATGAATAGGGAATCAGACATATTCTCTTTCTAACGCTCCTTCATAGAAAATTTTAAAACTAGCGCTAGATTTGAATACTTTTGTGCTACATTCTATTCCAGACTGGTTTATATATAATGTATTATTTCTGCAGTAAACATTCGCTGTTTGGGTATAGTACACCTGATTTGTTGCGTCGTGATTTAAAATAATTTTTATCAACCATATGTGGCGACGTCGCTTTTACGATGCCCCACAGACACACGTGTTTAGAGAGGCACAACAGCGTACGCGAGGAGGCCTTTCTGAAGTTAACGAATGAGATACAGTTGCTACTTAGATTTGCATAAGGGCAGACACGAGCGAATCGCCAAGACGTCACACTAAACGTCGTTTTGCTAGAGAATAGGTTTAAGAATGTGAAGAACGAGCAGAAGAAGACACCTTCGGATCGCCCGACTACACTAACGCCTTCACGCTACTGACAAATGCCATCTATAGCAGGGAGAAGGTGTCTCAGGTCAAAATTTGTGTGTGCGTGTGTGTGCGTAAGGTGTGTGTAGGTGTGGGTGTGCGTGCGGGTGAGTGTGAGGGTGCGTGTGATTGGGCGTGCGTGCGTGAACTTATGCGTGCGAGGGCGCGCCTATATGCGTGGATGCGCGCGTGTGTCCCTACGTGCTTGTAAGTACGCATGTGCGTGTGTGCACACGTGTGTGTGTGTGGGTGGGTGTTCCTGCGCGTACGTGTGATGGGGCGTGTATGCGTGCGTGACCGCGCACGTGCGTGCATGGGTGTATGTGCGTGTGCGCTGATGTGGGTATAAACGTAAACGTGTGCGCGTTATAATGTATGTGTGTGTGTGCGCCGCGCGCGCATCCGTGTATATGATATGTGCGTGTGTGTGGTTAGGAATTTGCGTACCTGTCTGTATGTTGAACGGATTGTTTAGTTTCATTAATTAAAAGTTTGGGTTGTTTCTTATTTTTGTTACGTATGTATGTATGTATGTATGTTTCTTTGATTTGAGCATTTACTTTATTGCTAGTTTCTTTCTTTGGACGGTTGCGGTTTTACGTGGTTTGTGTGAGGGCTGTTTTTATGATTGTTTGCGTGTGCGTGTTGGCTAATTTACTTATTCACTTGTTTTTGTTGTGTAAGTGGTTAAATATTTGTTTTCTTTTGCTGTTTGGACGATTGGATGTTGCGTGTTTGCTAGTTTCTTTGTTTTTTTTGCGGTGTTTTGGCTTAGTTTTGCATGTCTGTATGTTAGCTGGTTTCTTGTTTGCGTGTTTAGGTGTTTAAAGATTTTATATGTGTTACACCAGAAAAGAATTTTGAAGCTGGTTCGTACCTTTCAAATATATTGCAAAAGGTTTTATTTGTTAATGTATTTGCTTGTTTGTTGGTTTACGTGTTTGGATATTCAGTTACTTCCGTTGTTACTACATTACCTTTAACCAAAAAAAAAAAAGAATGAGAATTGACATTAATACGGAAAAATAAAGATATGAGGGCCCTTGATTGGAAGAAGGGCCGTGGCAGAGTACGAGATGCCGTAAAAATGTGTTAGGAAAAGTCTCAAAGGTGGCAAATAGGACCAGAGCAGATCCCCAGGCGTTTAAATGGGGCCTGGACAGGGAAGATAAATTAGATCAAGGTGCTAGATCAAGTTTCTCTTCTAAGACATAAGAACTTAGATACTGGACCAGGATTTTTAATAAAGGTATAGGACCAAGATGCTGTCTCTCTTTGAGATATGCAAACCACAGGGGTCAAAAACTGGGCCATAAAGATGACAGAAAATTAGCGTTAAAAATCCGGTCCAATAAGAAGATGACAAAATAGAGAAAGAAGGCCCAAAAGAAGATAACAGAAAATAGACAATAAAAATGTACCAAAAAATGATGACAAAAATGTAGGAATCTATACTTGCTTGTTTTTTTATTGCTTTTCCGATAAATCACTTCTTCAGACACTTCTCTTAATATACATATATCATTCCTCATATAGTGCCCGATTCTATTTATTTTCTTTTTTAATCATCCATAATGATCTCTTCATTTCTAACCTTATCTACCTACTCGCACCTTCCTTTTTTACTTACTACCATATACCTCATCCCCTTCCGCGTAACGGTCCCATATAGTACCACACTATACGTAACTTTCAGCAAGTATATTTCTTAGACTCTTCGATTGTTTTGAATGACCACTGCCTTTACAATAGTTACGCTTGTTCATGTTTGTTCAAAGAAAATTGGCTATTTATTGCCTAAGCTTTTTATTCACTTTTACTCGTTCAATATTTTCATCCTACACTTTCATGATAACTTTTCTTCCATTGATTCCGACGGCCATACATTTTAGCTTTTTAAATACTTATTTTCATAGAGTATCCCCTCCCAAGACTCAGTATTCCAGATATCACCTTGTTGCTTTTTGCTAATAGTATGAATAGGGAATCAGACATATTCTCTTTCTAACGCTCCTTCATAGAAAATTTTAAAACTAGCGCTAGATTTGAATACTTTTGTGCTACATTCTATTCCAGACTGGTTTATATATAATGTATTATTTCTGCAGTAAACATTCGCTGTTTGGGTATAGTACACCTGATTTGTTGCGTCGTGATTTAAAATAATTTTTATCAACCATATGTGGCGACGTCGCTTTTACGATGCCCCACAGACACACGTGTTTAGAGAGGCACAACAGCGTACGCGAGGAGGCCTTTCTGAAGTTAACGAATGAGATACAGTTGCTACTTAGATTTGCATAAGGGCAGACACGAGCGAATCGCCAAGACGTCACACTAAACGTCGTTTTGCTAGAGAATAGGTTTAAGAATGTGAAGAACGAGCAGAAGAAGACACCTTCGATCGCCCGACTACACTAACGCCTTCACGCTACTGACAAATGCCATCTATAGCAGGAGAAGGTGTCTCAGGTCAAAATTTGTGTCGTGTGTGCGAAGGTGTGTGTAGGTGGTGCGTGAGGTGAGGGTGCGTGATTGGGCGTGCGTGCGTGAACTTATGCGTGCGAGGGCGCCTATATGCGTGATGCGCGTGTGTCCTTAGTGTACGCATGTGTGTGTCACACGTGTGTGTGTGGGTGTGTTCCTGCGCGTAGTGTGATGGGGCGTGTATGCGTGCTGACGCGCACGTGCGTGCATGGGTGTATGTGCGTGTCGCTGATGTGGGTATAAACGTAAACGTGTGCGCGTTATAATGTATGTGTGTGTGCGCGCCGCGCGCGCATCCGTGTATATGATATGTGCGTGTGTGTGGTTAGGAATTTGCGTACCTGTCTGTATGTTGAACGGATTGTTTAGTTTCATTAATTAAAAGTTTGGGTTGTTTCTTATTTTTGTTACGTATGTATGTATGTATGTATGTTTCTTTGATTTGAGCATTTACTTTATTGCTAGTTTCTTTCTTTGGACGGTTGCGGTTTTACGTGGTTTGTGTGAGGGCTGTTTTTATGATTGTTTGCGTGTGCGTGTTGGCTAATTTATTATTCACTTGTTTTTGTTGTGTAAGTGGTTAAATATTTGTTTTCTTTTGCTGTTTGGACGATTGATGTTGCGTGTTTGCTAGTTTCTTTGTTTTTTTTGCGGTGTTTTGGCTTAGTTTTGCATGTCTGTATGTTAGCTGGTTTCTTGTTTGCGTGTTTAGGTGTTTAAAGATTTTATATGTGTTACACCAGAAAAAGAATTTTTGAAGCTGGTTCGTACCTTTCAAATATATTGCAAAAAGGTTTTATTTGTTAATGTATTTGCTTGTTTGTTGGTTTACGTGTTTGGATATTCAGTTACTTCCGTTGTTACTACATTACCTTTAACCAAAAAAAAAAAAGAATGAGAATTGACATTAATACGGAAAAATAAAGATATGAGGGCCCTTGATTGGAAGAAGGGCCGTGGCAGAGTACGAGATGCCGTAAAAATGTGTTAGGAAAAGTCTCAAAGGTGGCAAATAGGACCAGAGCAGATCCCCAGGCGTTTAAATGGGGCCTGGACAGGGAAGATAAATTAGATCAAGGTGCTAGATCAAGTTTCTCTTCTAAGACATAAGAACTTAGATACTGGACCAGGATTTTTAATAAAGGTATAGGACCAAGATGCTGTCTCTCTTTGAGATATGCAAACCACAGGGGTCAAAAACTGGGCCATAAAGATGACAGAAAATTAGCGTTAAAAATCCGGTCCAATAAGAAGATGACAAAAATAGAGAAAGAAGGCCCAAAAGAAGATAACAGAAAATAGACAATAAAAAATGTACCAAAAAATGATGACAAAAATGTAGGAAAAAAACATTCGGAAAAGATCAGGACCAATATAGTCATTAACGACAAATATAGCCTCATTAAGGACAAAACTCCTGGGTCCTTAACAATGCAAAAAATTCATTAAAAACAATTAACACCCCATTAAGGAACAAACCCCAGGGTCCTTAACAATCAACTAAGGGTCATTAAAAATCAATTCGAAACTCATTAATTGCCGGATGTGTTTCCTGTCGAAAGTAAAGTGAAATCAAAATTATTGGATTATCACTAATAGAATTTTTCTTGTATATGTCAATTCCATACAGCTGTTCAAGTAATGCTGAGGTTATAAAACTTGAGAAAACATTGGAAAGAGTATAAATAAAATCATAAAATATTCTTTAGTATTGTATTAACGAAAATCGATACCACTGAGGATTAAATTCTTAATTCATTGTTACTAATGTATGGATGATAGAAAAAATAACACTAAAATGATTTCTCACAAAATAATGCAATTACCTATAAACCTACAAAATTCACAAAAAATTAATCGTAAAAACGAAAGTTTTTCGTATAGAAAAACAATTTCCTGTCAATAACAAATCGTGACATTTCCAATAATTAGGTATTCGATAAATCAACTATTATTTTTTTTATACGGAGATACCTACACAATTATATTTTATAAAAATACTCCAGAATTTTTTTCTGGTTTTTCTATGTACAAGGATAACTATTTCTCAGTTCAGTTTTAAGTAATTAAGATGGCATTTCGAATGCGTGAGAATTACTATCGTTTTACCATAATAACAAAGTTAGCACTTCATTAGTTACACTGCTAACCGACGCACATAAGCTAATATTTAAACTGAATCTATAAATAAATATACGATTTCACACAAATGAAACTTTAGAAATTTTGCGAAATCTGAGAATTAAGGCGATTGACTACAAACCCGTTTTTTATTACTACAAGCAAACAAGATCCACGTTCAATGGATTAATTCGGTAAATGAGAAGTTTGCACAAGCTTCATGCAGAATAATTGCAAACGAAATTAGTACAACATAAAAGCAATGTGAACTACGAGGCTATCCCAACTCCCAAGACATCAAGTTACTTAACTAACAGTACCGAAATTCCCTTTTTACAAGACGATAATCTTCGCAAACAAAAAGAAAGATTGTTTGATTTAAGCTATTTGGTTTTTTAACTGGAAAGTATCAGTTGCTAATTGCATTCACTACAAGATTTTATAAACCTATCAATGGGTGGCTTAGGGTCGGCGACGGTAATTTTCATATTTTGCATTTACTAGCCTGGATTTCGAATTTGGCTCATATAACAATAAGAAAAAAATTAGTGTGAAATAGATAAACAGAACACACTTACAGTGCAATTTTACTATAAATGTAACATAATTGTACATGTTATATTACCTCCTAATTAGCTCCCTAGCTATATAAACACTCATTGGAATGGAATTATTCCCATACTAATTATACATTTATACGACTATCACGATGCTAACTCTAACGACCTATTTAATATAGAGGATATTTTTATTTATTTACATTACATTAAGCTTGCACAATAATTAAATTTAAGAAATGGAAACTTCTAAGTTAGAATAAACTTGAAATCTTATAAAATTTTCGAATCAAATCATTACCATAATTATTTATTATATATTTTGCTGTTTTCCCAATCAAATTACACAGTTTTTTTTATGTTTTCTAATAATTTGTTCAAAGCTTTTTGTAATTTTATTAATTAGACTGACATATCGTCGGGTTCATATGAATAGCCCCAAATTATTCAAAATTCAGATTTTGGCGCCACTCGATTGAACAGTGTAATCTCTACCTAGGAAAACAAAAGTTTCAATTATAATTCAATAGATGACGCTAAAATGATATTAAAAAATATTGTCCAACATTGTTGACATCAACATGAAAAATGCATAAATCCATACGTTGATTTGGTGTACTTGGATTTTCTGTGATTTTATCAATTCAAATCAATAACATAGGTGAAAAATTTCAGAAAACTTATTAGGTAAGTACAGTTTTGTTTGTAAATGATATATTTTTTGCCATAAACTGTTAAAATTATTTATTTAAATAGAGCTAAGTATTTTACTGGACGTAAATTTCATTGACGTTCTGTATTGTGGAGTTATGCATTTTTTAAACAATGGTCTTTTACAAACTATTGTTTATTGTTTCTTAACTGAGTAGCCTAGTGTCAAAACCTGTCATGTTGAAAATTAATCATTTTCAGGATTTCAACGCCATTTTATTGTATATTTCTTTTTCAATAATCTCTAAATGTCAAAACCTTCTATATCCCTCATTAAAGTCGGAGATTAGTGTCAAAAGTTGCCAAATCCAACAATATGTTAGTCTCAAAATCAGTCAAATCCATTTCAGCCAATAGCAGGCGCAGGCAGCCGGTACCACTGTAAACACTAACTTGTACTAGGTGTGAGTTAGTGTTGAAAATTGTTGCTTGTTTTAAATAATTATACACTATTGTGGTGGCTTGTCCATATTGCTATGGATGGTAATAAGAGTTTAACAACGCCGAAGACTCAACATGTGAATGAATGGAAGAGAACAAAGGAAAAGGTCGCAAAGTAAGTTTTCCATTCTGTCTGCTGAGTTACATTTTATTATGCAATTTGTAAATTTAGATATGTAGGTAACGGACCGCGAAAATTTATTATTGTAATAAACGTTTGTCAAATCGCCATTGTTACCACCATAGAAAAGATAATTAGTGGAATTTTAATATCTTAATACGTCGTAATTTGCTAATCTAAGGAATGTAGGATTGTTTGTAACTAATATGTATGTAAACACATGTTAGGGGGTCAGTGGCAGGTGCACGCTTAAAAATGCTTTACTAAAGGGGCGTAACGAATCATTGGAATCTCTTATGCGCGCTCTTGATGGAAAAAAAATCACTAGCTTAATAAGTAATTGTATCGGTACAGACCGCGATCAAAAGATATCTTTGTTTGTTACTTGAAACTTTGAGAGAAATGTAGGGGGTTACGGACGAATGCATATTTTTAGAATTAAGATGTCGTGCAATAATGAATATGAAACTGTTCCAACGGAAATTATTTTTTTTTGTTTTTTTATTACTTTTGAAAAACGGGGGTGGTTTTTCGGTAGTAGATATAGTTAGTTTTGAAATCGAAGGGGGCAGTGACAGTTAGAGTGTCAATCGAGCCAGATCGATTTTTGGGTTAATGAAATACCTTCATTGTAAACAGTTTGTCTTTAAAAATATTTCGTGCGTGTACATTTTCTTTTGAATTAGCCAACACTAATTTGTTTTTTCTTTCGAGTGTTAGTTGTAATGTGTGTTTCAAATATTAATCTATAAATAACAGTCACCCTTTTTGATGTTAAACCGCGTAGGTTAACGATTTGTGTCTGTGATCAATTAAGGGAATATTTATTCTAGTGTAAGTATGTATTTTTATATAACTGAAAGCTCGCAGCAAATCATTTTTACCAGCCTAGATAACATATTAAATACCAAACACTGTCTTGCCAAGATACCTTATTCGTACGCGGACTCATTAAGCTGAAATCTGCTAAAATAAAAAGAAAGTACAAGGCCCTCTCACTCTGGTATTTGTGCGAATTAGCATTGTTGGTTATATTTATAACTGTGTAGAGGTGGTTGGTGAATGGGTATAGGATACCGCTGGTTACTAATTGTAAAAGGCAATTGCCAGTAGGTATACACTCCCAAGGCAGACCATTAAACACCTTGAATTTTTATTTGTTGTATAGATGAGTGTGTAACCGGAGAAGGGAGCACGGTATTCTTCTAACGCACTCAAACTTATATATATATATATATATATATATATATATATATATATATAGGTCACGATGTTAGTGATTTATTTATAACTTACCCATGTAAGGCTTTGTTTTAATGAGTTTTTTTTGTCCGTTTCCTTAAGTAGAATTATTTGCCTCAGAGCTGATCTCTCTTTATATCTGCTTTATTGTAATTTGATTTAAATCTGCGCTTTAGTGGTCACTAAACAATTGGGTACGTGCAAATTCCTTGTCTATTTTCTTTTGTCCCCGCCTTTACCTTATCACCTTTGCAATTTTACTGCTGTATTTTATATGTACCGTAACTTGTTTTATTGTTTTATTTGCCTATTTACTTAAAGACCGGCATGATTACTTTTTAAAGGTCCACATGTTTAGTGTTAAGATTTCTATTATGATTTTTATTTTGATTATTTATGACCCAATTGTACGTGTGACTACATTCTGTGTAACTAAACTGCTTTTTATTCATTTTCTCTTAATCTTACAATTCAACCTCATCCAGACTATCTAATTTAGATAGCACAACGTACCTAACACTAGACGGCCACTTCGTTTGATCAGATTTGAAGTTTTCGAGTAATTAAATATCAGACTTGTAAATAAATTCTAATGTTTTAATTATTGCCCGGAAAGTCAAAGTATGGCAGGCAATTAATTTGAGTAATAGTGACATTGTCAGTCAAGTCAAGATAAATCACTTAGCGATTGCTTTGTTCTTGAATTTGCAATATTGCAAATAAGTTCAAATTACGCTTTTCAAGTTAGGGTACCTGGGGGACGCTACAGAGATTCATCCAGATCTTTACCTGTGTTCCCCGACTATCAACATAATTCAGATAGTTACAAATGCAGATCCGTTCCTATAGCTGGTATTTATGAATTTCATAGTGGATTTTACGCTTTTATTAACAAAATTCAACAGGACAATTACATTTTAAAGTACTGCAGTGTTTTAAAAACAAAACGCAGACGCCCCACTACTGGACATCGATCATCTAAATATATTGCAGTTAAATATCATGTTCGTTGTAAGAATACTTCAGAACTTATTCCGGTATGGGGAACAACATTCCTCAACATTTTATTAATAAAAGAGAGCAGGGTTATTGGAGTTCTCACGAGACATTTTTGCAGAAAAGCAAAAAGGGGTAATTAATTTCATCAAAGTGTTTAAACCCATTGAATACATTATTGTCGAGATAAGAATAACCGAATGTACTTGTCTTCAGATCTCAATATTACGAAAATGTGGAAAATGTATGACCACAATGCACAGTCTAACATTAAAGTAAAACTGGCTTGCTTTAAGTTTTGATACACCAAGAACAGACGTACTTATGTTCAACCTGTTTACAGCTGACAGAGAAAATAAAGGTCGAAAAATATGCAGCAAAGTCACAGACTGAAATCAAGGTGCAGAAACTACGAGCAAAGGCATTACTTTCCTTGTTGAAAGAAAAAAAAGAAGGCTTTCTAATGTTATCGCTTGACTGCCTGAAAAATCAGTCATTACCAAAACTCCGTGATCAAGCAACTTATTATTCGCGACAGCTGTACGTATACAATTTTACAATAGTAATAGTATCTTCAAAATCCAAGTTAACCAAGGAAAATGTATATAGTTATGTTTGGATAGAAGAAACATACCTAAAGGCTCAAAGAAGATTGCTCCGTGCGTTTTTCACAGACTGTGCTCGCTTGATCTGGAAGGAATTCATACTGTTCGCCTAGTAGCCGATGGATGTGGTGGACAAAATAAGAATACCATTGTTCTTGGAATGTGTTCTAAATGGCTTTATTCCCACGCTTCCACAACAATAAAAACAGTTAAAATTATCTTTCCAGCAACTGGTCATTCCTTTCTACCGGCCGATCGAGTTTTTGCCTTAATTTAACACGAAATCAAACAGAAAGAAATCATAGTGAATCCCCAAGAATATTATGACATTTTTCAGACTTATGGAACAGTTCAGCAATTAAATCTGGGTGGTGTAGAAGTTTTCGACGAAGTTTGCCACGAAGCAAGTGTTCAAAGGTCCGGGATAATGGATTTTCAGTTTCAGTTAACAAAGAGATTTATTTTAAAGCGAGCAGAACAAACGGTTTTTATACAGGGCGAATAGGTGTATAAATCGGACTATGGTATGACTAAAAATATTTGCAAAAGAGGAAAGAGTGTGGATTCTCAGCTACTCCAAGGAGTTCAACCGAAACAGCTAAAGCTGCTAGATGTAAACTTATTATTAGCGAAGCACTATGGCATATTTTGGAACACACTTCAGGACTTTCTACAGAAATGTTCTGGATAAGTATTACAATGCTCAGCAGGAGGAGGAGCAAAATAACGAGGATATTAATATAACAATGTGTTCGCAACAGGTAGAAACTTGTGATTTGATAATGTAATCTAGTAAGGTATATTATTATTTTTTAATTTAAGTTACCGTTGCTTATCCATTTTGTTTTTGAAATATACACTAATATGCTGAATAAAGTTTTTAAGCACTTTAGAGTATTATTTGTTTCACACCTCATAAAAAACTGTGATTTTCAAAAGCTGCCATATCCACAATTTAGTTAGAAAGCTAGCCATCTCCATTTTTCAATATCAAATAACTTTTGAGCCTTACAAATACGGTTTACAATATCAATGTTATTGAAATCAGTGTCAACTAGTGCATAGGATAAGACCTCGTTTCGGTTTCAGTTTCCTTATCGAAGTTTGTAACAGTTTTTCTCGTTTTCTGTAAACTAAAGACAACTGGATTTGGCAGGTTTTGACTCTAGGCTACTCAATTATTCTATTGTATTGATCCTGATCGAGATTTAAAGGTAGTCCAAAGATTGCTGGGGAAGAGAAAATAAGCATGTTCTATTTAGAAACATTATTATCTATTAAATAAGTTGTTACTTTTTTTCTGAATGAATCCGTCAAGCCGGGGTTTCAAAATGCCTAATGCCGTTAATACAGCACAAGCCAAACGAGATGTGACTATTTTAAGCAACATTTCTTTAAACGTTCAAAATGATCAGAAAGCATCAATCCAAGTTAGCAGTTGAAAGGTCAAAATAAAATTAAAGATACTGCCGATTCAGTATCGTCTTTGGCAATTGAAAATTTAAATTATGGATATAACAAAGCTAACCAGCTTTTAATTCTGAAAATGAGACTAATCAGAATCAAATCAAAACTAACGGCGAGAATTTTTAGAATCTGAATATTTTATTAGATAATCAAGTTGAAAAGAGCAGATTCAGAGTTATTGTTTTTAACCATTGAAAATTTGAATTATGAATGTAACAAACCTGAAGAGCTTTTAAATTCTGAAGATAGGGCTAGTCAGAATCAAATAAAAACTAACTCTGAGAATTTTGAGAATCTGAATGTTTTATTAGATAATCAAGTTGAAGAAGAAACTATTTCAGAGGAGAAGAAGGTTCTCAGTGAAGATGAAAATAATATTGAAAACGACGATATAGAAGAAGATAAAAATGAAACCCAGAATGAAGAAGGTGAAAGAAAACGTAAACGAACCCCAATTTAGACAAAAGTTGAACTTTTCTTGTTTTATAAAGAAAACTGGTGCAAAGGGAAAGAAGTCTAACCCTCTTCATGTATGTTTTTGAGGAGATGACTTTATCTTTATTTTCCCCAAGAAAAAGAAACCGACAAGATTTCGCCCAATAGAGTATTTACAGTGGACATGCAGTATGTGCTTCTCTGCTGAAAATCTAATGTGCCAGCATTATATTACAGAACCAAACTTATTATCCACTTCACAATTTTTGACATTCAGAGTAAAGCTGGTTATTGTTTCCTGTGTCATGAGGGAGAAAGCGAATTAAAAAGTAATTGCTTTGACTCCATAATATGCAATTTTTTTATTATACGTGGTTTTGCCGTCTTTAAATAACATAGACAAACCCGCTATTATACTTTTTAGTGATGGCTGTAGTACGCAAAATCGCAATGTCACATTATCCAATGCTCTATTAAACTTGGCCGTTGAAAACAATATATGCATCACATAAAAATACCTGGAAAAGGATCACACTCAGATGGAGTGTGACTCGATGTAGTCGACAAATTAGGTTATATTGTATACGCATATGTATCCATATGAATTGTGCCAATTCACCCATATTATTCAACTCGTAACTCGGTATTAATATGGCACTACTCATGGTAATACAAAATTATTACCGACAAGTGAGGAATGTTTATTTTTGTGTCTGACATCATATCGTCGTTGGTAGAAGGGTTTTATTATTACTATTCCTTAATTATTTTTTTTATTTGGGCTACCACAGATATTCCATTCATGTTTTCCATCGCCTATATTTCAATCCAATCTACCGCTTTAAATCGAACACAACTAATAAAGCTTGCACAACCATAAGTCACATATGAGTTCCCTAAACCGCCGATCTAACACAGTTCACATCCAAATATATGGAAACTCTGCGATTACCATTTAAATCTTCAGACGATCGTGAGGTGAAATGGAATTTAGCCCAATTAGCAATTAAGCATTTTAAAACGAATAAATTTGAAGTAGTGATATATTTTTCGTAAAATGGTAGTGTACCATCCTATATAGTCGTATGGAGATTTAGATATAGCCGTACAACTCAACTTTTTCCTACTAAAAGTCGAAAAAGTAAAACGTAAAAGGAGTTCATTCACACAAGTCAAATAGCTCATTGCTAAAAACACAATTAAGAAATGAGTTTGTTGAAGAAAAATCCAAAACACAATACTCAATACAGTGCTACGAAATTAGTAACGGTTACGTAAAGGGTTTATGCAATACAATCATCTCCATTGATCAACAAAAATGTCTCTAGCGCCACGTCTTATGCATTTAAAAAAAAAAGCAAATCCTTTTTTTTTGCAAGGTTAAAGTTAAGATTAACTATTAATTATTAATCACTCAACCACAAGCACAAGTCCGCAGTCATTCTACCGTTTTTCTGTATGCGTAAATAATGTTTTAATAAGAAAGGCGTTGCAGTACACTATTCGCCCTGATCGGATTGACTTCCTTTTGTCTGGATAGTAATGAAAATTACATACTATCCTTGCCAGGAAAGTTTACCGCTACGTCATTAATTTATGAATTTAATTATCCAATTTGCTTATACTGTGTTCTCATATAAACCGTGAATTAAATAAAGATAGTGAACATTCGTAGCGCATTTGGCGAAATCGACATACGGTATTGAATAAGCAAATATAGCAGAAAACGTAAGTTTATCCTTTGAGTGTTTCCTCATTTCCTACATTTACTTCTTTTAATCACCTTTTATTACACACTTTAAAGAAAATGGGGGCCCCCTGGCATCAGTATCTGCTGTCCACCTTGGGTATATCAAGACCCGTGCTGCATCTAACCCTGTTTTAACAAAACGACCACGCAAGAAAACAAAGTCTGACGATCTACCTGAAACAACCAAAATGAGCATAAGGAATACGTTATACAAGTTATACACAGTGAATAATATTACATCACAATCTTTTACATATGTTTGACATACTAACTGATTTACAGAAAAACATATCACAGTTGCAAGTTTAAATGCAGAAATTCATAAAAGTCACATATTAATAAGTGACAGAAATCTTCATCGTGCAATTCAGTAGCTAGAATTCAAATTCAAAAAAGACTCCAACTATAGAGCTTTATTGGAAAAAAAAATACATCGCAGAAGTGCGAATTAAATTACTTAAATAATACATTAAAGAGATCAATTCACCTTATCGTCGGCAAGTAAACTCTTTTAATTAAAACCATTATGGGCTAATGGTGTGCAACATACTGAAGAAACAATAAAGCAATGGTAGAAACGGGAAGAAATCTTGAACATCACAGTTGACAAACTGATTATTAACATCGGTATTCTGAAAGCTCGGATGTAGATAGTGACTCCGATTAGAAGTTTAACACTTTGACAACCACGTTTCTACAACCTACAATTAGTAATACAAGTGTGTTAGTTCATATTTAATACAATAAATTTCTATTAGTAGGGTATTTCAATTATGTAAGTACAATATGTTTGTAAAATGCTTTTCAAGATGTTAAACACACATTTCAAATGGAATTTATGTTCCACATTAAATGTGATCTTCGCACGAATAATAGTTCCATTTTATTTAGGCATGTAACTTAACATCCATTTTGTGCAATAATGCTACCATCTTATTGTGGGCCATCATTGACACTGAATTGGTAACTATAATAAGAAATTATGATTATGAAACGTACTAGCCTTGCCAAGTGTAAACAGTACAGATAAATTATATGCAAATTGTTTAACCTATAAATTGAAGTTTCAAATTATTAATTGTATGATTGTTTATCAGCAACTTACAACACAACCATTCTCCTGTTTTTATAATTGCGCTGCAATTATTAAATGTTTATATTTTGTTGAAAATTGCATAGTTTGTAATACGGCAGCAATGTGTTATAACCTGCAGGCTGAAAAAATAATGTACCAATCACCAGTTAGATTTCAAGGACATTGTTTTTCAACCGTTATCATTAGGATAATCAACGTTCTCTAACTTTTACAAAATAAATCACAATAAATAAGTAATTGTATTTTAGAATTCTGCAGCTTTAAATGCTGCTATCTCGGGATATATTTTCTAATCAGAATTTATTATAACGAAAATAATTTTGACTCATGTTTTTCATATTACACCATATGATTGTATATGATGACTTAGCGGTAAACTTTCCTGGCGAGGATAATACGTGTTGCACTATTGACTGTTAGAACATTGTTCAATGTTGAGCATACATAGATGTGGATGCTAACTCCTCGCCTCACCGGCAATATTATGTTTCCTATCGCACCGATAAGCTGGTAGTATCAGATTTATACAAATAATATGCTTTATTCCCATAGTAAGATACATTGCAAGAAAAATGGTTCTGGATGCACTATGCATGCAGCCCAGTGTTACAGTATAGCTATCCAATCTATTTAAGATACCGTTTATATCATTTTCATCATATAATGGGAACTTGGTCCAATGTAAAATATATAACTGGAACATAACTTTATCTTGAATTTGCAACCAGAAAAGTAGCCGCATTTGTGGCTAACATGTATGCGATAGAGTATGGAGTTCTAAATGTAATAAATGGAAGACAGTTTGACATTCTGTGTGTATTAGAGACAAAGTGCAAAGGAAAGGATGTTATTGAGATGGATGATGGTAGTCTGGCGCTATGGTCAAAAGTTCAAACGCTTATGAAAGAAAGCTAATTTCGAAATATCATTTTTATTATATCTTACGCATCGGAAAATAGCCAGAAAGGCCCAGAATGTGAGAATTTGTGAAACGATATGGTGTACGTATTGAATGTATGTAAACCAAGTAAAAGAGCAATTGTATTCATAGATATGAATAGTTGGGTGAGTGTACAGAGATAACATACAGAACTCGTCCTAGGAATCAAGTGTAAATGAAAATGGTGAACCCTCCTGAATATTAGTGTAGACAGAAATCTGTGTGTGCCTAACACATGGTTTAAACAAGATAGTATGGCATGAATACGGATTAAAGAGATGCTGCCAAGAGTATTTTAGTTATAAGGAAATGACTGACAAGTTAAACATGGATAATGCAAAGGAGGTAAGAAAGGAACCTGAGGATGAATTTCAGTTGAATCAGGTAAAGAAAGGGGTAAACAGTTGAAGAATGGTAAAGCTCCAGGTGTGGATGAAATTACTGGTGAAATGCTAAAATATGAATCTTTAATATCGGAAAGATTGTATGAATTATTTAATATATGGTTTATGTCTGGAAAAGTGTGATTATGGTTCCGATGTATAAGGGCAAGGGAAGTTATGAATGAACTACAGAGAGTTCTATTTTTTGTCGGTACCTAGTAGTATTGACAAGAGTTTTGATTGATAGAGTACGTGCGCTAATACAAAGTAAGGTCTGAAATGTTTAAGATGGCTTCATGCAAAGAGCAGGATGCGTGGATCAGAAGCAGTCATTTGGAGTGAATATCGAATGAGTAAATGTGTAGTAAAAGGAATAAGAGTAGTATATGAGGGTAACCGAGTCTGTGTCAAAGTGAGAGGGAGCTTGAGGGAATACGTCAAAATAGAATAAAGAGTTAGATGTGGCTAGGTGATGTCACCATAACTGTTTAATGTATTGGTGAGAAAAATGTGTTAGGCAAACGTGTACTGAAACAAGTAGTTTAATGATTAGTGACGTGAGTGTACTCGTTTTGGTGTATACTGATGACACAGTTATACTTCGCCAAATCTGTTTAGCGTTCGGGAGGTAATAGGTTTGTTCTCGTTACCATCTACCCTGTATGAGTTTTTCCACATACACATATATCGGCATGATCACTACGTATACGCACATCATTTGCGGATATTTAGGCAAGTGCTGGTGTAGTATCTTCCCCCTCGGAACTCTAACTCCGTTCCTTCCAATCATATCCTGAGCGCTTCATCCATAAGCCCACCATACATACATACTTAATGTAAGTATGGGAATCCGTCACTGCGGCTGAAGGAGATTGGAAAGCGCAAACAACCCGCCCTCCTTGGGAAGCGAATGAAATAGGTCGCCTTTTCCTGTTTTTACCGCAAATTGTAGAAGAATGGATGGTGACATTGTACGGGGTGTCAGTGCAGAAAGGAAAGTGATTGGACCATAATTAAAAATGAGAGTATAAGCATACCAACAAAGCGAGCGTATTTGTTCTCTCAGTACCGTATGGAAGTGAGACTTGGGTATGTTAAAAAAAACACGAAACGTAATGAGTAGATAATGTGAATGAGGCGTCTAATAGACGATGGTAGATCTGTATGAAAGAAGTACACTTCGTTGGTTTGGTCACATTGAAAGAATTAAGAGGAACAATTGACAAAGCAGATATATCTACGTAAAGTTAGGGATAAGACTGAGCGTGGCAGACGTCGAAAGTTGTTGAAAGGACGTGTCAGAATCAGTGCATGAATCTTGTAGATGCTAAAGAAGCATTTAGTAAAAAAGAAGTAATAAAGATAATATCGACAAAAACTGTTCGACGTAACTAAATATAAGAGGCAAAGTACGATTTCTGCCTACCCTGTAAAGGAACGGAGTAATGGATATATGTATGTATATATTTTGTAATTACCATTACATTATTTAAAAGATATATGTTACTTATCATCCATTCCTGCATTCTTTTTAGTAAGCTCTTTGTCAATTTTATATTTTTAGGAAACGAGGTAAAATATTATACAGTTTTGGTTACGTTTGGCAATTTTTACATTCTTATAGCATCGTTAATTTTAATGTCATCCCAGGTATCGCCAACTTTGATGATTACAGCAACCACCAACAATTTCTTAATTTGCAATCACTAGTTCTGTTAGCTCGTTTCATGAAATTTTCTGGAATTTAAAATAATGGTAATTTCAATTATCACCGATGTAAAATAATTGAGTAAAGCTTTATAAAAGCAAAAATTCTTGTAGATTTTAAATCGAAATTAAAATTAAATTTTAAATAAACGATCAATAGTCTCTATCCTATTTGACGTTAAAATGTCGTATATCGTCTATGTACATAGCTAAAGCCTCATAAATTAAATTTTAAAAACGGTAACTTAGTTTTTGAGCTTAAACTCCCACGCTTCTTAATTGATCCGTTTACCTTACCTGCTAATCACGTTATCCCAAATTATCCCTAGTACGTTCATGCATTTAGAAAGCAGCGTTACTGCTTTATCTATTTTCGACGTGCATCACTTTCACTTTAGAATATATTTTAAAGAGAATAAATAAGCAACGTTTATTTGGAATTTAAAATCGTAGAAGCTGATGGGATTTGACTTACGCCCCACAATGCCCCTTTTCCAGCCGATAGATGTATGATTTACATATCAGGTTGAAAATTTCACAAGAGTTGAGAAAAATAAGTGATTAAAAACAGAAAAAAGTGTCTTAGTTCACTAAATACATTTCTACAGAGACGTTTAAGCTTCATTTCCTTCGTCTCCATTAATGTTTATAGTTTATTCGTATAAAATGTCAGATTCCTCCATCTATTGCACGTATAACTCCAACATGATATTAATTTTACCTGTAAAACACTTGAGATTAAGGGATAACAGGTGCTTACAGAAGGTACTTTCATAATGTCAAAAGCAAGATTCTGGATATTACTACGGATTTTCACCTGAAATTAAAGATTACTATTATCACAGTGTAATAATGTCATCCAGAAGTCTAATCTCGCAATCTACTTTTGACAAGAAAGTCATGTTCTCGCGAAGTACTTAGCGAGATGTTTTATCGTCGTTAACAATTGTTTGTGACAAGCTTAAATCATAAACACAACAAAATCTACGTTTTCCCTACACAAATATGACTGTTTTTAATGTTATCCCTTTTACATATCCCAATTATAGATGTAATCCC
Organism: Vesta saturnalis; assembly: GCA_036346205.1. Classification (NCBI taxonomy): domain Eukaryota; kingdom Metazoa; phylum Arthropoda; class Insecta; order Coleoptera; family Lampyridae; genus Vesta; species Vesta saturnalis. The sequence continues at coordinate 683,602 of JARFJB010000939.1, read as the reverse complement.
ATCTCATCACATTTTGGTCAGTACTTTTTTTATATATAGAGCGCTAACACTAATCTCGATAAATAGGTAAGATGATAGACTTGTCGCTAATTTTATGAATTCGAAAAAGGGTGAGAATCATCATTTGCCATCAGTTTTCTAACTCATTACGAACAGTCTGAATTAAACATATTTAAAAGTCTAATTTGGAACAATGCAGGTAGTTACTGTTCGATCTACAATATTGGCTCTTTTGTGATTTGATCGTTTTAAGCCAGTGTAATTTTCTCAAATATTAAAGATAATTTCTAAATAAAGTCACCTTTATTAAACTTAGGCTTATAATGCCTAAATTACAACAGTATTTCGGATTGTAAATCACATAAATGTGTCTAAATTATTAATACCTTAAAATTGGATGATTTTAAACCTTTCCCACCTTGCTCACCCCACTATCTTTTTTCTTTTTCTATGCATTGTAACGTGCAAAAATCGATTCTGAAAATTTTCTCTAATTACTACTGTTTGGTAAACCAAAATTTATCTTTGAGTTGATATTTAAGATTATTATTTAAGGATTACTTGTTACTTATTTCTCTAACTTAATGATCTACATTTTCTGTATTTATTGCCTTTACCATTTATTATAATTGATTAAATTATTTCTTTATCGTATGTATATTTCTTATTGCAAGTGCCATCTATACGTGGGTTCCGGTTAGCTTTGAATTCATACATTTTATAGATATCTGTTAGTAAGCTAAATCACCACTAGATGGTGATACCTTGAATAATTACATATTACTAAACATGCTTTATTGAAATACATCTGTTTAACAATTTTCACATTTGATAAGAAAATCTTGTTGAATGCTTTGTTTCTAAGCTGTGGTTTCTTAACGGTCATTTTGTGTGGTCTACAATATATTTTAGAAAATTTCTCTCGTTGCTGGTCTTCGGGGTGTAAATCACCATTTATAGAGGAGAATTATTTCTTCGTTTGTTGAAGTAATAAATCGCTATTGCGGATGTAAAAAATATGTTGCTTATACACACATGCTTAATACACGATATTTAAATTAAAAGAAGTATATTTAACCAGTTCGTGGTAAATTGTCACATTATAGCTCGTCTTCGATCTATAGAGCTTTTCTTTTTCTGCTTTTTCTTCTCGTCTGTCATTTTCTTCGTTCACTTTACATAGTCGTTGAATATACGTTATTCACCTTTTCGTCTCACTTTTGGATTTGCTACGATGTGCTTGCAACTGAGACTGCTTGTAAGTGATTACTGGTAGATGTGCTGCAATTACGAGGATGGAATTTAAACGGTATTAACTACTGCAGTACTCGTCCATCAAAAGGTTAGAATTTTCCATTATGTACTAATAAACATTGTATTGCTGAATTTACTTTTGAACCTATCATCTTTACATTAATCATATTACAAAAAAATCTTAATACGTTGTTTACCTTTATTGCAACTTCGGTGTCATCTGATAGCCGAATTCATTTAAGTTTCGTAAAGATTTCAGCAGTATAAAACTGTTAAAAGTTGATCCTACCATTAACTAAGATGTTGTGCACTTAATTTAACCAAATTCAGAGTGATTATTACTGAACTTTTACGTAAAATACTCAGTGATGTGTTTAGAATTTAGATTCCTTTTGGATACCATCTTATTAACAATTAACTACTGTTTACGCGATCATGCGCAGTAGCAGTAAACCAAAGCATAAATTGTGTATGCCGGTTGCTATGTCGTATTATTTATACTATATGTGTTAGCTTTTAAGTACAAAGTTTCTTTTATTGGGGTTCACGTCATTGATCTCTAATTGGAAATTGATTGGTCATCCGTATATGCATGTTAGTAAATGAACTGAACAAGTTTCTCCGATTATCTATATATTTGAATTTGTCATTGTTAAGGGGGGTTATGCTTGGATATTGTGAAACGAAAGGCAAGTTGAAGTGTTACCTTTGTAACGTAAACTATTGCGGTTATATATGGATATATAAATTGTCCTTTTCAGGGTTATGTGTTATGAAAGATATTTCAGCGTAGCAGAGAGGGGCATTACATCCTTTTATTAAATTAGCTAAATTGATTAAAGGTGAGTTTATCACCCGTAAAATCTTGCGACTTGCCCTCGTCACTAATCATTTTGAAAATATATGTTAATTACGAAACTTTAGTGTTTCACATTGTGATAATCAGATAAGGCTGCACTTATCTGTGGGATTGGGGTAAAATTACATGTTGGGATAGGCATGTACTTAGTTATTATTATATATAGATATTAAAATTTAACAAACATTATTCTTTGTGGGTAAATTTTAAATAAATCTACGCTTGTTAAGGCAATTGTCGTTTATCTGTTCTTCCTGTTTCTTCCCTGGTTCAAGCTTCTTACAAGAACTACTAATTTGTCTTTGCTTTCCTTAAGGCTTGTGACGCCTATTTCTTGTCTGTTCTTCTTATCTTTCTGTCTACAATTTCGTTCTCGCTTTATAAATAACCTAAACATCTATTTACTCTTTATCAACACTTCAAAATACCCACGCTATCCGAGTCTGCGGTCTCAGAACCGTTTGGGCGAGTTACTAGTCGAGCTAACTAATTCCTCCCCTTTTTATATGACGTGGTTGGTTAGACACGTGGGAACATATTCGTAGGAATCGAACTCTAATTGTATTATTGTTTCTCTGTGATATTTAATTGCTTTTTTGGTTAAATAATACTAAAGTATAAGTATATTTCATTGCATACGATTAATTTGTTTTACATACGTTGTTGAGTTGATCGTCAAAGTGAATTGACGTGTTTTAAGTGTCCTCCGACTTTTACCTGCGGTTAGTGAAACACGTGCGCGTTAAATAAAATGACAATAGCTAAACCAACCCTTAGTGTATTATTAAGGTGAGTGTTTGAACAAATTTACAATCCAGTGGTTGGAATATCAATAAACAAATAATACCATTAATCTAATTTAGTAGAATTTTAACGTGTGAAATGACTCTATAGATACACAAATATAAAAAAAGCGCGAAAACATGATTGTTGCATTTCTATGCAAATCCTAGGAAATTACGGTTCCTTTCAAATCCATCACAAGTACGTTTGATAAAACTCACAAAATCATAAGGTAAACGTGAAAGTACAAACACCACTCCTTTTGTCTAAGTTTTAACTCAGACACGTACATTTCTATAATTACAATAATTGCTAAATCAAGTTCTAAATTTGAATTAATACCGTATTTTTTTTTCGAAAAAAAATACTGTTGCCTTTAACGAATGTTAAAGCTCATATCATCGTAATGTAAATTAAATGCACAAATACTCAAACACGTAAACATTTTGCAGTAACAAAAAATATAGAGAACAAATGAAGTCGCATATTCTATCTCACGGTACCCCGCGGGGTATATAAAACAATCATAAATACGCATTTGTAACTGTAGTATAAAAATTCAAAAGACGGACGTGATTCAAAAAACAAAAAATGTACAGCTTAAAATCGAAGTAAGCGGTTAGTTCATACTTAATGTTATATAACTGGTATAAATCCCCTTTCTATAACAATACACAAACATAACCATTGTCATAAGAATTGTTTTATCAGCTGTAATGATAAAAATAAATAAGTAGACCAAATCCGTAAAAAAATAAATAAATAAATATTAAATTAAATAAACAAATAACTAAACCTAACTCGGAAATCTAAATTTAAAATAAATAAATCATTTGGTCGTAAATAAATAACAGCAAGTCCGGTAAGTAGCACGAGAACCAAGAATGATATATATATATATATATATATATATATATATATATATATATATATATACACGAGGGGTCGTTTTATATTCTCCGACTAGGCATGATAAGAGTAGATTAGAACAACAACAGAAATTTATTTTTCAATATAGGCCCCTTGCTGTTCAATACAAGCATTACATCGTTTCAATAACGTCTATTCTTTTGGTTTCCTCGCAAAATGGCTTTCAACAGCCGCTATAAGTTCATCATCGTCCCTAAATTTTCTTCCCCTTAGTGTTCTTTTGAAATCTGGAAAGAAAAAATAGTCAACTGGGGCTAAATCTGGACTATAAGGTGGATGATCAATTTCTACAAAGCCACATTTAGCAACGGCAGCTTTTGAAAGTCTTGACTTATGGGTTAGTGCATTATCATGAAGCAGCAGGGCACTTCGCGTTAGTTTTTCACGTCTTTTGCATAACACTCTCCTGTGATTGTACCACCCTTCTTCAGATAATCAATCATTAAAATTCCTTGGCAATCCCAAAAAACAGTTGCCATTATTTTACGTTACAACACAAACTGACAGATATTAGAAATAATAATGCTGCAATTTTTTTGTAAATTGTCAAACACGTTACCATGGCATATGTGATTTAAAATCAATAAAATGAAACATTATATTAACATTGTAAATTGCCTAGTCCGGGAATATAGAAAAGACCCCTCGTATATATAATATAAATTGTGAATTATTAAAAGTACCACATACATACAGTAAAAGATTGCTTCGAGTGAGACTCGAACACACGACCACTACTTATCCAGAGTAGGGCTATAGAGGGAGCTAGTTTCAATCGATTCATACAAAAATATTACATAAACTACACTTTTGATTGCACTTTATTGCCTTTCGATCTAGAACACGCATAGCATCGTCCTTTTTTCCGACATTCACCCTCTGGCACTGCTTCTTCTTAATTTGAGTTGCTGATCGATATCTTCTAATACTGTCTTCTTATTTTTAATTGTCTTTTTATTTAGTCTGGAGTGTATAGAAGTGTCGCTTATTCTCCTTCACATATGTGGTATTACTAATTCTTTTGCCTATTCCAAAAGGAACAATCGTCTTTTGTAGAGACACGTCGATTTCCAATCTGGTTGTAGCTGTTTCCATAAAATAAATGCGCTAACTGCCGCAACGTCAATAAAATTCATGTAGAGGACGGCTGTCCATCCTTTTGTTAGCCGGCTGCAAGTGTATTCGGTCACCATTCAAAAGTATCAATCGCACGTTTAGTACCATTGCAACGAGATATGATCTCCGGTTCTTCTTCTGAAATCACACCTTCTCGATGTTCAGATAACAATCTGACACTTCTATGTTGCTTTGGTACGTACCGTACCATAGTTTGATATGCAAAAACCGAAGAATGTACGGGACGTAACCGATGGGGCAAAAATTCTGCAAAGATGGAAGCTTTATTTTTCTTAAATGTTCCACACAACATAAGTTTTCGGTTGAGCAATTCCTCTGTCAACTCTAAAGAATTAAAAAAGTTATCTGCTGTGATCTCGTATCCTAGGCCTAGACACGAAACCCAAGCTAGCACAACTCTTTTACCTTGGTTTCGTTCTGCTTTCTCATATAGATTTGCAAGTTTTTGCAATACGATGTTACAGCGTCAGTGAAGATCAAATTTTTATTCCGTAGTTGGTCGACTTACTCTTCATGTGGACTCTGCATGAACATCTACCACGTAATGGTATTTCAGTTTCATCGACGTCTTTCCAAATCAAACCATCTTAGTCGTCATTACGATTTCTAGTTCCGTAAACCCCTCGTTGATTTGTGAATGTTACAATTTGAAGCACCATGTCAGAAGATATAAATAATTTGAACACCAGAGAGAATCGTAAATATATTTTTCGATCGTTGACGTATTTTCTGTTGAAGGGATCCTTCCAGCCAAATTGAGTCGTCTCGAGTAACAAACATATCATACACGTTACTTGGAATTATCTCCTCTTCATCGTCAGATTGAATGCAACCACGTTGTCGTCTTCTACACTTTCCTCTACTTTATCTTCAGTTTCTGAATATTCATCTACATCCTCTATCCCCAAATCAGAAACAACACAGTCTTCAAATTCTTCATCTTTTAATATAAAAAATTTGAATAATTTCGGTAATATTGCATATAACATTCAAAAGGTAATTTCACTCAGAAATAAAGGAGAGCTCGAGCCATTTGAACAATTCTTCGGGATCGAAATGAAGCTTGATTAGCCATCTTCAAAATGCAATTAGAACCGATCTTTGCACAGACTTTACACTAATAATGCAATAATAAAATCTAAGCTGATATCTAATGGGATAATTATCGCATTCGGTGGAGAATACGCAATTATCATTTGTAAAATATTTCATTTTGCATAATGGCTGAAGTACACTAATATGTGTTATTCTAATGGGATAATTATTCCAATCATAGATAAATAATGTAGCAACCCCAAAAATTAGCTTTCACATGATTAGCGTCCTCACTAACGAAGTTGTAATTCGGCGTTCTTTTCATAACTTCAAGAAAGGTGAGATAAAGCTGACTAACGACACTATCAAACAATTACGTTAATTACCGTCTAATTAAGATACACAGAAAATATCAAAATTACTTAATTTAGTATTTAGTCTTTACATCAATAAAGCATGATAAAATGGCTATAACAAAATATACAGGTGAAACAAAAAGACCTGGAGTGAGAACTCACTCACTCAGGAAGGTTAATGAAAATCGGTTCATAAATATAGGCAGTTTTTGGACAATATTCAATGTTCAATGTGGCGGTCTAAGTCTAGACGTCAAATTTAAATTTCATGTATATAACCGCTATTGATTCATACAGACAAATGTATGAAAATATAGACAATCGCTACAATCAAGAAATATTCAATATTATGTAACAGATTTAACAACCACTGTTATTCATCCTCACAAATCTAGAAAGAGGAAACTTTATTAAGATTTATGTTAATAATAAGTCTTCGTATGCTAGAAACAAGGTGCCTGCGGATTGCACACTCCTCAAGCCAAAAATTCCAAAAAAGAGGTGATAGGGATGAAAATTGCCAAAAAGGTTCTAAGAGCGCTACAATAAATAATAATGGCGCCGAAAAGATGGCTAAAAAGTAAAAGGACAAGTGGGCGGGGCAATTCCCACCAACCTGAAAAGTGGAGGGGAATACTAGTCAGTTACTATTTATGCCCGAAGCGGAACTTGAATTAATGTGAGAGTCTGTGTTGAGCTCTTGAACAGAACACACGTGTTTTGGGAGAGAGTTTGCTCAGATATTTCGATACGCCTATTGGCGCTATCACATAATAAGAACGTACGACTAGTATCGATACTAATCTTTTTATTTCAGCAATCTTCGCACCGGAATTGTGTGGTTCAAGCCACATAGATCCGGTATTGAAGAACGCCAGAAGATGTACGGGGACAGCGACTTTGAAGATGAGGCGCCAGCGGAGATCATCATCCAGCAGCGGATACGCATCAATGAGTTGGTGCGGATGGTTGAAGGCCTACAACGGAAGTACGCCAAACTAGAAGCCGAACTTGAGCAAGCAAGAAAAGAAGCTAAGAAAGCTCCGACGAAGCCAACAGGCGAGAAGGCAAAGGAAGAGAAGGCCGAGGACATTCAAGAACCGCCGAAGCCGAAAAAACAGAAGCGCAAGGAGAAGGTTAAACCAACAAAACCAACGAAGCTGCAGCAGCACCAAAGAAGAAGGAAGAACTTATCAAGATGGAAGTAAGCGTCGAAGCAACTTCTAAGAAGAATGAAGACACCATTCCAGAAGAGGACGGATTCCAAACCGTCGCAAAGAAGGGCGGAGTCAAGCGTCAACGGGTGGACGCAGAAACCACCAGTAAGGACATGCCCGCACCAAAACGAGAAAGGATCCCGCCACTAATCCTCCACCGACAGGAGGATTACACAAGGGCGATGAAAAAACTAAAGACTGTCGGAATAACGCCGAAAGCGACCCGAACCACTAAGGATGGTATCAGCGTACTCCTCAGCTCCGCGGAGGAGTACAGAATCGCAACTACTGCACTGGACGACGCCGGCGTGCAGTTTAACGTTTACCTACTAGAGGAGGCAAAACCAATCAAGGTCGTTATTAAGGGCATCCCCCAAGATGGTAGGAATCGTCAAAGAGGACCTCAAATCCATGGGATTTGAAGTACAGAAGGTCATCCGCATGTTCGCCGGACGCGAACATAGGAAAACCGCGATGGTACTGGTCCACCTCGGAAGGAGTGAAGGGGCCAAGGAGGTCTTCAACATCAAGACCGTAGCACACCTCAGAGTACGAGTGGAATCGCTCCACAAAAAGAATGGCATCGGTCAGTGCTTCCAGTGCCAACGTTTCGGACACACCTCCAACGGATGCCATGCGCCACCCAGATGTGCGAAGTGTGCGGGGGCACACAACACGAGGGAATGTAAAAAGACCCGTGAAGAGGGCGAAGCAAAGTGTTGCAACTGCACCGGGTTGCACACTGCGAACTACGGTGGATGCCCCGCCCACCCCAGAAATATCAAGAAGGGTAACGCCCCCAAACCAACAACAGTTAGAAAACCGGCAAGAATTGCCGAGGCCAGCATTAGCTACGCGCAGATGGCTGCAGGAAAACCAAAACAGACGCCAGAAGAACTGGAAGACGAAGACTCCGCGCTCGTAATGAAGATCGTGAAGGCACTCAGAGCAACGAAAGGATAAGCACCCAACAAGAGGGAATGCAAAAGCCGCAATCATCTAAGCGGCCGCCCCAACGAAGTAATGGAATTACGACACCGAGAAGACCTGATGCTGAAAACTGAAGATCTTCTCCGAGCAAACAAAACACAGGTATTGGTAATTTTAATGTATTTTTTACAGGTACATCGAAACTACGAATGCCATCAAGAATCACGATAAGACGAAGGTATAGAGGGCAAAGAGCCCGTAGTACCAAGAATAAATAACGATGACCGATGAATTAATGTGCAAATAAAATTTTTTAATTTACTTAAAACCTCATTTTATAGAGAACATATCTAAAATTGAATTATCTGTAAGAGTTTTATGCTTTTTTGCATAGAGTTAAAAGATTTCCAGAGATTGACAATAAGTGATGTAGGGGTCGTATACTGGCTTTTAAGGTCACTCTATGCAAAATTCTAATTAATATAATTAATCTAGAATTGAATCATCTTTAAAAAATTCATGTAGCCAGCGTATGTCCATGCTGCGTTAATCAATATTTTTAATTTGTTCATATTATCGCTTATATGAAATGTATAAAGTATTACTTTTTTCTTTCTTATATCCACCTGGACAAACAATTAAAAAATCATAAGTGTGCATAAGTTAAAATAGTACTTACTCTCTGTTTAGGAATGCAGCCAAATTCTTTAGTGTAATTATGGATAATGCAAAGTAACAACATTGTATTTTTATCAATTGAACAAATACAAAAGCTTCGGTATAATGTTACATAATCTAATCTATATTACTGTTACAATCGAGTTATTTTTGGTGTATTTTTAAAAAGACTGAAGAACCAAATTTACTGATAAGTAAACCACATGAATATTGTTTATAATATACAATGAGTCATCAGTAATTCCTGGAACGTTGGATTCGCAACTTAACCATCTCAATAATACAGTACTGCGCACGTTAGATTTTTTTACTTTAATTAATTTTTAAGACTTCCTAGGCAAAATTTTCATAAAGAGAACTTATCTAAGATTAAATTATCCATAAATAAATGCCTTCACATTTTGCTATACGCTTCTTCAGATATTCACAAGAAGTACTTTAGGGACGTTTTTGTTATTTTAGAGGTCATTTGAATGCCCACGGAAAACTTCGAAAACGAAAATTTATCTAAACTTTAATTATTTGTAAAAAAAAAGGTCTCTAAATTTAATAGTTTTCGAAATATTATCGGAACGTACTTTAACGCTCTATATAAATATATAGTACCCTTACTTGTAAACTGATTTTAACTTGATAGAACCAAGATATTACGGTAATAACTCTTTATAAGGAATTTAAAATAAAACTGAATAAGTACTTTTGAAATTATGGCGATACAGAAGATCCACACACACAGACACACATGCACGCACGCACACACGCGCACCTTAAAGGTCATAGGGACGACAAGGGTCTATAACTCTTTTAAGCAATTTTCGATAGAGCGAACACAGGTCTGAACGTTGAGCATAATTACACGCTTATTGGGTGCTTTTTCTTTCATTCACAATCGTTATGGTAAAGTGGTGGCTATTGATCATACATATGAGCTTTATAATATATTTTTATTACAGCATTGGTTAAAAAACAGATAAATAATATGATGAAACCTCACTTTCTGGTACTGAAGATATCATTTTTCCAACTACCACATTCCAGCGCCGTAATTACCAGTGCTCCAATGTGTTAAATGGAACACGGGCCCACGGCAAAAACGGGCTCACACGAACCAACATAAAAAATTCAAAAAGAATTATTTTTATGATGACAAAAAGATAAAATACAAATTCTTAAAAATGCAGGTCACAATCTTTCGTTATCAGCTTTTAGTGTACTACAGATGACCTCACTGCTCGCAGCTCCCAGACATTGTATAGGTCATTAAGCATTACATAAAGTATAGAATTTCTCAACAGTCGCAAAAAGGAAGTATTCGGCACGTTCAATTATATTAAGTGTATCATATTACACTGATAGTTTTAATTTATCACCAACTGACTAACTTATGATTCTTTGTAATAGCCGGACTTTGTTATGGAAGTTTTTTTTGATAAAAATATTTTGCTTAGTTTACCTTTACGGTTAAACTTGACGGACTTTCTGCACAGTTTTATAGTTTCACAGTGAACAAGTTAAAAGATAAAAGTTAGTTACATTGTTGGTTAAGGTTATTAATCGATATCATATAGATCATCATATTACTTGTAAGTTTTGCAAAAACTGTAATATTTACATATTATGAATTACATATTGTATCCAGAACAATGACTACCCCTAAACACAAGTCAGGCGCTTTAAAAAGTAAAATAAGAAACGCAAAAGAAGAACAAAAACAGAAATTGCCGAAAATAAGTAGCTTTTTAGTTACTACCCTCAAGAGACTACTGTTAATTATCTTATCAGCTGCTTCTACATCTAAAGATTCGTCGTATGACACTATTAACGATGCTTCTGAAGAAATTCAATCTATAAGTTCAAACTTACCTGACTCAAAAAACGTTCAATTACAGAAGAATATGTCACCCCCTGATTCTAAAAATGTCAAATTAAAGATCGATAAAGGTCATTACCATGGCGCGTTATCAAATGAACAAAAACGATATCTAGTACATGCTGAGCCCTGTCGTCCTCAAGGCACTTTTCCGTGAAATAATTCAGGGAGAAGCTTTTCAAATTTTTATTATAAAAAGAAAACAAAATGTGGCATAATTACAGAACGTTCGTGGTTGTTATTCAAAAATTTGAAATTGTTACTGTCATCCGTGTTGGTTATTTTCAAATTTCGAAGACACCATGGCGAAGGGTTTTAATGATTGGATTCACTTACATCAAGCTATTACCCGTCACGAAGGATCTAACGAACATGGCCAATGCCGTGCCATTTTTGATCAATGGCGCCTGAACAAAGCTATCGATTATGCCAGTGAATCATTAATTTCAGTGTGGCGACAAATTTTAGAGAGAGTGACTGAGATAGCTTTAACTTAACATCTTGTAACATGTCGTTCAAACGTACAATTAAAAAGGTTGATTCTGATAATCCTGGAATATTTTTGCTAAATTTGATATAATCCTAAAAAACCTATTAGAAAATAAAAAAAAACATTCAATCACTTATTTAAGCCCAGCTATTCAAAACGAAATCATAATTCTTTTAGATAAGGTCAAAAACTATATTATAGAGAACATTAAAAGCGCCCCCTTTTTTTCAATAATTATTGACACTACGCAGGACGTCTCCATAATTGATCAATTGAGTACCATTGTTCGTTATGTCACAATTCAATATGAAAATGAAAATACAATAAAAATTATAATTGAAAAATCGTTTTTAGGATTTATTCCAGTTCAAAATCAAACAGTAAGTAATAAAATACAATCTGTTCTAAGTGATAATGGGTTGTCTTTAGAAACACTTCGTGGTCAAGGATATGATGGTGCCGCAAATATGAGTGGAGTGTATAACGGAGTTCAAGCATTAATATCTAAACAAGTCACAAATGCACCGTATGTGCACTGTGCAGCACATAGTTTGAACTTAGTTTTAAATGATTCAGTAAAAGATGTTACAGAAATTCGAAATTTTTACCATTTTCTTAAGCGCGTTTATGTATTTTTTGCTGATAGCATAAACGATGGTCGCTAAAACGAAATTAAAGAGAATAAATCCCACAAGATGGTTTTTGCAACACGATGCGGTAGATGCTCTTAGATTTAGATACTTAGATATAATAAAAACATTAACTAATTTACTATTAACATCGCCTGATAAAAATGAAATTAGTGAAGCAAAATCGTTGAAAAATTATTTAGAAACTCTGGAAACTATATTTATAATTGTATTAGAATCCAAGATTTTGAAAATTGTTGATACACCACCCAGATTGTTACAAAATGAACAACAGGATATAGGCATTGCTTCAAAAATTTTAGATGATGTGTTACTAAATATGAAAAATTTAAGAGATCATTTTTTTCAATTAAGGCAACGGCTAATTATTTGGAAAATCAGTGGCAAATAAAAGCAGAATTTTCGCAAAAACGAATCGGCGGACAAAAGCGTTGTTTTGATGAAACAAAAAATCATTTTCAAATTGAATCTAACGAACATTGGTTTAAAGTGAACATTTTTTTCAAAACTTTAGATGTAATAATTGTTCAGATTAATAGACGTAGTTGTACCTTAAATAAAATTAATGACATTTTTCAAACATTGAGTCCCGAAGCTTTTAGTAACTCATCAGACGACGGGTTTTTTCAACTACGGCAAAAATTTCATTTAACCTATATTAATGGCGTAATTGCTTCGCAACTATTGTCCTTCATACAATGTTTTAAAAATGAAATAAGATCGTTGACTTCTGTCATGGACCTATTGGATTTTATTTTAATGAGAAATTACTCATCATCCAGCAGCTTCACTGAAATAATTACTGCGTGTTTCTTGTTTCTAACTATCCCGGTTTCAGTTGCATCCGCTGAACGTTCATTTTCTAAGTTAAAATTAATAAAAAAACTTATTGTGAAATTCAATGGGCAAGGCAAGATTATCGTATCTTGCTCTTATTTCAATAGAAAATAGTATAGCAAGTAAATAAGTCGTTTCAAACTAATTGATAATTTCGCCAATTTGAAAGTTAGAACGAAAAAATTTTGATATGTTTTATACTGTTGAATACCCTACTCTTTTTACTTTATATTATACTAGCCGACCCTGCACGGCGTTGCCCGTGACGAATTCAATACCCGTGGATTAACCCACTTTGAAACTCCATTACAAATCAGCACTAAGCTACATATATGTTTAATACAGTTATTTTTGTTATTTTGATCAAATATAAAGCATAGCGGATACCCTGTTAATGAAACGTAGTCGTACCCGGTGCGCGTTGCTGCGTCGAAAGATTATGGGGATTTATGCTAAAAAAAATCTTCGCGTAAGTGTACTCAATAACTTCCCAAAGTTTCATGGCGATCGGATGGATTGGTTACAAAGTCTATAACGGACACAGGAAGATATTGCATAATACATTTTTTTATACGAAAAAGGGCCCACAGTGAACTTTGAACACAGGGCCAAATTTTGTAGTTATGGTGCTGCCACATTCTTATAACCATTTTTCTTGTCTTGTTCTTTGATATTTGGAATTAATCAAATAACTATTTTAAAGTAAAATGTATTCCATTAACCAACCGTTTCGTGTGTATACTTGATTTTGTCACATAGAGTAAATTAGAAACTGTTTACGCATTCTGTGTTCAAAAAAATTATTTTTTTTAGTACTGCATTTGTTTTCGTATCAGTTTGAAACATAGAGTATCCCTAAAATTAAATCGTGTTACTCCCAAGTAAACCATGATAACCCTTAGAAAACCGAATAAATCCTGAATCCACTTTAATGTGGAAATACTTCATTAAGTAAAAAAGTTCATTATGCACAATACTAAAATAATTAAAAACTTTAATGCTACTCGGTTCTGTTTTACAATTTTTCTTTTCTCGTACCCCGATTGAAATTTAAAAGGTAAATGTATGCGGAGCATAACATTGGTCTGTTTATACCGCTTATAATATAATATCCTACCTTTCGTTCAGTCATTACATAAAGGTGCATCAACTGTGAGTCAAAGTGCAGGTCCGAATTAACCGAAGATCCTTCCTCCACTGTTAGATCTCCATACTCCAACGCAGAAGTGCTAGATTCAACAACGACTTTTTTCAAATGTCCCGTAGATGTGCCTACAAAAACTACTGTAAAATCACCAGTTGAGGTCGCCGCAACCGCAGTTAATCTGGTGCCGAAGAGAAGTACAGGCACGGCCGATATAGGTTGATCACCCCCTAACGGTGTATTCACATCTAATCCACAGAAATCTTCTCCAATTGTTTGCAGTTTCTGAAATAAAAAACACCAAATTAATTTCAAGCTTATCTCAGTCTGAAGTGAAATATGTTGTAGTAATAAATTAGCCTGTTAGTTGAACTAAATCATTTTAGTTAGTCATCTGACGTATACAACAATAATTAATGAATATCGAGTCTGTACTTGTTTGCAAACATGTTATTTACATCACAAACAAGTGGCGCCAATACGATACACATTTTCCTAACTGGTTTAATATTGTAGTTGCTGTAATTCCCCACCTAACACATAATTTTTGACAAGTCACCATATCGTAGAAATACAGAAACACAAAAAATAAACTAAATTAATTAACAAAAACAATACAAAGACAGAATAGACATTTATTCTACAAAACGCTTCTAAACACTCATCCGACTATACAAGATTATAAAATTCAATAAAAAGTACTCTCTAGCAGATTTATAAATTATGGAGAGAATAAAAATCGAGATTGTCGCAAAATCGCCAGCTCGAAAATAGAATGCCATTTTACATACTCCCGAAATTCTGGAACAACATTAAAGCACGTGTTTATTGATTCGAATTTAGTACGAATGAAGCAGGGGTCGCCTCCGGCGCTTACGCGTCCGAGCAAAAGCAATGTAGTCAATCTGTCACAGACGTTTCATCCAGTTCTCTCCCTACATTATCCCGAAAACCATCCGACAGCATTATTCAGTACTACTTGAGCTTAATTACTAACATAGGTTTATATAGATAATTATATGGTAAGCGCTTATTAGGAAATAAACGATTTCGAGATTGTGAAACACTTGTTACGTTTATGTATAATTGTGATTAATCATACTTTGAAATTACACATATGACAAAATAATGGTTATGAGAAATTATTAGAGAAAAATAAAAAAGATATTCTCTTAATTTTAGTTTTTAATTTCCAGAAAAGCACGCCAACCCCATAACAGTTACATAATGCGAGAACTTGGAATCGGTGAAGGTTCGAGTCTAACAGAAAAAAAAAATTAAGCTACTGAAAAGCAATTAGAAGCGAGTGCTGGCGAAACAGGACTCTATAAATGTTCCGTTGCAACAATACGTTAAGTATAAGTGAGAGAGAAAATCAAGACTAAACCGGCGTACAGTCACGTTACTTCTATATTTTTATATTATCTTACACAAAATGTTTTTACGCAGATGTCTCAATCCCCCATTAAAATAACAAAAAAAGAAAATTAGAGCTTTCATTTTATGGCTGTTCAGATTTTGCTGAAAATATAAATTAAACAAATTTTTAAGTTGAACTCTTAAACTTTTTTCGTGATTCATATACAATACATACATGCATTTCTTTAGTTAGTTATGTACCAATATCTTACCAACAATGAGAGCTAAGAGCCTCAAATTTTTACACAGTGTTAAGAACAATATTATAAGTGTAGTAAATTGGTTTTTGCTACTTAAAAATTATGTATCTAATAGCAATAATTTTAGTTCAGTTTGAAAATGTGAAAAAATGTTCAAGTCGATAGGTTTAACCATCCTTGAAATATGTGTACGTAAGTAGAAAAAAATCACTTTTACGGAAAAACACCTTTAAAGTTACAACATACCATAATGTGTTTCAAAAACCTCCTGGGGTATACTCCACCTCTTCAGTATCTTCTTGTTTCGTTTTTAACAATCTTTTCTTCACTCTTTTTTTCTTATATTGTTCTTCTGCTTTTAATATCCTGTCATGGTCAATAATTTTTAATCCGTTGATCATGAATTTTCCTGGTTTAATCAGTAGCATTTCTAAGACATTTGCTTTGCCTTCATTAAAACAAGTAACAGCATCTGTTACACGAAGTTGAAGAGTTGTTTGGCCAACAAACACTGTTTTTGGTAATCTTTGCCACATGCAAACACCTTTTTTAATAAATCTTCTTTTGTTAAAATTATACATAGGTTTGATTATCTCCATTATATCTTTAGGTAAACTATGCATGTGTATATATTGTGTGTGGTTTATTAGAGATTTATTATATCCACACCAGCTGTCTTCGCCACAAAAAATGTTGTGGCTCATCATCACTTGTGTAAAAATGAAGCCCAGATTTTTAATTGTAATTGATCAATTTGAACATCAGTTAATCTGCCTTTTCCATCACTCAGTTTTTTCCGCTTATTTTCCAATTTAACTGTTCGAAGTTTTCAAGTCGCTTCTGTACACACACATTCCAATTTGGTAATTTCAATATCATCACCACTAGATTTATCTGGTAACACAGCAACAAATCTTAGTCTCCGTCTCCTAAATAATGTGTGTATCTTACGCCTAATTTAGATTCGGATTAAGCACATATGATTTTTGCTCCTTCAACCTCCATCCATCCACTCGAACCACTGTAATTAGCACTGCATGTTTGTTTGTGCTCTTTTGCTTTCTCACAACTATGTATGTTACCCTTTGATACACAACCAGTACAAAATTTAGACAATCATTCAAAATCTAATACTTTTCCAGTATCACACGAGCTTGTTATTACAACGCCATGGCACGTCGAATGTTGCTGTAATATTTCTATTACCTTCATTTTGACTTCATTTTGATCAATAGCTGCATTTCTTAGAGAAGCATCGCAAACTTCAGTGGAACCATAATATTTTTGAAATCTTATGTTTGGAATCGCTAAATTCATTACCGCAGAAAATATTTTTCCAGGATATGAGAATTGATCTGAGAGCATATGCAAATCTGATGTTAACCTCATGTAAATGTGTAATAATATTAGGATTCATTCCAATGTTATACTTACTGCATGAGGTACATTCAATAATCAATTTATGAGCCAATCCATTTTTGTAAGTTTCGTCAATTCTAAGAGACACACAGTCAAGTCCGTCACTATATTTACACTTTGTAAGCCTTTTATAATATCACCCAATAATTCTATACTACCAATTATATTTACATCACCATTATTACAGTCAAAATCACAGGGCAGTTTGGAATTTGAAAGTTTCTTTGAACTTGAAGACTATTTTTTAGAATTACAGAAGATTTAGGTCTATTGTTTACATATTTATTTTCTTTAAACTTGCTATTAGATTTAAATTTCTTTATTCTTTGCATTTTGCTTTTAAAATTTCACATAGAAACACACTATACAGACTTTATACAACATGCCCAAGATAAGGATGAACAGAATGGGGATCTTGAAAACGGTAAGAGATACGAAGGCGGTTAAATTAGAGAAAAGTTGTATAATTTAGTGCACGTTCACACGTAGTTTGCAAAAGTTCGTTATTGTTTATCGTTTCCGAGATTTTAAACGAAATGCGATTTTGGGTTTTTCTTTTTTCGTAATTCCTTCATTTATTTTAAAATATTTTGAAAACCAAAGGTAACTTCTTCATTGTCACTTTTTGAATTCTATTAGTTTGTAGCTATTTTATGCGTCTCCGAGAAACCATCATGAAGTTTATTTTTACATATCGCCGCAACCAACGGAACACCCTGTATTCGATCGTATTTTTATTGAATTTAACCATGGTTTTGAAGCTAATTTTTAAGAAAAATTCTGATTAATATAATATTTTTTTATGTATAAACTTAACAACTCCGATCTTTTAAACCTATTTGATTAAAGTTAAATCATTACAATAACTGTTCAAATAAGTTTCCGTTATTTTCTAGACACAGGTAAGCTCTCTTTACTGAAGAATTTAAAACACGGTCTAGCATTTCTGGCGAAATTGTATTAACTGCTGCCATAACCGATACTAACAACTGCTCTTCATTTTCAAAACTTCCATCATTTTCAGGTAACCCCACAGAAAAAATCCAACGGACTTAAATCGGGTGATCGGGATGGCCTAGCTACTGCACTGTAAGTTCTCCAGTCCATTTTCCTGTAAACCGCAATGACAGATAGTCCTGTACATTTCTTGAGTTATGTGCTGGGGCACCATTTTGTTGAAGTTCCAATCTATTTTCCTGTAAACCGTAATGACAGATAGTCCTGTACATTTCTTGAGTTACGTGCTGGGGCACCATCTTGTTGAAACCAACAGTTGTTAACAAGTGCTAGAGGTAATTCATCCAAGGCATTTTCCAAATCAGTCCTTAGCAAGTTCAGATATCGTTCGGCATTTAAATTGTTGTGGTAAATAAGAGGTCCTATTATTCTTCGTCCCAAAATGCCCATCCACATATTAAGCCCAAATCTATGTTGATGTCTTGATTGTTTTTTTAAATAAGGATTTTGTTTTGCCCAATAATGTTTGTTACATCGGTTGAAAATTCCATTGTTGATTATCATGCTTTCATCAGACCAAATTATTTTAAAAGGCAAAATTCGTCACATCTTCTAGTATACCATTCGCAATAACCTGCTCGCCGGTCCTGGTCAGCTGGTCTAAGACCCTCCCAAACTCGAAATTTATATGGATGAAACTTACTCTTATTTAAAGTGAATTGTGTTATAGAATTAGCTATACCAGTACGACGTTCAATTTGTATTGTCGATATTTCAGGATTTTCAACAACAGCTTGTAAAACGGTATTAGATTGTGTTTGACGGGACAGAACAGGTTTTGTAAATGAACCAAATTCTTTTAAGTTAGATTCCAAACGTCTAAAAATGGATTTACCAGGTTGCCTTCGTTCAGGATATTTATCCTAATACATCAGCTCAGTAACTACACAATTTCTGTGGGACAAGATGTAGCATGTCAACATACTGAACTTTTCTTCGTTTGTAAAATTTCGTCTTTCCATAGATACAGTTATTGATTAATTATAATTATAAATTAACTAAACAAAACCGAAAAACAACCCAGGAAGTAATGGTAATAAAATCAACTTACAATACGTACAATTGAAATAACAACAACGATCTCAACGCAATAAAACTACGTTAAACAGTTTTCAACAAAATGTTAAACAAGTGTTATTTTATCAAAGCCTTCTAATATTAACTCATATCGTCTGAAAAATGTAAAAATGAAAATACGAATGTTTCAGCTTCAAAACCATAATGTGTACATGGGTTCAATTCGTAATAAAAAATACTATCGAATACAGGGTGTTCCGTAGGTTCCGGCGATATAAAAAAATTAAAGTTGATGATGGTTTCTCGGAGACGAAACGTCGAATAAAAAATTTGAAAATGCCATAGAATTCAAAAAGTGACAACCTTTGGTTTTTAGAAATCTTTTAAAATAAATGAAGGAAAACCCAAAAATCGCCTTTTGTTTTAAATCTCGGAAACGATAAACAATAATGAACTTTTGCAAACTACATGTGAACATGCCCTAAATTATACAACTTTTCTCTAATTTAACCGCCTTCGTATCTCTTACCGTTTTCAAGATTCCCATGCTGTTCATCCTTATCTTGGCACGTTGTATACAAGTACTATTTCTAACACTATATACAAATTTGTTTCACTTATTCCATCAACACGCACCACTTTCACTTGATAATATCAAATTACTAAACATAACTCCAAAACTCAAACTAATATTGTATTCCAATAAGGTTAGTCAACAGCTGATCATTGCCAAATTGAAATATAATATACATTCTAAGTGACAAACACTATATAATGTATCCAACCATTACAGTTTAAAAAGGAAAGCTCAAAACGTGACTATGACTAATTATTTTTTTAGACCACATCTTTAGTCCAAAGTGTGCATAATTATACATTTCTTAATCAGCATTAAATCGAAAATTTTTAAAGCTAATAAAAAACGATTTTTTTTACATTAAAAGTGCTTCACTCCCCAACAATAAATAACATCTCACAGAAACAAAAAATAAACAATATGATTGGATATGATTCTGTTGTTTATCTTATCTGACGCTTCACATGAGAACGAAAAAGTAAGAGAAGTAAAAAACGAAGATAAATGAAATGAAAAATAGCCTTTGAACTCAATCATTTATAACAAGTATTCTCATTATTACGAGCAGAATGGTGAAGGCAATCGCATTGGTTGACTTTCTTCTGCACATATGTAAAAAGGATGTCTATTGTCCATTGCACACGCTCAGAACAACAATAACGTGTTTATTAGGGAACAATATATTATTGTAATTTAAATGATCGGTAACAATAAATTAGCAATTAAATTCTACGTCAAAAATTGTGATCGCGCACTCCCTGTACCTACTATTTGATGAAATTGCAAATCATAAAACAATGTAGTAAAACGGGCACCTCTGAAACTTGACATGGTTATTTAGTCAAATTTTATATTACATTTTGTATTGGATAAGTATAAAGTAACCATCAAACTGATCTAATACTGAATATTTGGGACACCTCTGTTAATTCGTTACCGACATATAATCCTTTAATTTCTATATCGCCAGACTACCGCATAGTTCAGTTATGATGTCATTTTCTCTCATACTTGCGTCGAGCTGTGTATTACACTGTAATTAAGCCTCGTTATTGTTCGCTTATCGGATTCATTACTCTTTACTAACTACATAATCAAGGATTATTCAAAAGCTAATCTATTAGAAGTGGATTTAATTATGGCAATGCAAGTTTTAATCCAAAGCATCCGACAATAAAATCAGAGATCGTGGAATGAAAACTTCTAGTAAAAAAAACATGTATGACCTCTTGAATTTTTATGTGTAAATTTGTTTTAAGAGAGAATCTTAACTTATTAGATTTGAATGTTTATATCCCATTTGGTTAATTTAACCCACATTTTCTCTGCTTTACCCTGCACAATGTTGTACCGCTTGATGTTCACTTGCTGTTCCAGTTTTAGTAGCAGTGCGTCGTGTTAGCGAAGTGGGACTTACTGTATTCTAATTCACATGGATTGTTCAACGTCAATTTCTTCGATTTCATTTCATGCTTTTTTTTGTAGCTCCTCAAGCTGTTCCGTTGTGCCTGTGTAGATTTTATTTAATTTGTTCACACACTTTGGAAATAGACGTATTTTCCACAGAAACTGTGGAAATAGACTGATCAACTCAACTAATATAAGACCACAGTTACAAAACACCTATTCATGAACAAGCTAGCATTAGAGGAGAACCACCTAACCTTTCTCTGCAAATCCCGTGATCATAATGTAATACCTACCGGGCTCAAAATCAAAACTTCAAAAATGTGGAAATAGACCGATCAACATAAGACCACAGTTACCAAACACTTATAATACACTATTTTATTATGACTTATTTCATTTTATTGTTGAGTGAGTGCATTTACTTTTTCCATCTTGTACTGAATCTACGCTGCCTCTTTTTTGGTGCGTGTGGGAGTAACAATTTTCGGACACTCACTTCTGTTAGATGTTTGCTATGTTTTCTGGTGATACAGAGGCGTAACTTCTCTAGCACTTGATGTGGACCTGATTGTTTTGTAGATATAGCTCGATGATTGATGGTTACTGGCTGTTGTTTACCTTACTAAAGGTAATGAATCACTGACAATTTCTTGGTATTGAGATTGTTCATGTTGATTGTTGATTATTGATGTAATTGATATATTGGTACTTGTATTTTTAGCACTTTTATTCCATAGTATTTCCATACATTTAATGACATTCCTTTTTATTATGCTGTTAAACCATGTTTGTGCATAATTACGTTATTGTATGAACTCTGATCTTATATTATTTTAATAGTTTTGAAATTGCTGTAAAATATCAAATACTGAACAACACATGTTGCGCACTACTTTCTAAAAGTGTTCTATTTTTGAAAACAGTATCATTTAAGTAAATTTTAATAACTGCAAAACGATTAAAAATACAGAATAAACGTCATAAATAGCTTTGGTTAGAGATACTCTTTCAGTATTAAATTTTAAAAATAGTAGCGCCGAAATATATACTTTCATGTTCTAAAAACAACGTTGTACTAAAATATTTGGTGTATTTTGTCTAAAACATAAAAAAAAATTGCACTTGGTCGCCATCACCCTTCATTACATGTCGAACACTCCTACCGTAGTGTGCATAAAAATGTGTTTGGAAAATAACAAAATGCTCTTTCAACTTGAACATTAATTAATGTATTTCAAACATTTTTGTGATATTCGACAAAACACTGGAGGCCAAAACCAGGTTGTCCAGGGCAGATTTTGCATTCATAAACTGTCTGCTTCCATATTTTCTTCTGCTTGCATACTCTGCATTCTCTTCTGCTAACTCGCTTGGATTCATTGGCACCTTTTGTTTCTTTTACCATTTTTTTCGATTTTAGTTATCGTATATACAACAGACGTAGGAGAAGTAGCAACTCTTGGTGAATTTATGCAAATTCATTTACAGCACATGTATAAATAATTTTTGTACCATCGAATGGTCTTACGCTCACAAGGATATTTTCTCCTCGTTTCAAATTTGTAGTCATTACCTCTTGGGGATTGTTCTTTCTCTTTGCTCTTAGTGTTCCAGTGCAATAGATATTTTCCTGTAGCAGCTTGGTAGCTAACTGAACACTGTTATAATAGTCATCTAAATGCACGGAATGTCCATTACCTAATACATTTTCAAGTAAATATAAAACTACCTTTTCTGAATGCCCGGTTCCACTATAAACATCTAAAGCACTTTCATCAATTCGAAATTTTAAAATCAGCCCATTTGGCTCTATGAGCATATACAACTCTATACCGTATTTATAGCGTTTATTTTTTATGTTTGAACAGCAAACGAACGCACCAAAGTACCACAGCTTCGTCCAATGATAGCTCTCATTCGGGGTAGTAAATATTGTTCATTTTGTTATCACAGATCTTATTTTCCCTAGACGGTCAGTCAGTGGTGTTTGAGAAATTGTAGAGTGCAAACACCACAAAATCAATAGAAATCTATTTCGAGACGTATGTTTTCTAAAAGCAGGAATATCAAACAAAGGATCAGCTTTCCAGTAGTCATTTAGATGACTTATATGGAAATCTATTTCGAGACGTATGTTTTCTAAAAGCAGGAATATCAAACAAAGGATCAGCTTTCCAGTAGTCATTTAGATGACTTATATAGATTGTCCTTGTATGAAGCAACAGATGCAAAAAAATGTTCAACTCGTCTACAGTTACGTCTTTTCGCGTGATACGGGAATCGGCACCAATACTCTAATAACATTCCGATCAGAGTGGACGGCGCTCCCGAACGTAGCCGATGCACTCCTATCGGAGTGTTCGGCACTGAACCTGTTAAAATGATCCTTAAACACACACGTATACAGTCCAATCTCACTAATTCAGAGGGCAGCCAACTTATTTCGAATTAAAGGAAGTTTGAATTATTGAGAGTTCGAATTGTAGACCTTGGTGTGAATAAAATTCGAATAAAAAAAAATACGCTACAGAATACTGTAATTCGAAAATCTTAAAAACTTTATATAAAAATGTAATACATATTAGTTTTGTTGCAGCCGAAAACAATGTCGATGAATCCAGTGCTGCAGAAAACTTACGCACTTAGTTCAGGCTTCAACAGTCCTCTTTTTTTACTTATTACAAATTTCAAAGGCTTACGGGATCACAGTTTGAATTAGAGTTTGAATATTTTTTTCAAATATTAGAGGTTTCCTGAAGTGAACAGACAAAGTTACTAATTTTAGAGGTTTTCGAATTAGTGAGGTATATGAAAATGTAAACTTTAACGATTTTTATTCGTGATTAAAATACTTATCCTTTGATTAAAATGGTGTATTTTTATTATAAAAACGTTTCTATATTTTATTATTTAAGTTTATTACCTTTACTGAGGACGATAGCTGTAAGTTACTAAAACGTTTACATATTGTATAAAACATAAATAAAAATATACGATTTCAGCTAGGAGATATGTATTTTTAACACATTTATTTGCTTTGCTTCCATGAAAAACGTCTCTTATCATTGCTGCCTGTAATAACATTGATCTAGCAGTATCGTTTGATAAACTAATAAGAGTTTATATGGAGTTGTGTAGTTGGACATTTCAGCACAATGCAATATTTAAAAGTATTTTCTAACATTATCGATTTGGTTACTTATGAATACGAGTTTTGAAATTGCTAGAAATTTATTTATCGAGACGATACTCTGAGCGTAAAATTTAGGTCATAGTACAAACGGTTATGGTTAATATTAAACAACCGCTTCCTTAAAGCAATCCGCTTAATTATTAACATTCGCTGGTACGATTTTGAGTAAAAAAAGGAAATGACGTTTTTGCATATCGCAGTGTTTTTTTATTTATTGAAAAGGAAAAAGGCAAACTGTAAGTCTTACAATAAAAACATCAAAAATAGTAATTTTTTTCTTATAGAGAATTAGTATAAGGCATATTAAAAAAAAAAATCAAACATATGCAAACAAACATAATATATGTTTAAAAGTAGGTACATTGTATATAAAAAAATGTAAAAAACAAAATACATATCCTACACTAAATCTGCACATCACAAAAAACATTTAAAAATTTATTCTACCCCGGTACAAATTTTTCGAGAACACTGCAAGCATATGGGTTTTTGTCACTTAGTACATAAAATTGTAGTCTTTCTTCTTAATTTGGATGGACAGATGTAGCAATACTTTCTCATTTCAAGCTTTTCTTCTTGTTCATTAGCCTTGCTTTCGGGAATATCCGATGAGTTCTTTCAGCTGCCTTTGTATTGTTGCATTTCAAACCTTCTATGCAAATGTTAGGAAACTAGTTCATCTTCCAGGGTTTCTATAAACTTGAATCTAGTCCAATTATTTTTGGGAACAGAAGGAAACATAATGTGAGAATTAACTCCACATATGTCTACTATTTTATAAAAAAAATAGCCATATGTCATCTGCGTGTTCTGCGGCTATAGGAATATTTTACACAATTTTCATCCATCGCGTCCACACTTCCTTTGGTCAAGTTATAAAGAATTTATTTCTGGTAATCCATTATCTGTATCGACTTATATGGAATGATTCATGGAAGAAATTATTATTACAGCTTTGTTCTTCTTAGTTGTATTTGATAAACGTGTTATGTCTGTGGTATATCCATACAAAGTGTCGCCTTCATTACGATTTGGTCGCGGGAAGAACTGTGGGGGAATTTCTTTTTTATTTTTCCTTATTGTGCCGACGTACGTAAGTTTATTTTTTTTTTTTGATGATGTACTAACTTAACTGAACTACACCAGTTGTCACATTTCTATTAGTATTGTAAAGATGTTTGATTAGTATTATTACTGCTTGAGTAGGTATGCTTATTCTTCTTTCTTTCTGTGAGGCTAACTCCATCTGAACCTTTTCCAGCATAAATGTAAGCATTGTGTAAATACCCAGTTCGTGCATCGGCCATGTATAAGATTTTTATCCCATATTTATAGGGTTTGCTGGGAATATACATTTTAAAGCGACATCTGCCTCTAAAATCTACTAGCATTTCGTCTACACACGCATTGGCCACAACCTTCTTTTGAATTAAGGACAAATAGATCAAAAAATTCTTCGATAGTAGCAGCTGAATTATCCTTTGCTCTTTGTTCTCAGTCCCACGCATCGTCAGTCATCAGGGTTAGGGAACCCTTTTGCGTCATAATTACTCTAAATGTACGCCTTCCATTCCCGCTCGTAGCAAACAGTCCCAAAAAGCTCTGAATTCTAGTTCATCTGTATCCACCAACTCGGTTTTTCCTTTATCATATTTTTTATATTTTGGACGAAAACTTGCGAGTTTTTCGTTAGTTCTCTTGACAAGGCTATACATATCTT
Source organism: Vesta saturnalis (assembly GCA_036346205.1). Lineage (NCBI taxonomy): Eukaryota > Metazoa > Arthropoda > Insecta > Coleoptera > Lampyridae > Vesta > Vesta saturnalis. The sequence continues at coordinate 657,460 of JARFJB010000939.1, read as the reverse complement.
GCGAAAATATTTATTGAAATAATAAACAGGACTTTCTGATATTTCAACATGTGACTCCTTTTTGGTTCACTTCCATAGTAACCGTTACTGGAATTGACGCACTCTTCTTCTTCTTCTTCGCTAGATATTATTTAGGGGTTATGTTCCTCTTCATTTTCACTCATTTCTTGTTCACGGCCCGTAAAATGATCATGATCTATATAATATCCTTCTTCCACATCATCATCACTTATGTCACTGTTCTCATTATACCATTTGGTGCACACATCCTCCTTATAGCCTTTCGGGAACTATCTATATTAAAATGACACTAATGGTAACCTTGCGTCTGATGGGGTCCGCGACTCAAATAATTCGAAAATGAAACGAAGGAGGTATCTCTCATTCTCTCACTACTACGTTCGGATGCACACTAAAAGCTATGAAGGTACACAGAACGACCGCTTGCTGCATATTTGTGGTGGGGAATACAGACGGGTTAACGATCTGCGTTTATATGAAAAATTCAATTTCATTTAAAAAACAAGTAACATGAACGAAGGATTAATTATAGACAGAGTTGGATGTAATAACTTTTATTTACTAATCAGAGATCATATATCTATATACTTAATTTTTACTCTCTTGCTAAACAAGAAAGTATTGCGGTCGAAAAAGAATCGAAAAAAATAAGTTGCGTTATTTTGATGTTTTACGACTCCCTGAACCCGAAAAACAAAATTTTAGAAAATTTTTCAAAATGTGTGCCTTTGTGTGTCGTGGTCACTCGCCAGCCGAAACTATACGAACGATTTTGATGAAATTTAGAATGAAGGCCTACGAGACAATTACGTCGACAAAACAAGCTTTTAAATGCAATAGGTATACAGGGGGTGAAAATAAGGGTGTTATTTTGGGAGCAAATTTTCAAATTTTAACATAGAAGATTGAAATTCAGATCATCAATGACTCGTATGAAATTAAATTTTTTTGCAATTTTTTAAAACTTTCAAAATTAAGTATGGCCGCAGTTACAGTCAAATATACATTTTTTTTGTAGAAATATATATTTCCGAAACCGTTCAAGATATAAAATAATTGGAAATAGATATTCGTAGTTAAATAAAGGTTCTTTAAAGAGATTTCTTTACGTAATAAATTATGGTATAAATTTGCCTACATTTAAGCATTTTTTTTTTATATTTTCTAGCCAACCAGCCACTCTTATGAATGCAACTAACCTGCTTCTTCTAAAGCTACTAGTATAGGATAATTTTCAAATATTTAATACTGATATTGATATTTTGGTTACAAACTTGGGATTTTGGAAATAAACTTTTTTCATTTGCGCTAATGAAATGATATTATTCTGATGAAAACACTACTTCCGGTTTTTCCGGAAATTGAAAACATTCCTCGCATTGTTGGTATAACACATACACATATTCTTACTTTATTTGAAAGGGAGCGAACTTTGCTTTAAAATGATAGTTATCTTGAAAGATAAGCGAGAGTTTCGTCAAAATCGGTCATGATATCTGGATGTCTCAGAGAGGGGAGGGGGTTATTAAGGCCAGTTTTGGTTTTTATTAAATATTTCTAAAACAGCTGAGTATTTCAAAGAAATAAAAATACCCCAAAATTCTTGGTTTGTGTACCGAGTTAGTGAGGCTGTGGTAGCATCACCTGTTAAGCGTTCGGGAGGTAATGGGTTCGATTGCCGTTACCGCCTGGCGTCTGTTCAGGGGGTTTTCTGCGTATATACCCACCATATGCGGTTATTTAGGCGAATGCTGGGGTAGTATCTTCAGAACCATAACGCCGTTCCTTTCGATCCTATACTAACCGCACCTATCTTAATCCCACCATGCATACATACATAATGTATGTATGTTGGGAATGAATGATTGCGGCTGAAGGAGCTTGAAATGCTCTAAGAGCCCGCTCTTCCCATTGGAGAGGGAATGAAACCCGTGGCCTTTTCCTTTTCTTTCCTTGGTTTGTCTTTACACAGTACCCATCAACCGATAAACCTAATTTTATTTGTCTTTATTTTGCAGCGTGCACATTATTAATAGTTCTCCTATAATAACCACTCGATATCTATTTTTAATTAGCTATCTCTATCACGACATTCCTGCTTAGGAATTAATCAAGTTGTATCGGCTTTGAAAAAAATATTATAGGCACTAGCGATCGTGCAAGCTTATATAAATTAATAAACCAAAACATTCTTGGAACTTCCAATAAATAAACAAATCTCTGTAGTCATGTACACCACCATTTTTACAATGCTATTTTCCAACGGTTGGTTAATGCATATTTTATTCTTTTGGTTAAATAGACATAAATTTGATTCCTGCGTAGATTGTGTTTCTGCAATACTTTTATCTTGCGTGCATCCTAAATCATAGAAAACGAAAAGAAAATTGGTTAATTTTGGAGATGAAGTATCTACAGGCACATAACAAAGATAATTATTTGAATGATTTTTATTACATTTCCCAGAATAAATTATGTAGCGTACGTGGTTTTATCATCACTAACCGTTTTAAGGCACGTTTCGTATTTAAAAAATTTGTTGACACACTGATTTATATCCTACATTCGATATTGTCTTATGATTAACACGTGTTAGACAAAATAACATTAAATTTTTTCTCTTTCCTACATGCTAGGGTGTGTACATGCAGTACAAATATTTACAATTTACATTATTATAAGGAATGTGACATTACTCACAATAATTTCTCCACGCGAACGCGGAAAATAATTTTTAATTTAGCGTTTGACTTTCTTTTAAACATTTCACATCCTTTGCTGCAGTAATTATTAATTATTAATATTTGTATTTATCACCATTTCTTTTATTAACTAATGGAACACGAATAATCGTAACCTTCAAACAAAATCTTTCAGTATTTAACCCTGCTGAATGAGATTGGTAAACACTCGATATGAATTCCCAAATCTAAATCTAAAAAATTGATAATTGGTATATATTCTAGTTGAATTGAAATTAATTTTTTTCACCTTTTACATTTATCAAAGTGTTGTTCTACTAAATGAGCCATCGAGAGACAAGTCACACTCGATGCAAACTTAGTCTTTATGAACGTAGAATAGGTGTAAATTAAATACATAATGAGATCATGGTCGATTTTTTTTACTTATGGAATGTGAGGACGCAACTCTATGCATTTACAAAAATTTTAATTACATATATTCTATTCCTAGGGAAAATGGTACCGCAGATTCGGAGTTTAATAGTATACTTTTTCTTTATAGTAGAACCAGCGACACTAATTTCACAGAAATTACCAAAGAAGTACATAATTCATTGTTCAAAGCTATTTCTAAAAATATATTCTTGCAAGTACGTTTTTATGCGACTAGTTGTATAGTCGCAGACCAAGGGTGTGAAGGTTTGAGGTTCGAATCTGTCAGTTATTTTATTTTCTAATAGGGTAGATTGCCCAGAGAATGAACACCGACCAGTAAATGAACAAAAACATGAATTTTCGCTAAAAATAAGAAAACAGTCGTATTTAAATAGCCCGCGCTCATGTATAGTACAAGTGGCAACTACGCTCTATTCTGTTCATTAATTGGATATATTTTAAAACTGTTTATAAATTGCGAAACAACGCCACCTGTTATGCTGACTTCGCTTTGTGTCGTTCGGAAGCCATTTTGATTAAACGGAAGCAACTGAAGAAATTCAAGTGTTACGTGTAAATAAAGATTGTGAAATAAAATTTTGGATAACAAGGTAAGTGTAAACTTAACATTGGAATTGTTTTGCTAAAGCAATTACATTTATTTATATGATAGTCGATATTAATACATGTTCCATTATTAGCACTACAAACTGTTGAAATCCGGTGAATGAACATGTTCATTCACTAGGATTTTGCCGGTTGACTCAAATGAAGCTAAAATGAGCTGTAAGCTACCTTATATTATGGATATACTTATTGATAATGCATATTTTTGTATAAATAGAAGCTATCCAGTGATTACACGCCCCTTTAAATGGTTTTAAAGCTAGTTCAATAACTGGTAGGATCGTGATCATTCACTGGAACGCATTTAAATTATATGTTTTCGATAAAAAATTAATTATTCTACTAATTTACCTATTAGGCATAATAAATTATATGTACAAGAGAAATAATTATTATTTCTTTTGTTAAAGATGAATAAACGAAATCCTACTAAAAATACTGCAGATTTTAATATACCGAAGAAACACTTTCCAATGCACCTGTGGACATAATTAAGACACTTTAAATGAGGCTTCAAAAAAATATGGAATCCCTGAGTTAATTCTCCACAACAAAATTTCTCAAAAAACACCAAACATACGAAAAATGGGTCCCCAACCAGTGGTAAGTAAACTAGAATTAAACTGTCTTGAGCACTGGATTCTGGCTAAAGCGAAACTGGGATTTCCTATGCATCCGGCAGAGGTCACAGACTCTGTGCAGAAAATTTTAGCCGAAACTGGACGTCCGAATCCATTAAAAGAAAATAGGCCAGAACAAAAATGGGTTTCCTTGTTTTTAAAACGACATTCAAATATTGCAAAACGAAACACTGAAATAATTTCAAAGGCGCGATCTGCTGTAACAGAAGAGGCAATTAGGGAATGGTTTTTTGACTTAGAAGATTATTTAAAACAAAATAATCTCTAGAATTTTTTTTTTTTTATGATTGTGGACCTGAACAGGCTAAATTAGGCCTATCGTGCTAAAGCACTCAGGAACACTTAGGAGGATGGATAAAGGAGTAATGAATTGCCAATAGATGCCTATAAACAACTACCCTAAATTTTCTCATATCATAAGTGAGAACAAAACAGGAACTAGGGATATCATTCCAGAGTTTAGAAGCCGTGTAGAAAAATGTGGATTGCGCCCGTTTGGTACGACAAGTGGAGATTTGTACTGCATACTGATAATGTGAATGAGCGAACCGAGTGTTTCTCGCAAAGATAGCCCGAGATGGTATCAAAGGATATAATTCAGCAGCACAATAGCCGTTGTAATAACGATAATACAAAGAAAGAACTGAAACCATCCTTCTATGCTCAAGGGACTGTATGTGAGAAGTTAAGGACCGGTCATTTATAAGCCTAATCGCTCTCTTTTGAATACGATCAACGATATCGAGAGCGTATTGGGGAGCACTAACCCAAAGGTGAGAATTATATTCCAGATGAGGCCGAATTTAGGCCTTATACAGCAGAAGGAGTTATCGAGAGGTAAAGTACTGCTTAGATCTGTACAAAAAGCAGCTGTTTTGGTAGCTGACAGAAGATGGTCAACCCATGAGAGATTTGAAGATACAGTCATACCCAACAGAGTAATAGAGTCTGAAAATTTAAGAACTGAGCCATTCATACTTACAACAGGAAATGATCGATCTTTTTTGGCGGACATAAGGCAACACTGAGTTTTGTTAGCATTAAATTTAACTAGATTATTGCTTCCCCATTCAAGAATACGTTGAATGTCTTTGTTGATTGAATTTTCCATTTCAGCTTTAATTTCTTGATTTGACATAGAAGGTGGATTATCACTATGAGTAGACTGATATGAACTACAATGAAGAGTGCTATCGTCAGAAAAGCAATGGATGGGGTTAGTTGTTGAAGAAATAAGGTCATTTATGTACAGTAGAAAAAGTGTAGGCGCTATAACGGATCCCTGTGGTACGCCCGCGTTAATGCTAACTTCTTTTGAAAAAAAGTCATCAACTACGACACGTATTCGTCTTTTATCAAGGAAACTAGAAACCCAGTTGATGAGCATATCATTTAACCCAAACGAGGTGAGTTTGGCAAGTAAACACTTATGCCAAACTTGGTCAAATGCCTTTCAGATATCTAAAGCGACTACAACTGTTTCACCGGACTGCTCTACTGTATCGTTCCAAACTTGGGTCACATATGAAAGAAGATCGCCTGTTGAACGACTTTGCCTAAACCCATATTGGTGGTCACTAAGGAGTTTGTTAGTTTCAAGGAACGTGAGCAGTTGCTGATTGATGGATTTTTCCATGATTTTAGGCAAAATGGAAGTGATGGCAATTGGTCGGTAATTTGAGGGATCGGTCTTATCGCCTTTTTTGGGAACAGGTTTAACATTTGCTAACTTCCATGATGAAGGGAATTCCCCAGAAGACATAGAGATCGTATAGAGCTTAGATAGGACTGGTACTAGTTCGGGGGAACATTTCTTTAAGACAATAGCTGGGATACCGTCTGGGCCAGTCGCCTTATTGAGATCAAGCCTACTGATGATCGATTCCAAGAGCTTGTACCGAAAATGAATTGGTTTCATAGCGTATGAAGAAGAGTTGACTAAGGGCACATCTTTTCCAGAATCATTGAGACACGAGTTTGATGCAAGCAAATCCACAAAAACGTTGGCTTTGTCTACAGAATCAGCAACTACTGATCCGTCAATAGATGTCAGGGGAAAATGAAGATGTTCCAAAGTTTTTACTAATGGCTTTAGCTAAAGACCAAAATTTACGACTGCCTAAAGGAGATGTAGCTAGTTCATTGCATTTTCGTTGTTCGAACAACTTTTTAGTTTTAGTGATGACACTTTTGCAGATATTTATAGCACCAACGTTTTCTACATGACTGTCAGCCGATTTATTAGATTTCCATTTAATGTAACATTTATTTTTAAAGATATTGCATCAGCACAAGCCTTATTGAACCAGGGTTGGGAACGTGAATGACCTATACGGTTCTGTTTTTGGGAATGTATAACTCCATTCCCATGAGGATGACTTCAGATACTGAAAGAGCGATGCCCGAAGAAAAGGACGACTTAAAACAATATTCACGCCATGGAAAGGTTGCAAAGAAATCCCGTAAATCACTCCATCGGGCTGACTTAAAACACCACAAGGTTCTATCGGTTTTGCGAACAACAGTGGAATTAGGTACAGTAGAAATGATTTTTATTAGACAATGGTCGGAAAGACCTAATGGCGAAAGAACGGAAGTTTTATAAACAAGAGGGTTTGATGTAAAAAAGAGATCTAGAAGATGTGGAGTATGGTTAGGGTTATCAGGGATTCTTGTGGGTTCAGAAATCATTTGTGTGAGATCACATGAAATAGCAAATGTTTCTGCACTATGACCAGCGGGATTTGTAGTAGATGAAAATTGAAGCCAATTAGAGTTATGAATATTCAAATCGCCTATAAATGAGATATCGCAAGATGGAAACTGAGACAGGAGATAGTCAACTTTCATAAGGTAATCGAAGAACTCTTGAAAGTTACTGTCATTAGGAGACCTATAAATGCAATAGTAGAATTTCACAAAATTAGGACCAAAATGTTTAAACCGAATCACGTCAAAATTTTTATTTTCTAAGGAAGAAACCCTCTTGCAAGCAATTCTGTCCTTGATGTAGGCACATATGCCTCCTTTATATCGAAAGTTAGAGTGAAGGTGGTACTGAGGAAATTGCAAGTCGGGTGACTCGGAGCTTTCAGAGGAGACGTGTTTCAGATAGAAACAAAATATCAGGTTGTAATTGTTCAAGATGTTGGTGAATAGCATTAAGATTAGACCTGATACCGCGGATGTTGCAGTAGTGAATCAGAAAGTTGATACTTTCGATGACCGAGGTCGCTTGGGCCCTGCCCTTCCGGACATTCGAATGGGGCAGGATTTTACGTATATGATGCAAAATCCTTCACGAATTTACAATGCGGATGAGACTGGTGTCAGGACTTGCGTAAAATCGGGATTGGTGTAGGGACCTACATTTAAGAATTTCAAAAACTTCTACGAAGTATCCTCTGGCAATGAAAAAGAGTCCATAACAGTATTGTGCACTTACAGCGCATCAGGCGCTGCCGCTCCACCTATGGTGATATTCCCTTACAAAAGAATACCAAAATGTCCATCCCAGTGGATTGGGGAGCATGCTCGATCAGATTCTAGCTGGATGACTAGCGCTACCTTTTTTGAATGGAAAAACGCTTGTCAAGCTCATAAGCAAAAAAAAAAAAAAAAAGTACAGCCATAACCCGACATAACTTTTGCCCTTTATTTAAGCAAGCATTTGATAAAGCATCGCAGCCCGCTACCGTTCAAAATGGCTTCAAAGCTTGTGGCCTTTACCCATTAAATCCAGAAAATGTAGATTTTTCAAAATGTATATCGACAAGAAGAAAAGAAATGTTTCCACATACTGAAGGAGTAAATAGTGGTTTGACTTGCCAAGATTTCGAATATTGTGTAAAGGTAATGAGCCAGTTTTTTGGAGCAGCAAAAATTGAAGAATTCAACAATCTTACAAGTGAAGAAATAGATACTGACAGTGCCTACGCGCCGTGGAAATTATGGAAATTTAATATGTCCGCAACTAACCATATTCTGGTAGAAAACAAAGTTGATAGTGTTGAAATTAAAAAGTATTTTGAATTATTTATAAATGACCTGCCACTTGAAATAGATGGCGTTTTATATTCGTCAATAGGTAGTAATCATATTTTTGCAACTGACAAGATTTTAACTTAGCTAAGCAAAATGAATTAAACTGCAATATAAATAATACTATTGAGTCCACAGCCATTTTCTTTGATGAAGACATTCATTTAGAAGAAATGAAACTTATGTGACGAGATATAATTGCTGCCAATTTAGAGGCCGCCTTTAATATAATTTATGCTAATAAAGATATTGAGAAATCAACCACAGAAAACTCAAAAATTCAAATACACTCTAACATCGTCATAAAGCAAGAAATGTACAATGAAAATGACGTTTGGGAAAAATATCTACACTGGCCACATCATGATGAAAAAGTTAATAAGAGAAAAATCGTTAAAGAAAAATGCCTTTCGCAGTTACTGCGTTGAAATGGCTAAATTATTACAACCAACCACGAAGAAGCCAAAAAAGAGAAAGAAGAAGAAAAAAACTCAAAAAGCTTAACAGAGAACAGAAAACTAACATTCAAACAACTAAAAAGAAAATAAATCCGAAATTCGTAATATCGAACCAACAGACAATATTATAATCGCCAATCAGAGTAACTCCAAGATAAATGAGACTTGGAACAAAGAAGGCTCATCAGAAATTTCAGAAACTCTAGATATAGGACATTATGTAACAGTGGAATATGACAACAAACAATATCCAGGATTGATTAAGGCAACTGAAGATGAAGATTATGAAACAAGTGTGATGGAGGAAACTCAAAACAAAAAATGGAAGTGGCCAAAACCCGCTGATCAAATTTAGTAACATAAAAACAAAATCAACAAAATTCCAAAACCTGAACCTTTCAACTCCCGGGGCATCTATACCGCTTTAATATAATGATAATTAAGTTGAGTGTATGCAATGATTTAGTTTTTACATTATATCTAGGTATGTACATGCTACCAATTTAGGCATTTTGAACAAAGTGTTGTTATTATATTTTACTATTCATTTCTAGATTTCAGGGTATTTTCCAACAACTTATTTTTATTAAATACAACAAACCGAAACATGAGATTTTTTTTAGTTAGAATAAAATGTTTGTAACTTGGCTTGAATATAAAATTTTATGCAATCTAATATAATACTGCTTCGAAAACTTTTACTGCCATACAAAGTAAAACATGTCCTTAATTGTTCATTCACTGGGCGATCTACCCTATCTATAAACATTGTATTTATATACAATGAAAAGAATTCGTTGCAACAAAATCGATAAATAAAATATTACTCAATGTAAAAACTTGTTCCGTAAAATTTCAGAATGTACTGAATCAATCCGACTGAACAATCCATTTGCGATTGTCCATTCTCTGTAATTTTCAATCTACCATGTGATTGTATATAACCACTGATTTGGATCGAAAGTGCTACAACTCGATTGATTGGGTAAATGAATGCATGAAGAGAGGCAAAACGCAGAAATTCAAAACATTTATGATAAAGTAAACCAGATTAAAATCTGAAATTTGTGTTTTAGAATGCTGCAACGAAATAATTTGATAATTCAAACTCCGGCTTCTGTTGGTATTAAATCAACTAATATTTGTTTTGTAATGGAATATGAATTATTCAGGATGTATGAACAAATGAAAAACTATGAAATATAATACTGCGTTAAGCCTACACACTGCACTACAAAATCAATGCACACACATTTGATCAAAAATAAAGGACTTTCCATTAATTTGGAAAACCTGAAAAATAATTCGACACGATACACAATGTAAAACTAGGTTAATTAATAATATTAGAATTGCTAAAAAAAGCATTTAGAGTGCATTTGTAATTTATTAGTGGCTTTGTGCCAAACCTAAAACTTCCGCTTCAAATAGAAATATCTTTAACGCTATTCAACTTTAATACAAGCTTTCATTTATCTCTAATTCAAAGAGAAAACATTTACTAAAGTGTTATTGTGTTATATCAATACCAGAAATACGCAGAACCAGCTTTAACAGTACGTGGACGCACTTCAAGGTCTTACGCTTGAACTGTTTAACACATTTTTTTTGTGTGACACACAATGTAACGGTCGGTATTATTGATACACAGAAGCCACTAAAACAATATTTTTAAGGATTTTAATCGGAAGGGAATGTTAAAAGCATAACTAGACTAACTGCTGATCGTTACGCAAAAAGCGGCATCTTATATCTTGAATAGTTTTGGAATTAATTACACGCACGCATACACCACACGCACACTCGCAGGCGCACGCTCGCACGCACATTTTCTAAAAACCTTTTTTTTTATTTAGGTGACCTCAAAACGGACAATCTATATGTTGAATTTTTATTTTTAGACAATCACAATCATTTTTCCTTTAGACAGGAAAGTAAAAAAATTACCAACATTCTATAATTGGCAATTCTTACTAATAAATCAAAATTAGGTAATAAGCTTTATAGTCATATCTAACTGCACGCAAGCTTACTTTCTTATATAATTTCCAATTTGTGTGATAATCAAGGGATATATATATATATATATATATATATATATATATATATATATATATATATATATATATATATATATATAGGTTGGGTGTCTACTGCGTGGACGGAGGATTTCTCCTTAATTATTAGAGATATCAGAACCAATTTTGGAGTGGTAATACACGATCACTGAACCTACATTTTAAAAATATTTCGGTATAGACAGGGTGATTGATAAAAACATGCCAACCCAAACCTGTTTTTCTTAAATTGAAGTTTTGGATTCACAGTTACATTTAGAATAAACGTATAGAAATTTGAATCTGATATCGTCACTTTAGTACCAAAATAGAGGAACCACGATGCGAGCGTTGTCACCACGATTTTGTAAATCTGTTTATACCACCGACTATTAATAATAGTCTACTAACAAACAAACTGAGAAATTTTTCAAAAACATGTAAAACTATACAGAATGATTAACTCACGCGAAATGTAATTTTTTCAAATGCAACACCCTGTATATTTTTTTCACATTTCAATTCCCCGTGAAAAGTACATACTAATTAGATAATAGGTTTCATAGCCATAAGATTCTTGAGATATTGACACTTTATTTGAAAATATTGACATACAGAAGAACAAATAAAACAAAATCCAGAGAAAATAAGAAAATACGAATGGCAAATAAATTCTTTAACTGATAGGAAAACTTAATCAATAACTAAACAATAAAATAATTCTCTACATCTAAAAATAAGTTGAACAAGTAAACATAAGCGAATAAAAACCATAAATTCAAATTAAATGTTCAAAATGCTGACCATACCTAGCTAAACACCTTGCAATTCGCTCAGTAAACGAAAGATTCACTCGCAACAACATTAGAGGCGAAACGGATTGAAACGCAGCTCTAATTCTATTTTTCATATCTTCGCTTGTGGTGGGACGATGTTGGTAAACTTTTTCTTTAACGTAGCCCCAAAGGAAGAAATCAAGGCGCGTAGGATCCGGTGATCTGGCTGGCCAGTTTTGCACACCACCTCGTCCTATCCACCTCATCGGATAATTTCTATCGAGATATTGCCTAGCGTTGATTGCATAGTGTGGAGGGGCACCATCCAGTTGAAACCACATCCTATGAATATTATCAACCTCGATATTTTTCAAAAGTTCGGGTAAATAATTTTCCAAAAACTGAAAATATCTTTCTCCAGTAAGACTCCCATCAAAGAAACAACCACATTAAAACTGATTATTACCACCCCACACATTAACTGACCATCGATGCTTAAAATGTGTGGATTAGTATCTGAATAGTGATGATAGTTATGTGTATTAACATTGCCATTATTGTGAAAAGTTGCCTCATATGATAAGGATGCAGTTTTTTTTAAGAAAGCCGCGAACTGTATTTCTATTTAGGTCTAGGTGTGTACTTAGCTCTCTGGTACCAATTTGGGGGTTTTCTATGAGAGACGCCACAACTTGAAACTCAATTTCTTCATTTGGGCTTGCTTTTGCGCGCTTGGGATAACACACACTTCCAGAGTTTATAAATTTATAAATATTACGAGCGGCTAGCCTACCTGATTTGTTTTGTTGAATTCTATTGTCATAGTAAATTTGTATTTTAGAATATTTTTACGTAAAAGCGTCAATATCTCAAGAAGGATCCGTTTTATGGCTATGAAACCTATTATCAATTAATATCTACTTTTCACGGGGAATCGAAATGTGAAAAAATATACAGGGTGTTGCATTTGAAAAAATTGAGAAACTTTACATTTCGCTTAAGTTAATCATTCTGTATAGTTTTACACGTTTTTGAAAAATTTCGCAGTTTGTTTGTTAGTAGACTATTATTAACAGCCGGTGGTATAAACAGATTTACAAAATCGTTGTGACAACGCTCGCATTGTGGTTCCAAAGTTAACTCTATTTTGGTATTAAAGAGACGATATCTGCAGAAGGGTTAGTGATACAGATACAAATTTCTATACTTTTATTCTAAATGTAACAGTGAATCGAAAAAAATGCAAAAAATATACAGGGTGTTCCATTAAAAAAAACACAGGTTTGGGTTGGCATATTTTTATCAATCACCTTGTATATACCTAAATATTTTTAGAATGTAGGTCCAATGATCGTGTATTACCATACCAACACTGGTTTTGATATCTCTGATAGTTAAGAAGCAATCCTGCGTCCACGCAGTAAACACCACTATATATATATATATATATATATATATATATATATATAGAGGGTGAATTTTTTTTTCATTATTTGTATGGGGATCTCGGAACCATAAGAGTTACACATTTGCTTAAATGGGGAAGGATTTGCTTCTTTAGAAGACTAATCCAGATACGCTTTTGTAGATTTAAGAAAATGCATGGCTTACTAGATATTTGTAAAAAAGTAAAATTCTACAAATTGTTTCAGTGGTTTAATTCTTTTATTTCTAAAGACATATAAACATTGTTTAAATACAATATGTAGATAATTTTATGCCGAATAACGTCACCGCGCCAATTTTTTAATTTTGCTTACCATTATAGTTATAGTTATAAAGCAAAGTTGAATTTTTTTAAATGGTTGGCTATGACATATTTTAATAGTACATTTTTTTCTGATTGTAATGATGTAAGGGTTGTATCACTTATTTTAATAAATAAAAGCACATTACACGTTTTTCTATTATTAAGTTTAACAAAAATTATATCTTGCCATGGAAAACAAAAGAAATTTACAGTAAGTGTATTCGAAGTGTCTACCATTATTATTGACACACATGCGACACTTTTCAACACGGAGTTAACAGCATTCCTAATTTTACGCCCATCTAATCCGTTAAACGCATTAATAACAGCTTCCTGTAGCATCTGATCGCACATATACGAGATCTTTTATTACTCCAAATACAAAAAAGTCTAAACGTGAAAGATCAGGGGAACTTGCAGCCCATAAAACATGACCGTTTCTGCCTATCCACGAGTTTGGAAAAATTTCATCTAAACATCTTCTAACTTGCGCCTGATAGTGGCGTGGGGCACTGTCATATTGATACCACTGAATGTTTGCACGGGTTTGTAAATTTAATTCATCTAGGATATTGTTAAAATCTTCCCTAAGAAATTGCAAATATCGATTTCCAGGTCAAGTCCCATTAAAAATAAATGGCCCAATATGCTGAGAACCAATAACACCGCACCATAAATTGAAGCCAAAGTTTATTTGAGGTCGTCTTTCTTGTAAACGGCGAGGATTTGCTTGGGCCCACAGGTGTTCATTATGGCGGTTGAACATACCACAGTTTGTAAAATGTGTTTCGTCGGTCCATAAGATCTGCATCGAAAAGTTGTTATTTTCATGGCACATATTTATGAACCAATTACAAAAATTTAATCTTCTTTTATCATCACCAGGGTGCAAAGTTTGTCCAACTGAATATTTATGGTATTTATGTTTTGCTCTCACTACTGTGCGTTGTAAGACGGATTTTGATTAACAACAGATAGAACGTTTATCTGCACGTTTTCATCATTACCAATTTCTGGGCTTCACCAAACTCCCTACCTCTTTTAAATTGTTCTATAAATTCTTGAAAGTGTCTAAAGATGGTTGAAGGCGAACAAAATATAACAAAAAATAGCGTTCAGCCGCTCGTTGACTGTTTTTATTACAAATGATGGAACGTTCGATCATATCAAGTTTCTTGAAATTTGCGTACACCATAATTAATTTTCTAAAGCAACTCCACACTGACAAAACGGATAAGAACTACACTAACGAACGAACTATCAAAGATGAAGATAAACAACGCTTCAGCTGCTTTACTTTTGTTTTCCATGGCAAGACAGGAATTTTGTTAAACCTTAGAATAGAAAAACGTGTATTGTGCTTTTATTTATTAAAATGAGTGATACAACCCTTACATCATTACAACCAGAAAAAAAATGCACTATTAAAATATGTGATAGCGAACTATGGTTTCCATTTAAAAAAATTCAACTTTGCTTCATAACTTCAAAATGTTAAGCAAAGTTAAAAACTATACTCTAGCCCATAGTTAAAAGTCAGTACTGGTTATACGGAGAACAGCATTGCCGGTTATGGAGCTACTTGGTACCTCAGGACCATCTTAGGACCGTACGCGTTTCATTTCGAGAAGTAACTGGGGTTAGTGAAACAGATAAAACAATATTTTCACATATTAAATTAAATGAATTTGTTGATTAATATTTTTGATGCGGTTCGGTCAAGTATTGCAAACGGTCTGGCAACCATGTCAGGATCAGGATACATTATCGTATATCCACACTGAATTATAACTGTGGGCCAGAGATATAGAGAAGTTTGTTAAGTTGCAACTTAACAAACTTTTCTATATCATCAGTATCTCTTATGAGTCGTAATGACCTGATATGTATATGCATGCTACTCCGTTGTAACAAATGAAACCTCACGAAACCTCAATTTGTTACGAAATCTCTAATATTAATAGTCGTCTGATCGTAAAGTCACCAGTTACGAAGTGGTTATACTCGGAAGTAGTCATTTGGTTTTAAGTCAGACATATCTTGAAGTTTAACGGACATTGTGTATAAGAAATGGGAGGGAGTAGAAAAATATGGCAAGATTTTCTGTATATTTTCAGATGGATGAATAGTAGCGGACATACCTGCTTTGGAAGCACCGTCTCATCGTATAAAACTTTTGTAGAGAATTTTATTTTTCAGTTTTGTACTGGGCCAGTTTTTCCCTAAAATAGAAGGAAAACCCAGAAATAGAAAAAATAAACTAATTTTCTCCACCTTCAACTTCTTAATAATATGTTAAACAACTGGTCTATAATATATAAAACAAATGTTAAACATAGTTTTTGAATTTAGTACTGAAATTCTCTCTCTAATTGATTGTTGACAGAATTAGTATTTAATTTTTTCAAATTTCGGTTTATTGAATAAGCAACCGTGCATTTGATGTAAGGTCTTGCGTCTTGTAATACTTCTGAAGTCAGAAGATTATATTAAGACAGATTTCCTAACTGAAGAATTTCACATCGGAAGATATTTAGGAGAGAATGGTTCGAAATTAAAATTATATAATAATTGAAGTTTTTTTTATTTTATAGGAAGGTTTGTAAAGAATTCTTGGACCCTTCGCATTGACAGCACCACTGAATAGGAAACTTTATTTATAGTTTCTTTAAAGCAATACGCGATATTTATTACAGACCGGTGCAACTGAGAACTAATATATTAAATATTATTGAATTTCGCAAAATTTCTTGGAATTTATTAATTATAACGCTGTAATTCAACAAAATAAGTTTAAAAATATTAGTTTTAAAGTTTCCAATTGAGCTGAATTGACTCCAACCTTCAGTGCAGTGCACTAAGTTAATTGGTACCGGACAATTCATCTCTGGAAAATTCATACCGGGAACATTCGGTATCCTGACAATTCGTCCCCATGAAAGTGATTGATATCCTAAATATTATAATTCAATTTAATTACCGTAATTCAATCCTTTTGCGTAACTTCCTACCACACAATTAAATTAAATAGAAGGAGATCACTAAACAAACAATTTCCATAGTATGGCATCGCGCGTTACAAGTGGGCAGAAATTTTCAATATTTGTAAATGCAATGAACTAGTTACACCTCTTTGGTCCACCGAAAATTTGGTCTTTAGCTAATGCCATCAGTAAAAACTTTAGTACATCTTCATTTTCCTCCGTGACATCCTTTGAAAGTTGCTGATTCTGTAGACAAAGACAATCTTTTTGTGGATTTATTGCATCAAACTCGTGTCTTAATGATTTTAGAAAAGATGTGCCCCTAGTCAACTTTCTTTACACGCTATGAAACCAATTCAGTTTTGGAACCAGCTCATAGAATCGATCAGTAGGATATTGTCTTAATGAAATGTTCTCCCGAACTAATGCTAGTTCTTCATACGCTCTATTCGATCTCTATGTCTTCTGGGGAATTTTCTTCGTCATGGAAGTTATCAAATGTTCACCCTATTCCCAAAAAAGATGATATGACCGATCCCTCCAACTACCGATCAATTGATATCACCTCCATTTTGTCTAAAATTATAGAAAAAGTGATCAATCAGCAACTGCTCTCTTTGAAACTAACAAACTCCTTAGTGACTCCAATATGGTTTTAGGTAGAGCCGTTCAACAGGTGATCTTCTTTCATATATGATTCAAGTTGCAGAAACAATTTCTCAAATTTGACAATATTGCAGTACGGGTTGTAGGTAGCGGACCGCGTTTGTCAAATCGCCATTGTTACCGCGATAGAAAAGATAATTAGTGGATTTTTAATATCTTGATAATACGTCGTAATTTGCTCATGTTTTCGGAATATTTTATTTTATGTAAGAAATGTGGGAATTTATGTAATTGATATTTGAGTAAAGGTTGAACAGAAAAAAGAAACATATATTAGGGTAAAGAAACAGGTGGTCTGCCGAAACTAGGGGTGACGAATTGTTGAAAATTTCTACACGCGCGTTCTTGATGTAAAAATGTCACTGATTGAATAATTCATTACGACGGAACATAGCGCAAACCCAAAGGGATCTTTGTTTGGTACGTTGAAGCTTGTTACGGAGGAATTTTAAAATTAAGATGTTCAATAATTAATATGAAACTGTTCCACATAATAATTTTTTGTTTTTTTATTACTTTTGAAAAATGTAGGTTGATTGCGGGAGTAAAGGTAGTTAGTTTGAAATCAGGGGATAAGTTAGTTACAGTTAGAGTGTCGATCGAGCCAGATCGGTGTGGTTAATTAAATACCTTCATTGTAACCAGTTTGTCTTTAAAATATTTCTTGCGTGTACATTTGTAAAGAACCAGCGTCCTTTACGTATGCTTTTTAGAATAAATTATGTGCGGACCATCCTGTATGTAAGATTTCATAAGTTTACGCGATATTGCACAACGAATAATTTATTCATCACCGCTGACGTGTATTTCTAAGAAACCATAAGTTTCTGCACGTCAGAACGATTTTAACCAATCGCATAACGGCATCCCCCGCACGGTAGCCGCGAAACCGCCCACCGATGCACCTTTATAAACTCGCGACGCGCATAATAGAAAAAGAAGACGAATCGCAGTAGATTCAAGTCAAGCCGTTCCAGAAACCAGTAGCCGCAGCCGCCCCGTTCGCTTCGTGTAAGCACCGACCTGTTATTCACCGACGAAGAGTCCTTCGCGATCTGCCGATAACGCGCACCACGACGCACCGGGCAACCTAAAGTTTAATCCTGTACTGCTATTGATAGACACGTAAGTTGTAAAGTTATACAATCTGACAATTTACACTCAAACACTACAGACCGTAAACAACTCCGGGCTGAGTCTCCAGGAGTTATACCAAGTACACCTAGAGTCACGCAGGGTAGATCCCGACGTAACTCGCAAATACAAAGTACACTGACACCTAGAGTGCTACGCAGGGTAGATCCCGTCGTCACTCGCCAATACAAAGTAACTAAAACCTAGAGTATCACGCAGGGGTAGCCCCCGACGTAACTCACAAAGACTTGAGGGTGAAGGGTTGTTACAGGGCTGTAAAGACCTACGACCTTTCTCTTAGTATATCCAGTAAAGACAGGCCATCGCCTACGTCTTCTGAGCATTACTGAAATCTCGCTCGAAACTCATACACTACCTACAGACAAACACCATAACCGTACACGGTGTCTTTGATCGCAGGAGAGTACACCGGAAACCTGTAGTATAAATTTGTAGAGAAATTTGTAGTCCACCTAACCATCGTAAATACCTGGTGCGAGAACGTTTGTAAATAAATTAGAGAGTACGTAGATTATTCTATCTTTACGTAAACCTATTAGAGTAGTTTTAATATTAAGTATTTTGTTCCCTTGATTAATTATAAATAATTAAACTTAGTATAGAGATCAGTAATTAATTTAGTTAGATAAATAATCTAATTGCCTACATTAAACCGGTTATAATTAAAGAACGACCGTTCCGAGATCTCGCGTTTGCATACGCGCATTTCGCGTGTATTATTTCCCGGGAGTAGGACATACTTGCTTCAGCGCTCCAGAGTTACTAAAGTCTAAGCACGATATCGATTTTCTCAATCCCCACAACGACTCGAGTTCATTGCGCTGGCGCCCCGACCAACAACGGTATCAAGGATAACGCTCTCGCTACTGTACATACAGGACCGTAACCTAAATTTTACCTCTTAGGTAAGGAATAGATTAAAAAGACTATCTCTGTTCACAGAAGCGACTACGCACACAGTGATCGGCCGACAACCAGGAGAACGAGCCGCCAGGACCCGGAACAAGAAGTCCCCATACGTTTTTTTTTGTTAATTACCTTTTTATTTATTGTTGATATTTATTTAATATACATTTTAAAAACGCTTTAAGGTATTTATTTAAGGTGACAGTGTTAAGCCCATCCAGTACTTACTACGAACCACACCCCGTTTATAAAATAAACACGATTGAGCAAAGCCGAGGCAAAGTAAAACCGCGTTGGGTTACCAAACCAGAAGGGCGCAATATAAATATAGCACCTAAAAGTAGGTGAGCATTGCACATTTTCTTTTGAATTAGCCAACGCTAATTGGTCTTTTCTTTCGGGTGTTAGTTTTAATGTATTAAATATATAAAATATTAATCTATAATAACAGTCACACTTTATGAAGATAAACCGCGTATGTTAACGATTTGTGTCTGTGATCAACTAAAGGAATCAAGTGTAAGTAGGTATTTTTATACAAATTAAGGCTGGCAGCAAATAATTTTACAAGCCTATATAACGTATTAGAAATCGAGCATTGCCTTGCAAAGGTATATTCGTGCACGGGCTCATTAAGCTGAAATCTGCTAAAATAAAAGACAGTACAGGGCTCCCTCAATCTTGTATTTGTGTGAATTAGTATTGTTGTTTGTTGTTTATTTATATTTGTGTATAGGTGGGCGTGGACGAACGTGTACAGGATACTGCTCGGTTATTAATTGTAATGTGCAATTGTACATACTCCCGTCTCCAGATGATCATTAAACACCTCGAATTTTATTTTTATTATTTTTATTGTTGTATAGATGAATGTGTAACCTAAGAAAGGGGCACTGTATTTTTCTAACGCACTCAAACTTATATATTGGTCACGATGTTATGATCTATTTATAACTTACCCTTGTAAGACTTTGTTTTAATGAGTTTTTTTTTTGGTGTCAGCTTGTTAAGTAGAATTGTTTCCCTGCGAACTAATTTCTCTTTATATGTAATTTATTGTATTTTCTGTATGTATTTTATGCTTTAGTAGTCACTAAACAATTGTGTACGTGTAAATTCTTGGTCTATTTTCTTTTGTCCTTACCTGTACCTTATTATCACCTGTGCAATTTTACTGTTGTATGTTATATGTACCGTAATTTGCCTTATTGTTTTATGTGATTATTTACTTAAAGACCAGCATGATTGGTTTTAAAGGGCTACATGTTTGGTATTACGATTTTTATTCTGATTATTTATGACACAGTTGTGGGTGTGACTACATGGTGTTTTTTTATTGTGTTTATGTGTAACTAAACTACTTTTTATTTTTTCTTTCTCTTAATGTTATAATTTTGTACGCACTTTAACCTGATTTAATGGTGTTTCGTTATATATTTAACCCTTTCATTATGTTTTTTTTGTGTTATTTGATTTATTAATTTACTTGTGCAATTACTTATTTACGAATAAAGTGGGTTTTATTGGTGGTTCTTTCCCACAATAGTACATTAATGGGTTGAACCGTCATTGCGAAAAGCTCGTTAAGTTTAATTTGAGTAGTGTCATTGTTTACCTGCCCCACATGATGCAACACTTACCTCATCCAGCCTATCTCAGTCAAATAGCACAACGTACCTACCACTAGACGGTCAATTCGTTTGACCAGATTTGAGGTTTTCGAGTAATTAAATTTCAGACTTGTAAATAAATTCTAATGTTGTAATTATTATTGTAAGTATGGCAAGCAATTAATTTGAGTAATAGTAACATTATTGTCAGTAAAGTCAAGATAAATCACTTAGCGATTGTTTTGTTCTTGAATTTACATTATTGCAAATAAGTTCAAATTACACTTTTCAAGATAGGGTACCTGGGGGACGCTACAGAGTTGCATCAGATGGTGGCGGACTCATTGTTCCACTTCATTAGTTTTCATGTTTTCACAATTGGGTATGTGTACTTTCATACTTCCAAGTGATACGGCCAGAATCAAACGCTAGTTTGCTTTAGACATAACAATTTCGCCAAAAAATCCTTACATGCGCGCACCATGAATGAGTTTTAGAAGCCGATGTCAATCTATATAAATTAAACTCAGGGCATGAGATTAAATTGTTATAGACTATTTTATGTTAAGAGTAACAATACAACCATGGTGAATATTTATTGCAAATATAAACATGAACAAATAAAGATTGTTTTGGGTATATTATGAAACATAGTTGAAAACCACATTTATTATTTGCTCTAAAGTAACATCGAGTTAGATTTTGTACTTCAGTGATATTAAATTACTAAATATAAATAAACACAGCGATAAGCTATGAACACTATATATACACGAAAGTAATAGTCTAAAAGCAGAAAATAAGGTTGCAATAAAGAACATGAAGTTTCCTAAGACAACGTTACGAAAAAAGAAATTTTAATTAACGTTTAGCTATTAAAAACAAGCAATCGCGATCACTTTGACTACAACTAAAAGGAGTAGTCGTTTTGAGACGTTTATCAGTTATATTGCACAATAAAATTTCTACTATCTGATGACTAATCAGCAGTCGTTTTCAAGTGGCAACTTGTGCCTTCAATTCTTTATAGGGAAGTAAGAAACAATTAAGATGAGAATGCATTTAATGTAATTACATTAAAGTGTAGTAATTATTTAATTTAGGATTTCAGTCGAGACAATTTTATGTCGACACTTAGCTAAACGTTATTTCCTTTTTAAAAATTTATATCTACAGAACAAAAAAGTTGAAAACGGTTTACAAACTTTTGAAGCATATTCCATGTAATTTGAAAGTAAAATTCGCAATTAAGATAAGTACACGTTTACGGAAACGCAATTAAAAACGTCTATCCAATTCAACAACATACGGACCTTAACGTTTAAACTTTTAGAAGATTTTACCTAACCACTATAGATATAACACGCTGTATTAAAAAATATGTGCGTATCACTCAACAAAACGGTGCTCTTTCTCATAACTCTGTTCACTATTCAAACGAAACCTTTCCACAAAGTTGAATATCAAAACGATCCCAACGTACAAATGATCATAATAAATGAGGGGCGGTTTCCCTTATTATTTTCTTGGGGAACATTTGAAGTGCGTAGTATATGAGACACCTAGAAGGAATATCGAAGTGTTACGTGCAAAGATTCCAAATGTTGTATCTGCTAAAACAGTCCTTAAGTTTCCGCAACTTTGCTAATGTAACGATATGAAATATGTGTATAGAAGCAATGATAAAATATGTTAACGTTTTCCCTTCTTCGAAAATTTAATTTATTTTTTATAGAAGTTTTCATCGATGTCCTTAAACAAGTAAATAAATTATCATTCAAAAATAGCAACATTTTTAAACAGAAGGAAAATAATAGTGATTCCAAAAGTATGAGGAAGTTAAAAAGGAAATATTTTTTATAAAGATAAAAATTGAGAAAATTGAAAAGCATAAATGGCTTAAAAGTGAAACAGAAATCTTCTTTTATCCCTTATCACCATTAGCATCTATTTCACTTTATTTCCAAAAGATACGTCAACCAGAATGCTGCATTTCCATTTTGCCATTTCTTATTACAAGAACAAAGGTATAAGCAGTGATTGATTTAATTACTTTAGTTGTCCTGTCCTATTAAACGCAGAATTCCTTGTACAACTTTACAGCATAGGAAACATTTCCAAGAGTTTTGTGAATTAAAATATAATCAACGCCTAAGTTAATATTTTAAAACTTTAACACATATAATTGTAAACAAAACTTGCAGGGATTACGTTGTTTGTACGCAAAGAAATGTTTGCGTATGTACAGTAGGGGTGGACTATGAAGCATATGTTAGAGCGTTATTCATCAGAAACACCCCCAAGAGATGGGAGTTGAAAACATCCTGCAGGCAAAATTTGCTTTTAAAAGTGGACATGGCCTATATAACGAAGACTGAATGGAAGAGGTATCAAAAAGCAAGGTCAGTAAAAGCGTGGCATTTTAAAAATTGATGGAAAAGTTTTACGTGCTTCACCTCAATTTAATTGATCGAAGAGTTTAAATAGCGACGCTAGTCCGTTAACAAAAAGGGATTTTACTGAAATGTATTCTCTCTTACAGCGAAGGTGTAAGAACGTTAAATTAAAGTGCAGAATAAAGACACAAGAAGATCAATAATAAAATAATTTTCCAAGCTTCGTACACTTTCTATTTCTCTTTGAAGTTAGTAATCCTAGTCTAAACAAGTGAAAATTGCTGGCACAAAGTTGTTGAAATCTAATATCCATAACAAACGAGTTCCCGTAAGCTTTTAGTTATTATACATGAGGGGTTAATGGAATTATTTTGATTAAAACCCTCCAACCGAAAGTGCAATAAGACCTCTTTTTTGACAACTTTTCAACGTTAAAAAAATTAATTATATAATTCTAAAACCAATTTAATGTGAATGGCCTAAATATGTCATCTTCGTTTACTCTATTTAAAAAAATGATAAATCATGCAAAATTTCGCACTTTACCCAAAAATTATTCTCAAACACATTAAAATAAATTTATCAAACTTTATAGAATGCAAATTGCATCTGAACTGATGTTAATTCATACAGAAAGTTTACTAAAAACGGGCACCCTTGAGAAAACATTTCTGTTATAGTACTAAGCACTGATGATTATTATAATTGAATCGTCTTACATGGGGATTATGTCTTAATTATACACACGTCTCTAATATCAGGGTCTCCTACAGTTTACAAATGTCCTTCTGGACATCGCGGTGTTTTTTGTGTCTATTTCATTAAATATCTTCCGACAGTTCCCATTGGCACACCTTGGAAATATTTGAGCATCCACGTGTCACAATTTTTCAGACTCTTTTTGTTAACACATGGTACCGCCGCATCGATGAAGTAACACATTCTCATCTGTTTGTCTTTGACAATATTATATCTGGCTTATTTGTGGCAATGTATCTGTGTGCTTCATAATATTGCTGTCCTCAGCATTATTTGGTTTATGTTAGTACCACATTTCACTTGCTGGGATTCCGTATATTCGCATATTTTGTAGAGGAGGTGGGAGAGTACCTTGTCATGAGAGTAGATATACCTTTTTGGTTGGAAATGATATGTTAATATGTTAATTGTACAGTCGACGCTTTTTGCCCATATTAATTTTAAAGATTCGACTCTACTGATATCGCTTGGCTACTACTTGGTCTTGTACAGAGTCGATTATTATTATATTTTTTATGTCGATTGCCAGTCATTAACCCTTTTGAATGTTTCATTATTTATATTTCTTTATACAAAGTTAACGTATTACGTTCTGAAGGTTTTCATTTTCATTCCCTAATATTTCTTAAATATTCCTGCTTGAATTTTTAGCATTATTGTACATTATCGAAGATCCCAATATGTGCTTGAACGTTATTTGGCATTTGCAAGCTGCGCTTATACGAGCTGACCAACGTCTATATAGGTAGATTTCCAATTCTAAGACGATCTTTCCTAATCATATTTATAGATATGCTTCATTTGCCAATGTGTTTATATTTAAACAGTTGACGTTCGTGGCTTCCATTCATTGTTCATCGTGAATATATATTTTGTTTTATTTTGTTAATGTAATCTTCGAATCGCATTTCAGGAACGTCTACATAAGTAGTACGTGAACTATGTACCGCATAAAATATTGTTTCATTCTCTTCAATATTTTGTACAACATTAAAAATGAAAGCATCACGACTGTAAGGACTGGATATCGAATTGAAGCATCTTTGAGCGTCAGTAAATATCAGGCAACGGTGTCCTTAGAGCCGTCAGTTGTATATAACAGTGCATTCATTCCTTGTGGTTTTTTAAAATGGCTTTAAATTTTGACTGAATTAGTAAGCCAACGAAAAAAGTTATTAATATGTTTACATGCAAATGTATAATCAGATTTTAATTACTATACAATTATTAAAATGTTAAGTAATATTAGAAATGGATTTAACGTGTTGATTTAAAGCCAGTTTCTATCAAAACACCTTAGATATAGAAAGAAGGTTCAAGATGCAAGTCTAAGATATTGATTTGAAACCAGTCCTGTCAAAAGGACCATAGATGTATAAACAAGTTTCAAGGTGTTCATTTCAACCCAAGAACCTTAATCGACGTATTATGCTAACCCGAAACCAATCTTAGTTCAAAGGATTCTAGACAGAGAGACGCGATGCAAGCTTAAGATGTTGATTTGAAATTCGCTTCTACCAAGAGAACTTTAGATACGAACATAAGATGTAATATACAACAAAAGGATCTTAGATACAGATAGGGAGTGCACACCAGACATTCAGATTTCAAGCTGAAAACAGCCCCTGTCAAACGGACTTAGATACAGATGCAGCCCTCAAAACATCAATCTGAAATAATTATTTTAATTAAATTCTAAGTCGCGAATTAAAAATTTGCAAGCACCAATAAGTCATTAGGAAAAATTACAGGTTATATGGTTGATGACCTACGAAATTCCAAAGTCATTAGGAAAACATTCCAAATTTCATTTGGCTAATGACCTTGGAAAAACCAGGTAATTATGGGGAAACCCGGAAAGTCATTAAGAAGTGAAGACAAGTGCCTGTGTTCCGCTACTAATGCGCAACCACGAAAAGGTTCTATGTATGTATGTATGTATGTATTATCCCTCTATCCATCCTCTTAAGTGTTCCTGAGTGCTTTAACACGATAGGCCAAATTTAGCCTGTTCAGGTCCACAATCATAAAAAAAAAATGTATATGTATATATTGTATGATCCCTCTATCCATCCTCCTAAGTGTTTCTGAGTGCTTTAGCACGATAGGCCAAGTTTAGCCTGTTCAGGTCCACAATCATAAAAAAAATGTATATATATATATATATATATATATATATATATATATATAGTTTGAAAGTTCTAAAAATATATATTGTTACTCAGTGGCAAGTGTTAGATTTGTAAGTGAAAGGAATTCGAGAGTAGTCAAATGCTTGAGAAAAATCAGAGAAAAATGTATTCGACTCAAGTGCAAAAACAGTCTTTCTCCAGACTAAACCTAATGATGGAAGTAGCGTTGGCCTCCGAAACGTCGCGTTATAAAAAAAGAACTGTGGAAATATGCCGATCAATTAATATACGACTATAAACAAAACACTTATAAGACAGATTACTCTGTCGTCAGACTGTTTTGTCCTGACTATTTTGTCGGAGCTAATTTGTCACCGGGTTCTTTGAAAGTGAATCAATCATATACAATATTTTTACTTCCAGTAAGAATATAAGCATATTTGTTCGGGTCCAACCAAATTTAACAATGTCATAACTTCTATGTGGTGTTTTAATATTTGAAATGCGTTAAGAAAGTTCTTCTATTTTACAAGGTACCTTCGCGTTAGTCAGAATTGTATACGAGAAATACATAGGCGGGAAACTAAAAGTGCCATTCCATTTTATAAATGATTGGAATTTTAAATTACTTCTTACGATTAATCAAAGTGTTTATTGTTCAGTACTGTGACTAAGACTAGTAGATAAATCCTTTTACATAGAATAGATAACGAAAAAACAATGATCATTGTGTAGTGTGTAATGAACCATTTAATCTAAATTTTAGGATTTGTTTAATAATAAGATTTCTTTGCTGTGCTAAATTCTGTATTAAATGTACTATGAGAATAGACTAATGCATAATGCAAATGTACTATTTGATTTAAATTAGACCTGATTGTTTACACTAGTGACGTGTACATGTAGTTGTTACAATTTAGAGCGTGAAGTTGATCTTCATGCCACCATTTCCTATATTCAAAATCACTTATTTCGCAAACATGTATGTTGATTTCACAGAAGCAATCATATCACTAAAGGTATAATCGAGGTGCTACTGGAAATTTTTGTTAAAATTGTTATATTATAGTAATTTTCACGAGACAGAGCAGTTGCATCACTAATATTAATACTGTCAGAGGACAGCGATGTTGTCAGATTGTGAAAAATAACAGTTTGACAACTGTCAAATCTGAGCTTCAGGGGTTATGTTTATTTTATCACAATAATAAAATTTAAGTTATGTTATGTCAAATGTTTAATTTCAGAAATGCTTGACAACACCGGACAGAATTGACAACCTAAATCAGTTCTATCTGCATCCGTTCGTGCACAATAGGTTCTAAGCTGGTTACGCAGGGGTATAGTGGACCGCCTTTTGAATTTAAGCTGAGCATAATTCGATTACGACCTCGTTTTACACAAGTACAGAGGCATAGGTATTGCTCTTCACTATTTCAATTTATACATTGTTTGACCACCGTGAATAACGCTTCTTACAGCTGAAATTTCGTGCGAAATAGATGTAGCTTTATTAATTAATTATTACCATTAACAATATTTATAATAATGTCAGTAATTATGATTGATTATGAAGTAAGTAAATATGTCTTATGCCCAACTTTGTAATCGCGTAAGGTGGTATTTAATACACTTTGAAAGAATTTGTTTACATATCGATCTATATAAAAGAATGTGTCATTAACAATTTTCATAATATCGAAAGCTGTCGACCTACAATTGACAATAGCGCACAAAAAATAGAAAATGAACTACAGTCAACAGGCAAGAGGTCTACGTTGTACCTACTACTGTAAAAAATTGGATTCAAGGACAACAGAAAAATTGTTGTACCAAAGAATGATATACGAGCATTACAGATAAATTATTTAAACAAAAAAGTTCAAACATTTTAGAGATGGAGTGATGGAACATCGTCCGGATTATTCACAACAATTTATAAAGAACAGAGGTTAATCATTGTTCAGGCTGCTGGAGATATGGAGTTCATTCCGAATTGCCTGCTTATTTTGCGATTAAAGAGCGCCGGTTACCAGGATGGCATGAACTTGGAATATTACGAAAAATGGTTGCGAGAAAAATTAATACCTAATTTATGCCCCAGATCTGCAGTGGTCACTGATAACGCGTCTTATGATAATGTACAAGTAAATAAAGCCCCCACAGCCTTTAAAGGCGGAAATGATGGAATGGCTTTCTGGCAAAAATGTAGCTTATTTGTCAACTATGTACAAACCCCAACTTTATGAGTTAATCAAGTTCCATAAAAAAGAGAATATTACCTACAAATTCGATTAATTGTTAGAAGAGCACAGTCATACAGTTTTACGACTAAAGCCTGTCCGGTAGAACTGAACGGGTATCGGATTAACAAGGAGGATTGTCAATATATGGTTCTATTGTGCTTGAAACCGCCTTAATGCTTTGCTGTCTCGTACTTATTGTACGTGACAAAGAAAGATGGATATATTATGAATAATGCCTCTATTTCTGCCGAACAAAAGCGTTTGCAACTTTCACACATAATGACAAGGCAATAAGAATCAGATGCAGGTAGAATAGAAATTCAATAGGTATAATAAAATGCCAGTGGTTCTCAACACTGCTTTAACATTACATTTAAAATTTATGGAAGAATGCAAGTTTTATAATAAACATTTATAAAAGCCATTCATAATAATGAATATTCGATTAAGTATAGGTATTTCAATTTACATTTAGAAAGTTCATTGTATACCTAAGTATGGTAATGACGTTTTAGTGTACTCCAATTACAAAAGAATCCAAATAAATATGCAATACTGTAACAATAAGTAATTAATAATAGATTATTATACCATTTAGTAGGTACATATAGGTATAAATAAAACAACTGCAATATCTATATTATCATTATTCTTTGAGTAAGCGTTTATATAAACTAACCATTAATATAATGCCGAAAAAGTTGAGTAAAGAAATTCGCGAATTAGTTTTAAATACAGTCGATTATTTTAAAGAAGAAAAAGAAAATGGTGGTCCACTATTATCTACATTTTCTGTTCAACAAAGAACAGCAAACGCGTTAATAAAAATGTATTTGTTATTGTTGTTATAAGTATAAGTGAAAGGTGTCAATTGAAATTACTTATAGGTAATTAGTAATCGATTATTATTTTATTATACAAAAGTTGCATTTCTTCACAAATTATATAATGTTAAAGCAGTGTTGAGAACCACTGGCATTTTATTATACCTATTGAATTTCTATTCTACCTGCATCTGATTCTTATTGCCTTGTCATTATGTGTGAAAGTTGCAAACGCTTTTGTTCGGCAGAAATAGAGGCATTATTCATAATATATCCATCTTTCTTTGTCACGTACAATAAGTACGAGACAGCAAAGCATTAAGGCGGTTTCAAGCACAATAGAACCATATATTGACAATCCTCCTTGTTAATCCGATACCCGTTCAGTTCTACCGGACAGGCTATACCTCCATTTAACCAGATTTAAATGCACTCGACAAAATTTGGGGAATAGTTTTAGTGAAGACGAGTGATTAATTATATCCTTATTTAAATAAACTATTTAGTACGATATTTATTTTGAAATGTTATTTTTTAGACCTTTGCTACATAGTAATTTATTGTATTAATGTATACACAAATAACGGAATAAAATGTGGTCTTATTCAACATCTAAAATAATTGATAATTTTGCGTACGCCACTGAAAATAGTAGCACTCAAGGGCGGAGTTAGGTGAAAAGTGACCGCGCGCCTGCGCTTTCTTCGCCAGGCAGAATGACATAAGCTCTACCTCTAAGACGGCTATTGTAAAATTGGTTAACAGATATATGTGTAGGAACTTCATCATGTTTATCACTTTCACAATGTTATTTTTAGTATTCTGATTATAAAAACGTAATATTGTGATAATGAAATAAAATAACTAATCAGATAATTAACTAGCTTGATCAAATTTTCAGCAGATCCCAATTCACTGCAGCGGAAAAGTTAAGCCAGGTACTTTAAAATATAAAAATGCAAACTTTCACAATTATCATTCATAATAAAGATACGTATCTTTTGAGTTGTAATGTATGTTTATTTGCGTTTTATACAAATTTAAACGTTTACAATTACATTACAATTGCAATACCATATGGGTATGAGTATGATTAGTACAATAACAAGTACCACATCTTATTTCTGCTCTCCAACGTCAACCATGAGTCGAATGTATCTGCTCATTTTTAAACATGTTTGAAGGTAACCTAAAACCGATTTTTTAGTCCATTGTCACTAGAAATGAAACAATGAAGAGGAGAGGAGGGGAGAGACGGAGACCGAAAGCGAGAGTGAAAGTGAGAGAGAGCGAGATTGAAGTTAGGGGAGATTATATTAAAAAATAAAAATTGTTACATTTTACAAAGTTTATTTTTTCTATATCAGGCCGTATCTCTCTATAAAATGTGACCTTTTTGTCCGTTAAACGCTTTCGTAATTATAGATGACTAAATGACAATAAATCATTTTTAGAAATATATTCAGTGACATGGAAATTGCAACACTAAGAAGGGGTAGGAATTTTTTGACCAAACTTGGCAGAAACGTTTAACTACTAAAAGGTAGCAATTGATTAAAGGTTCAAATAAAAAGAACAAAATATAAACATAATTTTTATTAATAATGCCCCCGTTAGTTACACACTCCTCCACTCGTCGTGGCATCGATTCTAGTAGATGGTCGATGTCCTCTGAGGTATTGTGTCCCAAGTAACCTGTAATTCGTGCTGTAGAGCTTAGAGCGTCTGCGGAGGATGCTGCAAGATTCTCAGTCTTCTCCCCATAATGTCCCAAACATGCTGGATGGTAGAAAGGTCGGGAGATGATCTGGGTGGAAATGGCAAGAAATTAACATTATTCTCTGCAAATCGGTCCAAATAACGTCTTGCAATATGGGGACGGGAATTATCCTGCTGCAAAAGTGGATCTTCTAACTCCTGAAGAAATGGAAGAATATGGGGTTCTTCGTTCTTCTTCGCCCCCCGGTTTCGCTTCTGAGGCGTTCCTGACTCTCTCTAGTCCATGCCTGATAGCAGCGCATGATGATGGTTTGGTTGCAGTAAGGCGATTTGCGATTTCTCTAAACGAAAAACCACCTTCGTGCAAACCAACAATACGACCTCTCTCAAATTCGCTTAATTGGCGGTAATTTCCACGTTGGCACACTCTAGGCATGATCATATCCTCAAAGCAAACAATCACAAGCGAAAAATAAAGAATCGAATAAAATACACCTGACAAAATTGTTCGAAAAAACTGTCAGGTATACCACTTGAATGAAATTTTAATCAATTGCTATCTTTTACCTTTTGGCCAAAAAATTCATACCCCTTCTTGGTGTTGCAATTTCCATGTCGCTGAGTATATTTGAGAAAGAGTTTCAGTTGTCAAATTTTTGTTTTCATTAATCAATTGTTAAAATGGCCTTTGAAGGGCATTTTAAAACTTGTGTCTTAGTAAGGTCAAATCTCAGAAATATAATAAACGTAATTTTTTATTTTTAAACGAAATATAAATTGTAAACGGTGTGCTGAAAAAAATTGATTTTGTTATTTTATCCATCAACGGATCAAAAGTATTACGTGTACTGCTTTAAATCCAAGGATTAAAAAAGAACATTTATGAGCGGGTAATAGTAACTAGAAAATGAAATAATGGGGAAGTGTTTTGGATGATGTAACAATCAAATAGGAAATTTTCATTAAGCTTTGTATATACGGGAATACGAGTTTGCAAACACTGAAGAGTGTTCTATTTATTTATGTATTATAAGGGTTAAGACGTAAATTTTGGTGGGTAACGCAAAAGCAAGAGAACTAATCCAAATTATGATTAATTGAAATAAAAGGGTTGTAAAAATAGAGATTTTACTAAAAAGAGAAGAATTGGGTTAATAAATAAAAAGGCGCTCGATGCGGTGAACCGCACTGGAGATGAAAAATCGGAAAAAGGGCGTACGACAGAGTGTACGAAAAATCCGATTAACGTTGAAAATTTATTTGTTTTTCGAGAGAAAATATACTACTTCTTAATCACAAAATAATGAGTAGAGATCGATAAAATTAGGGGCACAAATTGAGGTATAATTACATCCGTAGATCGCATATTTTGACTGTTTTATAAGCGTCAAATGCAAGAAGAAAATCGTTCATCAATTGGAGCGGAACGTATTCATACATTATAAAGGCACAACGAAACGTCGATACGTAATCGTTTTCCCAATACGTTTTCAGTAACGATATTTTGATATGTCGAAGAAGCACTAACTCTACTTCTCCTTGTGTACCACAATTTTATAAGGGCAATTCTAATAAAAATAATATTGTACTCCGCGCAATTTCAAATTATCTACTTCTACAGTCATTTCCGCTTTTTGTAGTGTACGTAAAAATGGATTTCTAAGGACCCTTTAACAAAAAAACACCGTTATACTAATCACACAAATAAATATTACGTGCTCCATTTAACTAGAGCTTATATGAGACTTTCAAGCTTAATTCACTCCATAGAATTGCAAAATTACTATATATACTAGTAAACTGTATTTCAAAGAAAAGAAATCATCTCAAACATTAACCGCAGAATAGACAATGACAGAAATATTTAAATTACATAAATACCGAAAAGAAAATGGAGTAAGTTTTTTGGCACGTAAATTTATTTTATAGACAAAAGTAATATGACCATTTCAGATTTTCCCGGCTTGTTTTATACGTAAAATAAGTCACATGGATAACTACACACCAGTGAACCCTATGAATAGCGAATGTAGATAGAAATCTGAAAGAAATCGCATGGAAAAGTAAAATTCTTCAACAGAATAGAGGGTTAAATATAAGATTCTAAAATACATAATCCAATGGTGAATTAGAACCCTAATTAATTACATCTATATTTTTATAATTTTCAATTAATTATATATCAAAATGCGACCATGCACATAATTCCATTTAGTCCATGTCAGATTAATGATAAAAATATCGAGTTTCCATTTAACAAATGTGTATGTATATATATATATATATATATATATATATATATATATATATATATATATATATATATTCACGCACAAACGTGTGTGTATAGTCAATTCTGATGAAAACGGATGTCATTTTCCCATGAAATCCAAGAGTTATCCGTAATTCACACATACTTCATTATTACTGTTAATAACCTTGTTTCGAAATATTGATTTGAAAAATGTAACGTTTTCAGTTCTACAGAAAATATCATTTCCACCTGAGAAATGTTTAGAAAACTGCATACATCATATAATAGAACAACGGAAACAAATTTTTTGGGAAACCACAGTAGTAAAACTTTCCCATTACACATGTGATTTTGGTATAATAATCTTGCTTTACCGTTCTCATTTATCTTCCGATCTGGGAAAAATCTACAAACGAACTATCTGTACAAAACGTTCATGAATTGTTAGAAAAATAAAAGTACTATAGAATTAATTACAGTTTTACGGTTCTTACAATAAATAACCAGCATTCAAATCAATTTCATATTTTGCACATTCAATAATTTTACTGCATCTGCTTAATCCATTAAGTCCCAAATTATTATTTTTTGGAATTCCGACATAATTTTCAAAATACATATAAAGAAAGTATTTAGAAACATTGTAAAAGTGTCAAAAGCCATAAAAAAATTTTGCGTGTTAAATAAGACCCTTATTTTTTAAGAGATCAGCACTTTTATATATAGTTTATATTTACGGCAATGTGACATAAAATATAAATATAAATTTTCATAAATGTTTATAGAAATTGATCGCCCGCCATGAATTATTTCGAATAAGACATATCCGTTTACTATAGCCATATCGATCATCATACTAAACACGCAGCAGTACCACTTTTACCTCGAATCGCTATGTTACGTTTCTCCAAAAGCCCGTCATGATAGTCAACGCCTCCCATATATTTATTGCAGCGGGCTGGGAAACCGTAACATGTTTTTTTGTTGCTTACTCCAACGCTGAACGTTTGCCATTGGTTCCACTTTGTCAAAATTTGTCCCCACTGCAACACATTTATTGTCGTTCCAATCAACAATTAATATTTGCTTATTTTTGTCGAATCTGAAATCATACGATCCCTTCTGTTCTATCTCCAAATCCTTGTCAGACTTGAGACCACATCTTCCTGTTCTATTGTCTCTTATTGTTCCAGATGCTCTGAAGCCTTTATTTTTTAGATCAACTAACAAGCTGTAGCTTGTAAAAAAGTTATCAAAGTAAATGCAATGACTTGTAGGATCTTTGACAATAGATAACATATTGTTTACCACTCTATATCCAAGAGGTCCAGTTACAAGACTTTCTGAGTTCTCTTTGCCACAGTAGAGTGAAAAATTGTAACAGTAGCCATCGTCTCCACAAAGTGCTCACAATTTATACCCGAAACTTATGCACTTGGCTCTGATGAACTGTTTTAGTGAACTGTGTCCAAAATATCGGACTATCATTTCATCTATGGATAAGTTCTCGTGAAAGACGCCCCGTTTTTGAAAATTGATGTTTATCAAATGTATTAGGGGCTTGATTTTAAATAATTAGTCGTTCTTACATTCATATGGACTCATGGCATTGCAAACGAGCAATAGCACTAAATCTTCTGCGCCAGACCAGTAATCCTTTTGGCTTGGCAATATCCAGAGAAGATAAGAAAGCCGATTAAAATTTTTACATCGTCAGGAGTAGTAGTGAAGTCGTGCTTGTTTTTTTGATTTCTGGCGTAACGCATCGTCTCTTCTACTGTAAGATCAAACACATGAGTCAAAAAACTGTTCAAAAAAATCTACTGGTGTGAAGTCCAATACTGATGTCATCAACAAATCCAGATTTTGGGAAGCTGTATTTCCCCGAGTCAAGTTATCGTATTTTGGATTCACTCTCTTCCAATTGCGGTGGGAATATTTTCTTTTCGGGAACGCTTTGGATTTGGGGCACAAATTTCTGACGAAATTGCAGCTTCTACTTCCAATGTAGTGAGGTTTTCGTCACTTATTTCATCAGGAACAAACACTTCAACTTGTCCCGAAATATCATCAACAATTGGTAGACTTGTGTCCTCGTCATCAATATTTTCTTCGTCCGTAAGTTTATCAACATCTGGAGGTAATGCCAGAATATCACCGTCAATTTCTTCAGAATTAAAATATTTATCAGCTTCTTTCAAGTTTTTAAAAACTTTCCGGCTCACGATTAGTCTAAAAACTACAAATAATTGCGATAAAATTGTGGAGTGTAAATAATGCCATACAACAATACTACAAGGCCCAGTGTTCTCATTTGAGGACACATCAAATTCTAACACAATTATGACAAATTTATAAACAATATGACAAAAGCAAATGCATTTGTCAAAACACCTTTCACGAAGCTATTGTAAATTGTACAAAATACTTACATGCCAAATACCGTAAATTTCAATAAAAACCAATGTCACTGCTAGGAAAACGTATAAAAGCACAAATTAAAAAAAATTGTGTGTTAACTCTGCGAACACTACCAACAAACTGTTGCATTATACCGCTATCTGGAACCCTCTTTTAGCCTGGAACCGTAAAATTCTATTCATGTATTTCCGCGAATTACTCTAATTAGAAATTCGTCCTCAAGCGAGGACAATGGGACCTAATGGGTTCATTCATTAATTATTGCGGCGCCAAATTCGACAGGAAACCTTAGGAACTTTTTCAGAGGAAAAACATATTTCCTTTTTTAGCGGAAACCATGGTTATATTTAACACGTTTAAGACTTGTAAGGCGTTGCTGGTTGCAGGGCGTAGGACACTGCATAAATTCCTCTTAAACAGAAATAAGGAAAAATTTGGTTTCAACATGTTTTTCGTTGATTTAGAGAGTGGTTGAGTTAAATCAGAGCGAATTTGTTGATTTGTTGCTGCGCTGATCGGTAGTTCATACTTTAAAACAGTTTGAATTACCTACAGAATTTATGTGTACTCCTTATTGTTCCAGTTAATTAATGCAGTGATTAATGAAAAGTGATATTATTGGTAACTTTTTTATTCCTTATACAATATATTATTATATTCTCTTGTGGAATATCGACAAATTTAAAACATATAATGAAAAAGAGCAACTATAATTTTGTCAGAAAGTGGAAATCGTCTGGAAAGATGAAGTTCTGAACGAACAAGACATCATCACTGTAGAGTTAACCAAAGAATTGCAATATTTGCAAATTTTAGATAAAAATATTATCTCATCCCCGAAAATAGTTCTGTATTGTACATTAGTTAATAATTTAATAGATTCTTTTCCTAATACAAGCATAATATTCCGGCTGAGATAAAGAATGAGTGTATAATGACGGAGTGTGGATTTACTATGTTAGTTATCTTTTAAGACTACTAATGTCCAAAATTCTTATTTATCCATCAATTGTACTGGGAAATGTCAACACTATTTACTCGGTGTGCAAGAATCAAATTTTATAGTTTTGCAATGTTAGTCATTGTTTGGGATCTGCAGTGTAAACAATCTTTATTTATTCACAAATTTTATTAGGTAAATGACCAAAACTGATTGATAGATGAACAAGATTTTTTAAGGATTTACCATACTGGTTATCTTGTAGCGCCAGTAATGTCCAATATCTTTATTTATACACAATAAATTTGATATCTGAAATGTATAAAATCTCTATTTATATCCCAAATTCATTTTTGAAAACGGCCAAACTATTTGCTTAGTGAACAAGAAACAAATTTTATAGTTCCACTATGTTGGTCATAGTTTGAGGTCTGCAGCGTACAAAATAGTTATTTTATTGGGAAAACGGTCAAATCTATTTGATATATGGGCAAGAACAAAATATGTATTTACCACGTTACTCATCTTTTTAGAGCTAGTAATGCTGAAAATCTTTATTCATATAGTAATCTAACTGGGCTATTTTTTGTAATTTGCCCTTTTTTGCCATTTTTTTTAAAAACTTTTACTTTAGTTGATTTAGGAATTTTGGTGGCGGTTGGTAATGCCTTAGTTTTAAATATGAGGAGTGACGCAGTTCAAACAAGTCTAACGATACATCCGCCTTTATTGCATAAACACTATCGGCAGCTATTATGCTAGACATTTTTGAAACTTTTTTTTCCTAAGTGTTTCAGCTGATGGTTACCGAAACGATTCGATATGCTACTACGCAAAAAAATTTACAAAACTTAACCGTTTCAGTTGAAGATATAAATTATTTTCCGGATACCAAAAATTACCAGAAGACCTAGACATATAGTTAGTAAAAGATTCCATGAGCAGAAATCAGTATTTGGAATTAAAGGCAAAGCTACATTTTTAGGACAATTCAGAAGGCGCAAGTAATAAGCGTGATCGATCTTTCAAAATTAGGCCGCTTTTTAATACTGCAAACAAAAACGTTTGTAAATGGGGAATTTTCTAGACCCACTCATCCATTAAGGAAATGATAGTCAGATATTACGGACATCACGGAATGAAAGAGATCATTCGCGGTAAGCCAATAAGATTTGGCTATAAATTATGGATACTGTTTCAATTTCACGCTATATTATGGTAAGTAATCTACACAAGGAAGCGGACCTTTAGGAACACATCTGTAGTTGATTATCCCTACGGGTATACAGTACCTACATTTTGATAATCATTTCAAAAGAAATAGAAAAGTTGAAAAGAGGAGAATTTTACTATCGACTCGACTACAACAATAGGATTGTTAGATGATATTGAAGCAACTGGTTCTGTTTCAAGATGGGATAATACTAAGAAAGATCGAAATTCAATTCCACAGCCGAAGATGATCGATAATTAGAATAAATATATGGGAGGTGTAGACCACCATGATTAGTTTACTAGAAAAACATGCAGTTGTCATATGAGGTAAAAAATGGTATTGGTGCTTGGTAACCTATGTGATAAATATGGCTGTAGTAAACAACTGTATATTGTACAATATGTTACACCTGAAAACAAAACATCAATAACAGATTTTCGATTAAATATAGCTGTGGCGAATTTGAAAATGGGCCATAGAAGAAGAATCCAAAGAGGCTACCTAACGATAGATGGACAGAATTATATTTTGACGAAAAGGGAAAACCAGCGCCAGTTTGCATTATGTACCGGAAAACCCCGCACATTCTGCAAAAAGTATAATGCAACATTATGTATAACTTGCTTCCCAAAATTCCGTGACAGAAATTACAATAAGACTTAAAAATTTTATATTTATTTTCTTAACAGTTGGTTTTCGGTTTGAATATTATGTTTTTATTATCAATATATTATTATTTTACTAAAAAACAAACTATTTTGTTATTTTATAAAGATTAATTTCATTTTATAACATCCATAAAAATTCAAGGTCCTCAAATGAGGGCAGTCCATAATTTACCTGTTTTGGATAAAACAGGAATTT
The DNA here is from genome assembly GCA_036346205.1 of Vesta saturnalis. NCBI lineage: Eukaryota > Metazoa > Arthropoda > Insecta > Coleoptera > Lampyridae > Vesta > Vesta saturnalis. Next base: position 618,878 of record JARFJB010000939.1, on the reverse strand, counting down.
TAACCGATTATTTGTTTATAGTAAGGCACGTTAGACGGCCACTGCAAAAATCCAGAAAAAAAACGAGGAAAAAATAATTTGGGCGTTAATGAGTTAAAAACCATCACTGAACTAGCAAATCGGCGGAGGCCAATGAAGTACGACGAATCAACAGTATCGAATCAATCCATTTCAGTACTAAACTAGGTGCATTACAGGACTTTTTTGCAAAATACTGAAAAATATATGGGGTATTTTTATATTATATCTTTGAAATATTTAGCCGTTTTAGAAATATTTAATAAAAACCAAACACTGACCCTAATGAACCCCCACCAGACATAATGGCCGATCTGGACGAAACTTGGCCAAAAGTTGTAAAATGAGCTAATAAATCGATTTACCGATAGTGAAAAAAAAGTCGATTCTATACCTACATATGTATATGTAGGTTGAAAGTTCAACACAGATATCTCGTTTATCTTTCAAGATAGGTAACTATGGACTGTTTCATATCATTTTAAAGAAAATTTCGCTCCCTTTCAAATAAAGTAAGAATATGTGTTTGTTATACCAGCAATACGAGGAATGTTTTCAATTTCCGGAAAAACCGGAACTAGTGTTTTCATCAGGATAATATCATTTCATTAGCGCAAATGAACAAAGTTTATTTCCAAAATCCCATGTTTGTAACGAAAATAGTTAAAGTTATAACAATATCAATATTAAATATTTGAAAATTCATATCTCCTACACTAGTAGTTTTAGAAGAAGCAGGTTAGTTGCAATCATAAGAGTGGTTGGTTGTCTAGATAATATAAAAAAAATTAAAAAAAATGCTTGCAGAGAATTGTGAATAAATAAATTTGGTATAATTGCTTAAGTTTGGGCCCTTAAATGTAGGCAATTTTTATACCAGAATTTATTACGTAAAAAAAAAAGAACCTTTATTTATCTATTACCAATTCTTTTATATCTTGAACGGTATCGGAAATATATATTTCTACAAAAAAAAATGTATATGCGACTGTAACTGCGGTCATATTCAATTTTGAAAGTTTTAAAAAATTGCATTTCATGCGAGTTATTGATGACCCGAATTTCAATGTTCTGTTAAAATTTAAAAATTTACCCACAAAATAACACCTTTATGTTCACCCCGTTATACCTATTGCGTTTAAAAGCATTTTCAAAAATTTTCAAAAATTTTTTTTCGGGTTCAGGGAGTCGTAAAACATCAAAATAACGCAACTTATTTTTTTCGACCCCAATACTTGTTTAGCAAGAAAGTAAAAATCTTGAACGGTATCGGAAATATATATTTCTACAAAAAAAAAATGTATATGCGACTGTAACTGCGGTCATATTCAATTTTGAAAGTTTTAAAAAATTGCATTTCATGCGAGTTATTGATGACCCGAATTTCAATGTTCTATGTTAAAATTTAAAAATTTACCCACAAAATAACACCTTTATGTTCACCCCGTTATACCTATTGCGTTTAAAAGCATTTTCAAAAATTTTCCAAAATTTTTTTTCGGGTTCAGGGAGTCGTAAAACATCAAAATAACGCAACTTATTTTTTTCGATTTTTTCGACCCCAATACTCGTTTAGCAAGAAAGTAAAAATTAATACCTAATCTTTTTTTTTCAATTATAACAAGCTACTCCCATTAGAATCAATCAATACTGTGCACGCACATGCGGTAAATGCGCAAGGGCAATGAAGCAAATAAAAGAACTATCGACGAACCTTAAACCTCTAAATGTCATAACATGCCGAAAAACCATTATCACAGCTTTAAAATCACACTAAGTTCAATTTTCTAATATTGCACATGACAAAAAAGGAATATACGGTCTGTCGTTTGTGGGTCTAGCACGAGATTTTCGGTCACAACGTTCTTCAAAATGTAAAAGTAATCTTTAGCGGAAAGTCAAAATTTAACACACTCGTTTGCCGAAAATAAAGTACATATTTGTATGTTTATATGCAGCCTTAGTAATTAATATTCAAATATTTTGCATTCCAATTTTAAAGGTAATTTAAATGAGTTTCTTAAAAAACACTTTAAAAGTAAAGAGCGAATGTTCAAAGTGGATTATGAATTTTTTTATGAGAGCGGTGGATAAAATTAATTAGTTATTAAATAATTTCTACCGCGTTAAAAGTTGTTTTTTTTTAACTGTAGTCTAATTTGATGTAATGAAAGTAGTTCGGATATTAAAATACTTGCCGTCCACTGCTTTGCAACATATACACCACGTAAAGTTCATTTAACTACTTTGTTTAACTTTAATTGCGTTTGGGGAAAGTTTTAGGATTACAGAAGTTCACAAATTTTTTCTTGACCTGAACAGTACGATGCTGTAAGTTTCTCCGAATAGTTTTTTGCACACAGAAACAAAATAAACGTGGCTTAATCATAACCTCAAATTAGCAAATGACTTTTTCTCCAAATTTCGCATTTATAAAAGTTTTAGCCTGAATAACAAATTTTATACAATAGTTTTGTATACAAATGTAATTATTATTTAGGGTACTTTCACTTGAAAGTAGCAGATAATTTATTACAAAGGACGTATATTTTTTAAGCCAGTGATAAGAAAAATCAAATAAAGGAAAAAATAAATGCATATTAAATATTACCGCAAAAAAACAATGGAAAGGTAGTGGAGCGTATTAATCAGCATCAAACGATGTGCTATTTTTTTACAATGCACAATATGGTTGATGACATATTACAGAAGATATTGCCTTCCGGTTCAACGACCAAACAGTTTTTTTTTTTTACATCGGAAGTATAATAAATATGATATGTAATAATAACATCATAAAAACATACAATTGCTAGATTTACATTATCTCGCACTTAAAGACCACTCGGTAACAATATCAAACTAACACAATTTTAATATTAAATACAAAAATCTATAGACGTAATGTCAGAGTACAAAAACCACTAAGTTTGAAAAAAGAATTTTTTTCATACCTACTGATTAAAATAGAATAGAAACGAGGAGCGGGTGGAACATTGTAGAAAGACGAAATAAGTTAGAGAAGTGATTTTTGAGCCACGGGTAGTTATCAATAGACATTTTAAAAATATTTTTGATCATACTGGGTGTTTCATGTTGTTGGAACAAACTAAACTTATATATTTTTAATGAAACATCCTGTATATTATTACATTTTTGGAAAGCCCATAAAATACGCTTTCATTTGATACCAAATTGTATAGGTCTATCTCCTTTGGTTTAAGAGATATTCAATTGTTTAAAAAAAAATCCCACTTGCGGCCGCCTGATTTGTTAGGCGACTTTTGTTTATTTTAAAATGACAAAAAATTTTTGGTGGTCCTGTAGTATTTTGAAATATCTTAATTTTCAATTTTTTTTAATACTGTACAGGGCGTGTCACTGGTTTTAATTTTTTTAAATGCCCCCCCCCCCCCTTCAATGATTCGATGCTTTGTTTGATATTCTTTCTTTTTCATCAAACATGACTTACCTAAAATCAATAATTTTCAAAATATTTTCACTGTATTTGTGAAATTGCGATTGTACAAAAAGACTGCGGGCTTAAGTTGGACATGAGATTGTAGTTTCTTACTAAAAAAAATTTTCAAGTAAAAATAACAGTTAATATAATAATTACAAATTGATTTAATGCATTATTTTAAATTTAACAGACTTTTTTGAACAAATTTAATGCATAAAACACTCTTGCTTCTAGACAAATTTAAATGAGTCCTTAGTAAAATTTCTGTACTCAATTTGATTACGTTCAGATCAACGATTTCATTTTTTACGTCTTTTTGTAAATGTAAACGTATAAAGATGGTCATGGAATTGTAGCTTCATGCTAAACAATTTTTTAATCAAGTCATATTAATTTATACAAGAAACTTTGGCGTTCTTTTTCATGCTAAAAAATGATTTCCAAGTAAAAACAAGAGTTAATCTACAAATTGACTGAATTAAATTATTCTAATTATTGCGATATTGCAGGCTCACATTCCATTAATATAAGGAATTAGATTGTAATCTCATTATATTTAGAATTTACATCAGTTCTACATACATAAAGACAAAATTTACATCGATTAGGGGTTGAACCTTGATGGCGCAGTTGGTTAGCGAGGTACTCTAGCAAAGTACAGGTCGTAGGTTCAAATCCTACTCGAGGTATACTTTTTATTTATGTATTTAATAAAATTAGTAATAATTATTAAATTATTCTAAATTTAACAGATTTTTTTGAACAAAATTGGTGTACTTACACAAGTCACTCTTTCGTTCAAGGCATATTTAAATCAATCCTTAATGAAATTTCTAAATTTAAATCAGTCCTTACTAAGGGAGAGAAGTACTCATTTTGATTATGTTCAAATCAACGTATAAAGATGGTCATGGAATTGTAATTTATAAAAGAAACTTTGGCGTTCTTAAATATCTACCACTTACAAAGTTTTGAGATACTCTCAATTCTACTGTAAAAACTCGAATCTTCGAAAGTATTTTTAATTAATTTTTTTTTTATCTATTGGCATTACCAAATATGTCTTATTGTAAATTAACTCTGCATTGTTTTCAGTAAATTAGGCTCGTGAAAGTAACTGTAAATATGTATTATTTTTATAGGCAATAATGTGTAATAAAATACAAATTACAACAAAACAAGAACAATAAAATGAAAAAGAAAAAAAAATAAAAATCAAATCAATTTCTCATTAAATGTTCTTCCTTCAACTTCAATACATTTATTAACACGTCGCTCAAAATTATTTGTCACTAACTCTAAACCCGGCCAAGTGATATTTCGAAAAGCATTTCTGATTCTTTCCTTCATATTTTCTGATGTGGTTGGAATTTCTTTACACACATAATCTTTTACGTAACCCCTCTATTTTCAGTCTTTTGCATTACAATCGCGATTTCACAAATAAACTGAAAATTATTAATTCTAGGTAAAAGACATGCTCGATGAAAAAGAAAGAATATCAAACGAGGCATCGAATGACATGAACAGCAGGGGGGGCATTTAACAAAATTGAAAAAATGTTGAATTTACAAACAGTGACACGCCCTGTATATTATTAAAATTTCAAAATACTACAGGCTACAAACAATTTTCGGCCATTGTAAAATAAACGAAAGTCACCTAACAAATCAGGCGACCGCAAGTGGGGTATATTTTTTGAAAAACAATTGAATATGTCTAACCAAAGGAGATAGACCCATACAGTTTGGTATTAAATGAAGGCGTATTTTATGGGTTTTCCAAAAAATGTAATAATATATAGGGTGTTCCATTTAAAAAAGTACAAGTTTAGTTTGCTCCAATAACATGAAACACCATGTATGATCAAAAATATTTTTAAAATTCAGTGCCTATTGATATCTACCCCTGGTCCAAAAATCATTTCTCTAACTTATTTCGTCTTTATGCCATCTTCCATCCCCTCCTCGTTTGGCCACCCTGTATAGTAAATTATTTTGGATTAAAATAAAACCCGGACTAAATTAAAAGTTTATTTAATACCAATTAATAAATATGTTTATTTGAATTTTACGACCATTCTAAAAAACGCTATAATTTAATTATTCCTTCGTACTCAAAGAAACCTATTACAAAAGTGATATATTTTGATTTTGATAACCATGTAAGATGAAAAAACTGCAAAAAGTCGCTATTGACGAAATAGAACTTCTTACATCGAAAGAGACACATGAGTCAGTTCAGTAATAGTCATAAAAATTCATTACTTCCTTTTTTTGATTTATATAGAGCTTGTGGCGAAAGAACGCGCAGGCGACGAGTACACTTTTTACCGGTAACTCCGCCGTTGAATGCTACTATTTTCAGTGGCGTACGCAAAAGCAATACAATGTTTAGTTAAATTGTCAATTATTTTGGAATGTTGAACAAGATAACATTTTATTACGTTATTTATGTATACATTAATATAACATACATATAAAATAAATTACTATGTAACAAAGGTACAAAAAATAACATTTAATAATAAATATTGTACTAAATAATTCACTTACATATGTATATAATTAATCACTTATCTTCACTAAAACTATCGTTACTGTCACTGCTGCTACTTTCACCAATGTTTATAATGAACGGTTCAACTGTAATGTTAAGCACATTCTCCTTTTCTAAATAATCATTTTCAGTTCCAATTACATGTTTCTTCAGTCACTTCCGCTAAAATTTTGTTATCGCCGAGTTTAAATGTAGTGTGTTATGTTTTGCCACATCACCTTTCACTATTCCACAAATTTTTTCGATTGGGTTCCGGGTGATATGGAGGCAGTCATAAAACTGTGTGATCGTGCTTTTCTAACAATTGATCAAATTTGTAGGTAATATGCTGCTTTTATGGAATTAAGCTGGGGTTAATACATAGTCGGCGAATAAGCTGTACTCTTGTCAAAAATCCATTCTATCATTTCCACCTTTAAGGAATTGGATGTGGGGGCTTTATTTAGTTTAAATTATGATAAGACGCAATATCAGTGTTCACTACTGATCTGAGATGTGAACAACTTCTTTCTTTTAGAAATTGGTGTGAATAATACGGACGATGTTCCATCACTCCAACACATGAAAGTTGTATGTGCAACGTGAACGTAATTTCGTCCAAGTACAGGATTGGTCTTCCGCCTCATCACTAGGAAGAGAATGTTCAGTACGTTGGACTGGCATGGTAGTGCACTTTTAGGAATTTTTGGTTTTGTTTGTGATACCGGCCACTAGTGAAATTGCTAACTTATTTAAAACAACGTAATACAATGCGAAATGTATGTGTGCCTGCGTGTGTGCGTATGTGCGTAGTTGATAGCTACTCAAGTAAGGTACAGTGGGGAGAACTATGTAATCGAATTTTGAAGTAATGTTTTGCAAATTCTAATAACGTAACATTTGAAAAATATTTAGAATTAAAATATGGAGAGAATATTTTGTAAGTAATAAAGTAATGAAGTTTAAGATTTTATTAAAAACAATAGATTTTATTGAAAAAATTTAAAGTTTGAGAGTGAGTTTATTGTGAAAATCAAGATTGAGCAAAAAATTAAGGTAAGTGATCCGATCTTTGATTTGGTTGGTTTTACAAGAGAACTTCGCCCTATTCTCTTAGTACATAAAATAAATAATATTATGTCTGGTATCAAAACATGTGTTTCTCTACGATAATTCATTAAAATAAAACAATACGGCGTACTGGTCGAATAAATATTTCACTTGCGATATGAACATCATAGATCCATCGCAAAAACATATACCTACGTATCCGATGCTCGCCCAGCAGAATAGTCGACCGTTTCATATGTAAAACAATAAAGTAAATGTAACACTTAATGTTTGATTATATTAATTATCTTCTTATAGTAAAAAGATATAAAAAAAGTGCAAACCATTCAACCTTGAACATTATTGTGCTTCAGTAAATAATTATATGCAAACATTCAACTTTCTTTAATTACTGCGTTGCTGGATCAGCTAAAAATAAATTATTCTAGAATAAAAGAATGATCGTTGATGAGATATTAAAAAATATTAGTTTGTTTAAGTTGGGGTGGAGCAAGGAACGATTTTCTAAAGGGGGCGAATTTTCCCGTCTCATAAATGAGAGTTAATAATGTGCGTTATGCATGGCAACAAGTTAGACACCACCATTTGAATATCCTGAGATTGATGTTATCATCAACAACCAAGTGCGAAGAGATTTCATTGATGGTTTGTATTATAGATTTTCATCAGTAATGTAGAAGGGAAACTGGCAGTTCAAATCAATAAATGTAATTGTAGATTAAGCCGCTGCGCTACCCACATTATTTATGATATTCCCGGTTTGAAATTATTAATTTGAATATACTCATGTCTATTATGGAGATTTGACATTTTGGGATTACTAATGAACATTACTCTTTTTTTTGCGTTTGAAATAGTGGCGATCAGAATGTGAAACAAAACCTTTGTTTTTTAAGTCTCTTTGTCTCGAATTTACAATTATTTGTATTTTGTAGAGTTTGAACATAAAAAGGGTCTTGATATATCATACGTTAAGAAACTCAATCCCATTTTGGTTCATAGTAACGCAACTACCCTACCTTACATAATCGATGACATTACATGAACGTACAAACAAAAACCGACCCTAGCTAACAGAGAATCGTTACGATCTTTCAGTTTATTAAAACGTCTAGGTTTCGTTCCCTTCCAAGGATACATCCAGACTAGTAAAATCAAACAAAGCACGTTATTAAAGCGAACTAAGGCAGTGGTTAGATATTGGATTAAACACTAAACTTGTTACGTAAACTCGCTTATTACGTACATTAAAGTAAAAATGTTACTTAGGTTATCTGAATTTAACTGCAGGCAGTTTCAAAGTACCTCACAGATACATGCAAGGTAGGGTTCTTATAACCACCGCATTTTGTAATCACACTCACTTGATTAAGCGATTAATAGAAAATAAAATAGTCCTTTATGATACAAATTTTACATAATGTTTACTACAGGAAAAGAATTCCTTTTCCAACTAGCCAGACTGGCAAAACTTGTAAAACTTTATTTTCCCACATTTTTCCACTAAGAACCTCTAGTTTACTAAAATTGTTCTTAATCATCAATATAGTTTTCCAACGAATGCCATAAACGGATATGTGATATATTAAATAGTTCGTTATGGAACAAATCACAAATTCAGCTCAAAAAGTGGTTTAACACTTTAACAAAAAGTTTCGTGATCGTATAGATACATACATACATACATACATAAATAGATACAGAAAAACCGACAACCTTATAACAAAACATTGTTTCAGGATGATTGATGTTATAATTTGGTGTTAATTTGATGCTAATTTAGTGCGACTTCGTTACCCTAAAATGAAAGTTCTTTTTTTTTCATAAAATTTTAGAGCTGAAACGTTAAGAAAATCATGAAAACCTTGTAACATCATTAGGATGGTTGATATATTATAATTTTCTGAAAATTTACTGCTACTTTGTTAACCTGAAATAAAATTTGTTGCTCGTATTTTTCATCAAGTTTTTGGGCCAAAACATTATGGAAATCACGAAAACCTTATAACACAGCATGGTACCAAGATAATTGATATGCCACAATTTTATGCAAATGAAACTTGTTGCTTAAATTTTTTTGGGCTAAAAGGTTATCAAAATCATAAGTTTCTTCCACGTTTTCTCAACTTGTTGAGTTGATCTGTTTGCTTCAATATTACTTCTTTCTGGATGTTTTTTACTCCAGACTGATGTTCAACAGCTCCTGCCATGTTGATGTGGATTGGTTTGTGATCACTATTAATCACTGACGCCGTATCATGCTGTGTTGGATTCAGAATACTTTGTTTTGTTTGGTTTAACGTTGTCTTTCCTGATTCCATACCACAATACCGCTGCCTTGGTGAAGTCCTTTGTGATAAACGTCCACGTGATGAGCAATACAACTTTGTTCAGCACACACAGCATAGTACCAAGATAATTGATATATACCACAATTTTGTGCAAATGAAATTTGTTGCTTAAATTTTTTGGGCTAAAAGGTTATCAAAATCATAAGTTTCGTCCTCGTTTTCTCAACTTGTTGAGTTGATCTGTTTCCTTCAATATTACTTCTTTCTGGATGTTTTTTACTCGAGACTGATGTTTAACTGCTCCTGTATGTTGATGTGGATTGGTTTGTGATCACTATTAATCACTGACGCCGTATCATGGTGTGTTGAATTCAGAATACTTTGTTTTGTTTGGTTTAACGTTATGTCCTTCCTCATTCCATTCTACAATACCGCTGCCTTGGTGAAGTCCTTTGTGATAAACGTCCACGTGATGAGCAATACAACTGTTTGCGCTCCAATGGACACATTGTTTGTATTTTTCATCCGACAGCGGAGAGTAATTGGTTGCTATAATCGTCTGCTGTAATTCCGTTTGCTACTTCCATCCTCCAGTACGTCCTGTTTTCCATCCGCAGTGGGATTGGTGTTATCTTTATTATTACATCCTGCATGATTTCCGCCATTATGAAGTATCTTGGTATATGGATTTGGTGATCATCCTGCTTGACAGTCATCGTCACTATCGGATGTGTTAATATTTCTGTGTTTGTGATGCCGATGTCACTAGTTTTTTTATGTGTGCTTTCGTGATGAGGTCGTTAAAACTGCCTCTGCCACGGCTGACATCCAATACTTTATTATAGTGGGAACACACTTCAGTGTTCACTGTTATTAGATATGAGCTTGTTTAGCTTATTTTCATCTACCATGGAGTTAATCGCCTTCATTCACAGGTTTAATTTCTTTCCGAAGCTCTCAAGCTGACTGCTAATCCTCAATTTCGGTGTTTTTGAATGTTGACAGTGCTGATAACATGAACTTGGTTTGACGATCTGAAGTCTTCATTAATTCTTGTTGATTCTCGTTCAACTCGTTCATCATTCACTCCAAATATTGATGTCAGAATCCCCTAACAGTCCCCTTTTCCTTCTTCAGTGAATAATTGTGTGTATTCCAATTTTTTAGCCAGTCCAGCTGTTTGTCTAACTCGATTATGTCATAGGTGCTCCTTGCAGTGTACACTTTCTGATATGTTTGTAGCTTGTTCACATAACTTATTGAACCCTTGTGTGATGTTTATTGATTCCATTATGTATTCTTCAATATTCTTCTATTCGTGTGTTACCTATGTGCTCAATGCACAATCCTGGATCTGGATGTATAATTGTAAAATTGGCTCTTACAACTGCTAACAGAGTTAGGAATCTAAGTGCTGCTAACACGCGAGGTTCTTTTGGTTTCCTCAGCGAGTTACCTTCTTGCTCGGCTTGCGTTTTGATAGGCGATTGTAATGCTATTAGGCGTTGAATATGTCTTTTACTGGTTTTACCATCGGGATTCGGGATGTTGCAATACGAACCTTTCTTTTGCTGGATGAACTTCTGTTCTTTGTGCTAATGGTCATTTAGCTGGGTGAATATTGTCTTCCGTTACTAACACTATGTTGCTATGTTGCCCTAGCATTGTTTTCACTTGTATCTTTGCTGTAGGCTGCTTAGATACTCTAATGACAGGTTTTCATCTTCTAGATTAGTTTCCATCTTGCAGATAAGTTGTCTTCGATGTTGCTTGGTATGTATTCTGCCGGACCAATCAAGAAATTACCAGAGGTTAATATTATGGCTCCTGCTCCAACGATGATTGGTATTAATGGTCTTGAGTTTAACCCGTAACCGTGTCGTAGGTTTAATCGTCCCCCCTCTTGTGTTTTGTGGGCGCTGATTATTGAATCTCCGTGACTTCTCATCTATTTTAGTACTGTGTCGATGGCCTATGTGGTTGTATCGTTAATTTTCAATTCAACGAGGTACGTGCAGTTTCGGGTCGCGGGGACCCGATGGGAGTCATAGTGTGATATTATTTGTATTACAATATTTGTAGGTATACCATTATTTCTTTTACTTATATCTAATGTAATTACTAGCTTTTTGCAAATTTACACCCCAAACAGTGGACTTTAGGTATATATAATGTTCACATTTGTTTTTTCTTCGAAAACTACCTATCTGGTTCATAAATTAATGTGTGTACCTAAAACTATATAATTACCATAGGCGTGGTTGCGGGTACGTAGTAAATATATTTCTAGTAAAAAAGATTATTTTTTACATTAATTATGGAAAACAGAAAACCTTTATCTGAAAAGCAGCTTGCCGATATATTGGCAAATGACGATCTTTGGGTAGATGAGGAGATTGCTCACGAGGAAGCTTTACAACCGTCGACCTCTAAAACCTTTACAGCTAATGTGGAATCTGAAGCTGTACGTCGTGTTTTTCAAGATGGCAATCAAAGTGAGCAGGATAAGTCTGATCTTGAAATATTTAGTGACCATTACACAGATACTGAAATTAAATGGGCACCTTTAAATAAAGAAGATTCAGAGTCAGATGAGGAAGACAGCGAGAACAAAAATGATAAAAATAATACAGATAGTGGTGATTTAGATACGGGGAATAATGAATTAGAAGATAATTCAAGAAAAAAAATTGTTATGGAAGAACTAATAAAAAACAGGAAAGCCTTACATGAAATTGGCAAAGCAGGCTCCAGTGAGAGGAAGTGAACAAGCAGAAAATGTACACACCATTTTACCTGGTTTAAAAGGTCCCGCAGAAAAAAAAACCTCCTTCTGAGTCGCCATTACAAGCTTGGAGGCTTTTGATCGTCGACGACATATTAGAAGAAATTGTCATAAACACTAATAAGAAAATCGATAAAATGAAACTCAAGTACCAGTCATCTAAAACTAAAGCTGATTTACGTAGTAAATTTCTTCGTCGTTTTATACAACCAACAAATAAGGTGGAATTTGAAACTTTTATTGGCTTACTTTATTTGCAAGGTCTTTTTAAATCTGGCCATGAAGATCTCAGATCGCTTTGGTGAACTGATGGAACAGGCAGAGATATTTTTCGGTGCACTATGCCACTAGCAAGATTTCTTTTTCTCTTGGCTGCTGTACGGTTTGACGACCAGGAAACAAGAGCCGAAAGACGAAAAACAGATAAACTTGCTCCTATATCTAGTGTTTTCACAGTTTGCTCACAATTGTAAAATCAACTATACCCCAGGACTTTTCTTAACTTTGGATGAAATGTTAGTTTCCTTTAGAGGAAGATGTTCATTTCGAATGTACATCCCAAAGAAACCGGCAAAGCATGGGATAGATTCAAATTTTGGCCGATTCAAAAACGCACTACATGTGTAATGCCGAACACACAGGAAAAGATATTGTTCGGCAAGACTGCAGAAGACAGGTAAAAAAAGGAACTCAGCTATCCAATCCCACTCAGGTAGTTATGAGAATGACAGAACCCTTTTATCATTCAAAAAGAAACATAACCGCGGACAACTGGTATAGTTCAATTGAGGCAGCTCGTGAATTACTAGGAAAAGGTTTGACGTATGTAGGAACAATGAAGAAAAACAAAAAAGAGATTCCAAATCAGTTTATGCCCAATAATGTTGGAGAAGTAAGTTCCTCACTTTTTGGTTTTACATCAGATCTTACTCTCATCTGTTATGTGCCGAAACCAAGAAAAAGTGTCGTTTCATTATCTTCTCAGCACCACGATAATAAAATTGAGGTTACTTCAAAAAATAAACCTGATATTATACTATTTTACAATAGTACCAAGCCAGGCGTTGATGCACTTGACGAAAAATGTGGCAATTATTCTGTATCTCGGCGCTCGAGAACATTATTTTATTGTATTCTAAATGTAGCAGCGTGTTATATAAATTTGCAAACCATGGAGAAGAAATGTTACGCTGCGACTTCCTAAAGGCAGATGGGATAGCACTTTGCTCTCGCCACATCGACATAAGAATTCACAATAATTTCGTACCGCGCAAAATTCGCGAATTAGCGGCAGATATTTTTAAGAAGAAAATTACCTATCCCCAATAGCCAGGTGAACGTCAAGAAAAAAAAAAAATGTCCCCTTTATCCTCAGAAAAAAGACAGAAAAACAGCTCACAACTGCAAAATGTGTAAAAAACACATTTGTTTGAAATGTGGCTCTGTTGTGTGCCCCATTTGCATAGAATAGTTTTGTTTATAATATACTATTGTTAATAGTACATATTCCATGTTCGTTCATGTTAATAAATTTTCATTTAGATTTTTATGTTAAAATTAATTGTTTATAAATGCTGGTCTTCCGGACCCAGTAGTAGCATGAGTGTTACAAAAAAAGGGGGTTGTTACGGGTTAAACATGCTTCTTTTTGGTGATTGGAAGGTCATTCAGTTTTATAGCCATCACTAGCTTCACTTTTGGTAGTGCAACGTTGCATAGCTTATTTACTTATCATAAAAACCTTACAACAAATCATGGTATCAGGTTGATTGATTGATATGATATAATTTGGTGCTAATTTGGTAATTTGGAAACAAAATTTGTTGCTCGTAGTTTTCATAAAATCGTTGACCTAAAACGTCGTGGAAACCCTTATACCAAAGCATAGTATCACGATGGTGTTGATACAACATACTTTGGTGCTAATTTTGTGCTATTTTTTAACTTCAAAATGGCATTTTTCATAACATTTCTGAGCTACAACGTTATGGTTAGAAACCTTATAACGTTATAACAATATCATGATGAATAACATACTATAGTTTGGTGTAAATTTGGTGCTAATTTTTAACTCCAAAATGGTATTTGATGCTCGCATTTTTTTATAACATTTTTGCACTAAAAATTTATGGAAATCACAATACCTTATAACAAAGCATGGTATCGGGGTAAATAATATAATTTAATGCTAAATTGGTGCTAGTTTGTTACCCTACAATGGAATTTGTTGCTTGTATTTTTCATAAAATATTTAGGCTTAAAACATTACGGAAATTCCGAAAACCCTATAACAAAACATGGTATCACGATGATAGATATATTATAATTTGGTGCTATTTCGTTACACTAAAATAAAAACTTTTGATCGTATTTTTCATAAAATTTGTTTGCATTTTTTACAGAATTATTGGGCTGGTACGCTTGCACTTTCCATGACGAATTTTATTTTGGGGTAGCAAAATGGCACCAAATTAACATCAAACTATGACACATAAATGATTTCGATACAATTGTTAGCTAAGTACTTGTGCGTTAGCACCAAATTATGGTATAGGTTTCAAACGATTGTTCTGCAATGACTGTGCTAAGTTTAGATGCGTACTTTTCGCGTGGTTGATCTGATCAATCAGGATTAAGAACATACAACACAATATTGTTTCTTATTCTTATTTAGAACATTCACTTTACGATACTGAGCATGTTTATTTTTAATGGGACTCTAAATCTGAACCGTGGTTTAAGATTAATATCGCAACTTTACCCAAAACATTAAAATCTCGTTAAATGAAAAGGCTAAATGTTGTTTAACCTTGACTGGGTACACTTTGGGGCTGGGTTCGAATCTCCGTTTTGATATAGACGGTTTGTAAACGTATAATAACTTACGCAAATAAGTGTAAAGGTCTATTTTTTTAAATATAATAATGTATGTTATTGCATTTATTTGTTCTAGGTTTATGCACAGTTATTTTGTTCCTAGATAGTTGTGATTAAAGTATCGAATCTCCTATGTTTGGTGCCTTCATAAATCGAGAAATGATATTTTATTGAAAACTTAATTTCTTTCATTTTAAGCACAGTACTTACTGTCTAGTATCGGGTACTTGCGAAATAATTTTATTTCAAAGGGGTTGAGGCTGAAAAATTAAAATGCACGTATTTTGTAAACTCACAAGCAGACGAATGCAAAACAGTTAATTTTTTTTAGGTTAAGCACAGTACACTCTTGTCACGGGCAGAAGGGAGGTGGAGTTAGTATCGGGTACTTGCGAAATAATTTTATTTCAAAGGGGTTGAGGCTCAAAAATTAAAATGCACGTATTTTCTAAACTCACAAGCAGACGAATGCAAAACAGTTAATTTTTTTTAGGTTAAGCACAGTACACTCTTGTCACGGGCAGAAGGGAGGTGGAGTTTCCAGTTCAAATCTCATAAATAGACCATATTTTTTACCGCAAAGAATGATTTAATATATGTATTTTTAATGCACATATTAGTCCCCCTGCCAAAAAGTTTTAAATTCCTGCCTTATAATGACGAGCTTAAAATTTTAATTTGCAGAACATGAAACATAAATAGGTCTTAAATTAGGTCCATGTGATTTTATATTTTTGTAAGATGAAGGAAAGAATGGGACGACCTCGATACGGGCCCCGTCAATATTGTTTTAATCGTTTCAGATCAGCGAAAATATTTTACAGAGTCTCTCAGTGTAATCAATCCTCACGATATTATTACAATTAAAATTAAACTATATAGTTTTTGGTGCGAGACACCTTCACCATGCAATAACATAAGTAATTCTAATCTTAAAAATTTGAGACAGTTGACTTCAAAAACTTTCCCACCTCGATTCAAAAAAAAAACGAGTAAATAAAAAGTACAATATAAAATATTTTATAAGATTTATTACATTGAAATTACACAAGTTTATTGAATTAATAAAATTAACCCTTACCAGATTCGAACCAGTATCCTACGGATATGGTGGTTTAATAATATTCACCTTAACCCACTCAGCTAACGGAACTACTTCTTTTATGAGTGATATTCAATGACGACTGACATGGCGATAATCAAATTTTGTTTTAACTTATGCACATTATGAGATACAGTTTATAATTTGTTAAACCTAATTAATGCGGATTCCAATTTAACAATTATACATTTCGGTGTCGGCTACACCGATCACCACCAATTTTCACCAGGGCCTGGACATTTAATAAAAATAAAATCTACATTTCCAAGTGAACTATATAATATGAATCACAAACTTTATCAAGTCCACAGTTTTTATTTAATTTAAATGGGGTATAAAAATGTTGCAACACATGTTTCGACTACAAGCTAGTCTTCATCACACTTTAAAAAGAAATGACTATAAATTAAGCAACGCTAAAATAACAAATTAATTAATAAAAACCTCAAGTAAATAACTTAACCTAAAATCGTAAATATGAAATAAATATCGAACAATAATACATTCCTAATCTTATCAGACACTTAACCGACAAATATATTTAAAATCGAAAGGAAGTAAACGAATGAGATCTAAAATGTATAAATAAAATACAGAAAACTATGGATATAAATGAGACAAACTTAATAAATAAAAACATAATGGACATGTCAACTAAGAAGAGAGTAAATCCGTAAAAGAACAGATTTTTACTTATTGACGTTAAATGTAATAAAGGGGGACCTATAACTTGATCATTCACTAAATTACAGTTGTCATCTACATAATGTTTATTAATTTAGTAACGTTGTAACAATTGGACAATTTAAGTCAAAAACACTTATGCCACATTTGAATGCGGGCGCAGTACAAGTTCTATAAGTTATTGTAGCCCAAACAAAAATCAAATTTAAAAGACACTTCTCCATAGATTGTTCGTATTAATTTAAATTGTTCATGAACCCTGTGGGTAATCACTGTTTTGGGTTCATACACTAAGGAACAGTTGAAGCAAATCGAAGTAGAACTTTACAACAAATGTTTAGCATATAATTCAGTCATTTATTGATCCTAAGGGTTGTATTGATATATACTAGCTATTTTGTGAATTATTAAATAATGCAATGTTCTGTGCACCGCCATTTTAAAAATTAAAACATCAGAATAGCTAATTCAAAATTAACTTTGTTATAAAAAACAAAATAAAACACTTAAAAGTACAGACGTTAACACAAGGGGTAATGAAAGGAATGAAAAACGTTTTCAAACTTTCGTCATCTCTTGTTACGTGCAAAACTCCCCAAATGTGCCAACAAAGTCCACTCATAACAGATGACCAACTAACAGTCTGAAAATCCACTAGGGATAGCTAAATACAGCAGACGTTAGGATGAGTCTATAGCTGAAATTGGTGGTTAAAAGAAAAAATGAGGGGGTGGCATCTAGAATTTGAGGTACCCTAGTACCGTTAAACGCTTTTCTAGAGAACGTAACGTAAGATAACAGCTTATGGGCAGTATTGAAAGAACCACCAGATAATTAACTAAAAATTCGTAAATGAGTGTTCAAATCTACCCCCGGAGAACTGTAAGTCAACTTCATAAACCAAAATTAAATAATTGGCTCCACTATAACTCACATAAAGTAAGTACTTAACAAGATGAAATAAAAAGGTTACTAAACCCAAATAATTTAGAATACACATTTAGTCGGTACCCATCCGATTAAAGCACGTTAACCGAAGTAAATAAACTAACACACAAGAAAGTCATTAATAAATCTAAATCAATGATTCCTTCTCAGAAATTCACATACAGCACCAAAGAATATTCATGAAATTTAATTAAATTCATAACGTAATAATGATTCAATATCAATATTAAAATTGCACATAAAGGGATCACTAACCAAACTCGAAAGAAAGTTAATTAGGTTTAAGTAAATTCAACATCAAACAATCGATATCTAATCGATGAAAGTAACTTAAACAAAGTAATTGAGATCCCAGATTGACGTTGAGTTGGATACACATAATAATTAAGTAGTTTACATTTGCTCCTTAACACAAAAAAAATGATTAACAGTAGGTAATTGGTTCAGTCTGCACAATTAAAGAAATAAAAGTATGAAAAGTATATCTATCTCTAGGTAGCAGTGCGAATTAATGGTCAATGTTATGTTTCCCTAACGTGACTATTTATACATCTTAGCAAAGCTCACTTAAATTAAATTTTCAACAACGGAACTCCCTATTGTAGTACGTTTACCACCGTAGTAGTTTATATAAGCCTACGATAAACCAAAACTATATATCATTGAACCAAATTCAGTAATACCACTAAATAAGCTATAAAGTGGATTGTATGATTGAATCCACTGAAATAATAAACAAATCCAAAATTAATTGTAACAAGGCTACCATTTCGCTAGTTTTGGTGCACCAATTCTGTATATCGTTAATTATAATAATCATTAAGTCCCAAGAAAAAAAATTTCAAAACCAATTTTTTTAATAATATGTTTAAAACAACTTTATTCCAAGCCTTTTTATATAGTAATACAGTATCAAAAAATTTAAAACTAAATAGATATATAACTCCCTATTTTTAAACTGTTAGAACTATTTTTTTGTCACAAATACATGATTTAACAAACAATACAATTGTAAGTCTATGAGGTTTCCAAATCTGTGTTTAAAATTCGACATAGGCTGCTGCATTTTGCACACACTTCTGTAACCTTTTAGGAACGTCATCAAGTGCTGCCTGCAACATGCGGGACGGTATGTTACCAATTACGTCTGCAATTGTTTGTTCAAGTGCGTCAATATTTCAAAGCCTGAGATCTGGGCTGCGGGCAGGCCAATCATACGATCTACTCCTTCCTATCCATTTCCCAGCGAAATGCTCAGGAAGCCAATTTCTGACGTCGTTAGCACAATATGGAGGTGGTCCATCTTGTATAAAATGCAAGTTGGGCATATTCCATTGAGATATCACTGGCAACACTTGGTTCTCCAGCATGTCCAGATATCGATCAGCGTTCATTGTGGTTCTTAGGATAAAATGTCCAACAATTCTCGTAGAAGTTAAACCGTACCCCACAGTCACTTTATCGCGCCCTGGGCCTTTTCAACACATTTATGTGGATTATCCAACGCCCAGTAACGACAATTGTATGTTCACAAATCCACCAAAGCCTCATCACTCCAAATGATATTTTTTGGCCAATCTTCTTGCCAAGACAACATTATCTCAGCAAATTCCATTCGTCTATTACAGCCTTCTTGGGTAATTTCTTGAACATAATGATGTTTCTAGGGTTTAAAATACAGATCTTTTTTCAAAATTGTTTGAAATGCATAATGACCACTTTCTCTGACCACGGCACGCACAGATTTTGATGGACTTCTGGTGAACATTTCATTGGCCACTGCAATGTTCGGGATGCTGAACGACGTCCAGGTCTGTGAATGTCCTTAACAGAACCAATTGTGATCAATTTATGGTGACAGTTTTTAATTGTCTTGGGATCAAGTGTCGCATGAATACCACGCTCCCTTGTCCACCAACGTTGTACCAAGACCACACCTCAAACCTGGCGACTATTCGAGCTCTGTCTTCCACATTCAAAAACGGCGGCATTTTTCAACTTAACAAAGGAAAATATGTTAAATGCATCTTCAAAGAGTGCTGTTTCTAACAAAAGTTGTTCTAAAAGAATTGGTTCACAATTGAAGAAGTTACAACAATTTAAAAACAGGGAGTCATATATCATACACCCTGTAGATATGTACTCATATGGTTGCAATGGAACCAAATGACCAAGTACTTTACACATAGAAAATAAAAGTAATGTTTGAAATACTGACACAATTTTACCAATGATAAAGTTCACAGCGATTTCTTTCTAAGCTTAACGTAATTTTAGACTCGCTGCAACACCACCTTGCTCTTTGATGGCACTGAACACACCTAAGTTGTTTATCAAGCTTCTACAGAAAATGTCCTCCTGCGTGCTTTCGGACATTCTTAGGAACAGAACAAGATAAATTTATTGTAATTTTTGTACAGTCCTAGATGCGGTACGGCTATTTCCTTTTTTTCTACTGAAAACCATCGTTTGACAGTTGCCAAGAGTTCCACAGAGTCGTAACCATAATTATTATTATCCTTCCAATGGACGTAGAGTAATAATAAATTACTGTCATATAATTTTACATAGTAAACTCTTCCTTACTTGAGAAAAGTCTTTGTGTCTGTAAACGGACACTTTTTAGTCGTATTGTCTCTGATGGTTCCTGTTGCCCTTTGTCCATTATCCCGCAATGTTTTTAAAAGTGCGTGGCTGCTAAAGTAATTAAAAAAAATAATGTGGTATAACGAAACAGCAATAACTTTTAGTAAATCCAACACTACCGTAGAACCTAATGGCAGGGCAGGTGATCTGTTAGATACATCTTTTTCTTGCCCCACAGTATGTGTGGAATGCATAGCAGTGTTCACTGGAGCTACACAGTATCCAATCCTTGTAACTGAAGCGCACAGGTTTTCCTTCGATATATTGCTTTGCAGAGTGTTTCACCATAGCTTCATCGATTGATAGGTTTTGATGAAGTATTCCCCACTGTCGAAACCTTTGATTCAATAAATTTATGAGTGGTCGGATTTTTGACATTTTATCATCTTTATCTAACATATTATTGTCCGCCAAGAGAATATATTTTTTCATTTCTTGTTTCTTTGAAACAAGTGGCACATGAAATCATCATCTAACCTCCAATACAACCGTCCACGAGGAAGTTTGTGATATCCCGTGAGTAAAAGAATACCAATAAACGATTTCATGTCAGTACGGGACACAAAAAATGAATGGCCGTTTTTTTGCGTTGCATAGATATTTGTTTGTCTCAAAATATGATCATATACATCCGTGCTCCAAAATTTTTCAAAAATTTCAACCGGGTTGGTTCTATAGGCGATCGTGAACTCGGCCTAGAAATATTAGTAAAATCTTCAGTTCCAACTTAACGGCATTGCGTATGTTTTTAGTACTTTTTGGTTCAGCCAAAGGAATATTCCATTCCTCATCTTCGAAATCCACTGAATTGGATTCAGACTCAAAACGAACTTCTATGGATCCAGTAACATCGGTAGGAAAGGCAATATTATCATCGAGAGTACGTTCTTCTATAAAAAGTAGACACGCTTATGAGTTTATCTAGGTTTTCAAGATCCATCTGTAAATAATAATCCAAACTAACATCTTGAATGATTTGTCTCGGATTAACCCATTGTACTCAAATGGGTACAGTAAGAAATGTCGATATTGCAGTTGTTTAGAAATAAATATTCAAACTACAGTACAAAAATGAAGTAACTAACCCCAGTAAACAACAACATATGAATATTATTAATTGTTATTTTAGGAAAAAAACACTAAAACAAACTATCAACTTACCAGTAAGCTGGAAGTTATCAATTCAAAGATTGCAAACCTTTCACATTCACTAAACCGCACTAACATATATTTCTTGATGCACGTGGTGACTTGCTGCTTCTAAATGAACAACTTGGCGTATTTGAACATTGTTTATTTTTGCACAGGTAGCATAATCATGCTATTTTATACAGTGTACTCGAATGGGTTAATACAGAATGAAACAAAAAATAATTTTTCATAAAATTGTAAAGAAAGGCACACTCACTGTACAATACAAGTAAACTTAAATTGCAAAAGCATTAAGCAAAAGCATATATAATCAAGGTAACCATTTATGTTAAGCACATAAACGAAAGTCGCCTTAAATGTGCCTTAATTTCGAGGTTGGCGTTAGCCCCTTACTTAGAGTGTTAATTATAAAAAAATAGTTATAGAGCAAACAAAAATACATCCGGCTATTGGATATACATGTTATTTTATTAGCCCGCCAATTTCACCAAAAAAAGTTTAACACTACCTACAGCGAAAATCATCATTAATGTGCCCTACTCTTAAAAGGTTGAAACAACACATAGAATATTCGATCCCCCAGTTACATTTCAAAGATTATTTATTCGTCAGAACATGTTCGTTCGTAGTTAATTTAACATTTTATACATTTTACAGATAAAAATTTTTTTCCCCAGAAAAGTTCTTCAAATTAATTAATATAACTTGGGTGAGAATATTTCCACATGTGCTCTACCTTATAAAATTTGGTTCCTTATGTCCGTCCAAAATAACGTTTGAGACAACTTTGTAAGCGTTACTTCATCGAATGGGAAGTTTCTATATCCGACAAATCCTCGATCGATTATAGAAATTCGCTAGAGTAACATTTCTTTAGGGTTAAGCCATTTTGTTTCAGAAGAGTGCAAGAACAAATTTTGAGCTTTGTCCCAGTAAAGTAAAAATCGAAGTTGCGACAGCGCACTATACACACAGTTACATGTAGCGATACACGTGTTTCATAAAATGTGCATCAAGGCATCAGACGGTCACACACAATGACCATCAGTGATACCGCGTATTGTAGTTTTGACCGTGGACATGTACATATCATGGATTTGCCTCATTTGCCAATTGAAGTTTTAATTGCTATTAGCGTAGCGCTAATACCGAACATAAGTAAGAAAAACAAAATCAAAAGAAAGTAAAACTAGGCTACTTAACATAAATACATTTGGAAACAATAAATTGTTACGAGAGCTTGAAATAAACAAACCCATGGATTTAAAAAACTACCTGCGAATGGATAATGATTTGTTTAATAATTTGTTAGAGAAAATTCCACCCAGAATTGAGAAAAAAACACACTGGAATGCGATCTGCAGTTACTGCTAAAGAAAGGCGTCTTGCATTTCGCTACTGGTAATACATATGAGGATTTAAAGTTTTCCACACCAATTTCTCCTCAGTTACTTGGTCAAATTATACCAGAGACTTGTACAGCAATTTTTAAAGACCTGTAACATGAATACTTAAATGTAGGAACTTTCCTACGTTAAAAAAGGTCTTATATTCGCTGTTGTTAAAGTCCTGTTACTATAAATTGAAACACCCTGTATAACGAGTTCAATAAGTACACTTTAGTTTATTTAACTTGGGGCTTCTCCTTCTGACTGTGACTGCCTTGCTTGATAGAACTGCGAATCACTTGGAGTCCTTGCGAATTCAGTTGGACATATGACTGTGGAGTCAGTTTGCTCAATTTGTTGAAGTTTTTCTGCTATTATACGATGTTCCGTATTCAACATTTTCAAGTCGTATGCAGATTTTTGACCCGCAATAGAAGCACGTTTTCGACTTGAAGATGGTGTAGACGCTGGTCCTGACTCTGACAGCACAGTTTGAGACGACGAAGGACGAGAAATTTGACTTTGAGGAGACGTAACTGGTTGATTATCGTCAATACTTTCTTCATCTTCGTCAACAACGTTGTGAAAGTTATTAAAACCATTTCAATCGGTATTACTGTAAAATCTAACAATATTGTTAGTTTTACAGTTCCCGAACATGAAGAAACCTGGATTAAAATAGCTGATGAAAAACATAAATATAGTAGAGCCTCATAACAGTGGATCCTATTTTTTTAATTATAAAGGAAACTACAGTACTGTTTTGCTAGCAATAGTCAACGCTAACTACGAATTCATTATGATGTATACTGGAATAAATGGAAGAGTCTCAGATGGAAACGGTGTACAAATTGCATTATGCTTTCATTGGAGACGAAGCTTTCTCACTTCTAGAAAACCTATTGAAACCCTATCCACAAAGACACGAGTTGTCAAGAGAAGAATCTTTAATTATAGATTATCTCATGCCAGACGAATAGTTGAAAATGCCTTTGGCATTTTAGCCTCTGGAGAATGATGAGCAAAAAATAATTTAATACCGCTGCAACGAACACCTAGAACAAGTTCTGATTCGGGAAAGCAGGCAAGAGATATATATATATATATATATATATATATATATATATATATATATATATATATAAAACATATTTCACCAATGAAGGAAGTGTGCGTTTTCAAAATAGAATGGCATTCCCACAAGGATATAAAATACTCAAAATTCCATGAAGTAATTTAAGTTAAATATGGTATTATTACGTAAAACATTTTCGTGAAAATAAAAACCATAAGTATCTACGTCTACCGGATCTCTTGAATTTTGAAATTTTAGATTTGATCTTCCCTTTCTAGGTATTTCCGTGTCGGTTATGAAACTAACCAGATCGTAGTACCAATGAGTTGGGATGTACACGTCATCTGTTGATGTTCCAGTTCTCTGGGACTCTTGAACTTTCTTCAGTTCTCTTCTAAAGCAGCATCCTAGACTGTATATTTTTTTGATCACAAATTCCTTATTAGCATTTGGATATTGACGAGTTTGTCGTAAGCATCGTTCCTTAATTGTTTGTTCAAGTAATCTTTACACTTGGTGTCCCATAAGCATGGGTTCACGTGATAAATATGTATGAACTGTTCTAAAAATTCACGATCACTCTCCATTTTCGTTAATAATTATTGTAGTCTGTATCAGTATCTCTATACGACATAGGAATGTTTTGGCGACATACACGTTGAGACTTGCATCAGTTTCAGCTGCGCGGTAGCAAGGCATCCCGGTTGAACGTGATTCTGCAACCAGTTCCGCCACCACCTGATAATTTCACTGCAGCCCTACCATACACGCTGCAACATGCATCATGAAACCTAAGTGACGATACAAGTATCGCCCATGTAACTGTGTGTATGGCCCGTTCAGTGACGATTAAAAATTTCTCAGAGAATAGTGATATTTAAAAATTCAAAGTTTTCATTGGCAAAATGAAGACTATATAGGGTGTGGCGCGAAGAGTTTTGATTAAACGTAATGACGGATACAGTTATATTAAAAATCTGAAATTACGAAGCTGTAGGTTTTGGATGACGCTGAGTTCAAATATAATATTGTCCTAAATGTGGCACTTCCGGTTATGCCGGAAGTAGACGTCAACTTTGTTATTTTAAATGGAACCTAATATTTTTTATTTTATTTTCGAATTCTACATGAAATTCTAGATAAAATTTGTGCACAATGTCCTGTACCAAAAATGAAGTATTCTCGAGATATTTCGATTTTTTTTTTAATTTTGAAAAAATCCCAGTCCACATTGAATAACGATATCTCCATTAATAACGAAGCTAGTGACGTGAAATTGTAACCAATAAACAACAAAGCGCTTGCCCGCTAACTCCATCCATCTCATTGATATTTCATACAGGGTGTTTTAAACTTAGCCGCCAACATGCACAATTTAAATCATTTACTTTAAATAGAACACCCTGTATTTTATTACATTTTCCGCTGTTTTTTTTAAGCCAATTCGTTTGGTATCAGTATTCCCTATACCTAAATCCAACCACTTTTGAGATATTTCATTATCTTAGTTAAAACATAACAACACTTAATTATTTCAACATTAGTAAAGGGTGGCTGTCAAAGATTTGATAGTTAGAACGTTAATTGTTTATGTTGTTTTGACAGTTTTCTTTACCAGTTTGTATTTCATAGTAAATAATAGCAAATGTAGGATTTACTAATGATGATTTTTTAAATCTTATTATTATTTACGGCGAGTGTAATAGAATTGTTGAATGTAAGAAGGTTGCTTAAAAACTGCCGTCAGTTTGGTCAATTTAAGACAAAAATTAATACAAATAAACCACTAGTGGACAGTGACATAAACGGAATTTATGTTGTGGGTTATTTTACGGCCTCTCCAAATGCCTCCATTAGAGATTGTGAGAGAGATCTTACTTTGTCGACGAGAACAATTCATCGCATTTTAAAAAAACACAAATGGAAACCATTTTCATATCATTTGGTGCAACACTTACAATTAGGTGATCTTCCTCGAAGGGTAGAATTCTGTGAATGGTTTTTAATGAAAACCCAAGAGGATGAAAACTTCATAAAAAAAGTTATATGGCGTGATGAAGCAAAGTTTAGCAAAAATGGATTATTTAATCGACATAATTCCCATTTTTGGTCTAATGAAAATCCACATGTTTGTAGAGAACGTTATTTCCAAGATAGTTGGAGTTTTAATGTTTTTTGTGCAATAAAAGACGATAAAATTTTAGCATTAAAATTTATTAAAATAAAAAATATTAGGTTTCATTTAAAATAAGAAAGTTGACGTCTACTTCCGGCATAACCGGAAGTGCCACATTCAGGACAATATTATATTTGAACTCAGCGTCATTCAAAACCTACAGCTTCGTAATGTCAGATTTTTAACATAACTGTATCCGCCATTACTTTTAATCAAAACTCTTCGCGCCACATCCTGTATATTATGTACATTGTAGAAATCTTTTCATATTTCTAGTTGATTTATATAGAAAGTAATACTAATTGTTACCGAACGTAACACTATTAATAGGTTAAGCTCAAATTTATGGAATAATTAATTGTGAATTAAACTTTTGTTTCCTCTATGGAATCGCAAACTAAAGTGAATAAGCACAGTTACTGTTCTTACCAATTTGTAAAACTGATTTTGGCGAGGAATTTAAGATTATGATAAATGGTTGTAAAGCTTATCTAATAAATGCGTTCATATGATTTAGATTGATATGACACACTTCAGATTTTACCATTTATTCTACATCGAAGACGAGTTAAATAATTTCTTAATTTTTATGTTTCAAAGTGAAATTTGAAAAGGTTGATTTAACAGCATTGAATGATTGTCACGTTTAAAGCAATGAATGGTCTAAATTTGAATAATTAACAGGTATGACTAGAATACTAATTGTTGAAGGCGAAAATTGTATATTAATTTAACCGTTTTTCCGAGATTACCCATCTTTATTTCAACAATTAAGTTATTAAATTTGAAAATCTGATTCATATTTGAGCTTGAAAGTTTAATTTACCAGAAAATATGTTAATAATAGTTTTTAACTGAAAAATGATGACTGTATGAAAGTATTGTACATCCGATAAGTATTAATTACTGCAGCCAAAATTAATAATGTACGCCGCTTGGCTCTAAATCTTTGGCTACTAGAATAAATAAGTACTTGTACAGTGGACTAATGTGGTAAAATAATCAATTGATTATATAATTAAGTGGTTGTTATAACAGAACTTTACATGGTATCAGTGTAAACCACCCCCTTCTATTTCGTTGCGAACGCATCTTAACGCCGTTGGAAAAGTAGTAACATAAAACAAAACCCATACAAGTACCCTCCGCACTACATTTACGCCACCAACCCTCACAATATTCCACCGGCCCATAAATTCTAAGTTCATGCTACCGGGGCATCACCCACACACCCTTATGGTCAATCTACCCCTGTTTCACTGAGTATTTACGTCGTCTTTTTTTAATGGCGGGCTTTATTGAATTTTTATAAGGATTACATATTTTTTAGGCCAAATTCAATAGGTAACAGTTAGACAATTTATTTTTAGTTTTTACATTTCACATATTTAATGGGCAAAAAGGTATTTCTATAAACGTTTAAAATTTATTTCGCTAGAGATCTTCGCAGTGATTAAAGACTTTTAATTGAAATTGTTACGTCTAATCTCTTTTGCGGAAATAATTCACGAGATGGTAATTACAACACTAATGGAAACAGTAATGGATTTTTCTAATGTAGAAGTACGTTTCCTAAATTAAACTCAAGTAGGTAAAACTTGCATTTTTTAATTGCCAAAAACTCAGTAAACGTACATATATAAAATTATTCAGATTTCAAAATGAAAAAAGAAGAACTGATAAATCTGAAACATCAAATTTTGACTACTGGTCAACAACTTTCATCAAAAACTACAATTGTTGAGTATATTACAAGTTCACGATGATGTTAACAATTATGATCCCTGAAATCAAATATGTTACAAATTTTTTTGGGTTAATTGATTCAATAAAGCTGGGCAGCGACTCCGGCCTGCCCCGGACCATCCAGATCCATGATTTTATCAAAGATTTGCCGATAATTTTCGAAATTTTAAATCCTTTGTTAGTACCGTACATTTTAAATGTAGTGTAAACTCTCGCACTTGAATGTAATAACGCATCTCAGTTTTTGTAGAAGCTTTTCTATTCTAACGGTTTCTTTTGTCTTTTACGTATCTGAAAGGTTTAGGAATTCTATTATGATTTTCTAAAACAACAATGAAGCTTCTGTTGTTGATCAAAGTAAAATGAAAGTTTAAAAGGGAAATGCGATTTACATTTTTGGTATCGATATTTAGGAAAACCCTTTTACTAAGTTGAGAGGAAACATTCGATAGTGTTTGTAAATAAGGATAGTAGGTTCGAATCCTACTCGAGGTAAACTTATTATTTATGTATTTAATAAAATTAATAATAATTTTTAAGGATAGTTTTGTATAAATAAATGTTTTTGTTATTTTAAATTGGGTAAATTTCGTTAAATCAAGTTGAGATTGCATCATATACAATTAAATTAAAGAACGCATTGAAATTATTACATCGTATGGTACATCTTTCGCAAAAGTTAAATGTAGCCGCCATTTCGGCACCGTCTCGTTTGATAAGGTTTGGTTCCAAACAAAGAATTTGGATTCTGTGTACGTTAAATTTAATGTTGATATTCGTCGAGGAACTCTTTGGTGCGTGTATAGGGTTACTTAGATAAGGTTTCGAGAAGAGGTTCTGTCGACGATGCAATTTCTCCCGACGCTTTTCGAGTAGGCATTCGTGGATGCACGTGCTTGGAAAATTTGAGTATCGAGAGCAGTAGAAGCGTCCAGTTCTTTCGTTACGGTGACGTAGTGATTACCGCGGAACAACGTTGACCAAGGTCCGTGTTGAAGGAACTATCGTACCAGAGTTCTCATTCCCTCACCACCAAAATAAGGGATCATATAATCGTTTAACCTTCACGAGACCAGTTTATCGTTACGTGTAGTTAGTCCATAGGGACTTATCGAGATCCAGAAAGGCGTTTAGTGCTTAAAGTTACCAAGTGCTTTCGTCGTTCTCTGGAAAAGTCTTTCGTTTCCAGCTTTTTCGTTAAGTTACAAATAATAAGCGTTAATCAGGGCTCATTTTCGATGTTTTCTTATGGGAAGTACCCTTTCTATTACAGATAGACAAAAAGTAATATGGGGTCCTTGTGCTCGCTTTTGGTGTTAATTAAGATCCAATAGTCATAATCAAGATATCTCTGACCATTATTGCGCAATTAGCCAAAATTGAAAAAATGGCTATTTTGAAAAACTTTATTATTTCTAAATGTATCGACAAACTGTAAAAACATTCTTAAGGCAGTTTTTTAAGTAGAATCCGTTAGTTCACATTTATAATACCTCCTTAATTTAAAAAGATATGACATAAAGTTGTATTTTTTTATATGGAAACCATAGTTGGCTATGTCATTTTTAAAAGACATTTTTTTTGTGCTTTTCAAAAATATATAACACTTCTATTCTATTTTAATAATGAATTGATTTCTTTAAGTTTTTCTTAATTGATATACTTATTAAGGATACCAGTTGGCTTAGAAAACCAGATATGAAATAAAATGGAGATATTCTACTCAAAAAAGAAATTTCACTTCCAGTAAAATATTTTAGAGACATTTTGTAATCCAAATAAGTTAATGTAGTTCTTGTGGAATTATAAAATCTAAAGATTGAATATAAACTTAACAAAAAACCTCAAATGCAAATTAAAATGAAATGAACATAAACAATATAACATCATCAGAAATTATGAAAATCTAACAGCAAATGAATTTTTATACGTTTGTAAACATCTAATTCTATAAACGAACAAAAATATGAACACAAAATATCAATATAAAAAACACACTAACACTACAAATATTTTTCAAACTGTGCGCCCTCTTTTTGGATGCAGACTTCGCATCATCTTCTAATTGAATTTATAGAGTTATATATAGATAATGGTGTTAATTGTGTAAAAGCCACACGAACACTTTCTTTTAACTCATTCACAGTTTTATTAGTCCTTTTGTATATAATCTTTTTTCAAAAAACCCCATAAAAGATAGGGTGAATGAGCAGGCCACAAAATTGGTGCTGTCGTTCCCATCCAGCTATTAGGAAAACGTAAATTTAAGTAGTCACTAACTACACTCGAATTATGTGCGGGAGCTCCGTCTTGCTGAAATATGATATTGCAATATTATGCTAAAGGAAGACTCTCTAGAAATTCCTCCAAATTAATTGGTAGAATATCCAGATAGTTTAGTGTTCCTTCATACATGATAATAAAAACGTTCGTTTTTAATGCAATACCACACATTTATTCCAAATTTCCCTTGTCTCCTGCGGACAACACTGACATGAGCGTTAGTATGCCCAGTAAGGTAAATTGTGATTATTAAAAATACCATCACTACTGACCATGTAATAGAGTTTAAAAAAATTAGGTACATTTTGGCACTGACTTATATACCAGTTACAAAACTCAGTACGCCGCCTTCTGTCGTCTATAGTCAAAAAAATGTTCTTTCCGAAATCTATAGCAATGTTATTTGTGTTTTTTTTTAATTCGAAGGGCTTTGCTTCGAAACACGCCTAGATTAACCATTTGTCTAGATGAAGTTGTTGGTTCTGCTTCGACTTGTCCTAAGACGACCATTGAATTTTCTTCAGAATTTCGTTTAAAGTAAGTTTTTGGCCTGGGATTTTTATAAGATCCGAATTCAATTGAATTTTTCTATAACCTAAAATTAATTAAGATATTGTTTTGAGCTAGCAAACATTTTAATTTCTATTAACTATACCGTTCAAAAATATTTTTATTTGGCTGCTGTCTTTCAGAAAAATTTTGTAAATATAATTCCGATGCCACATACTTATCACCTTCGGTAATATAAAACACTTTAACATGCAAATTTTTTTCTGAATTTGTATAATTAGGCATATTAATAACTAAATTCCAAGATCACTTTGTTGCACACTCCTAGTTTTTAATTTATTATTTGACATATAGGTATCATTTGTTTTTACTTAAATAAATCTCAACCTCCTATGCCTACTGTGTATTCTTAATATAAAACGTAAATAGGAAAAACTTAAAAATCAATTAATTATTAAAATAGCATAGTGTTATATATTTTTGAAAAGCACAAAAAAATGTCATTTAAAAATGTCATAGCCAACTATGGTTTCCATATAAAAAAAATACAACTTAATGTTATATCTTTTTAAATTCATGAGGTATTATAAATGTGGTTTAAAAATGTTTTCACAGTTTGTCGATACATTTAGAAATAAAAAAGTTATTCAAGTTTTTCAAAATCGCCATTTTTTCAATTTTCGCTAATTGCGCAATAACGATCAGATATATCTTGATTATGACTATTAGATCTTAACACCAAAATCGATCACAAGGACCCCATATTACTATTTGTCTATCTGTAATAGAAAGGGTACTTCGCATAGGAAAACATCGAAAATGAACCACCCTGTACATAATTAACTAAAAGTATCAAGCAAAACTATGTCACAGTAAAGTAAAGTTAATATAACTGTCAGTGTACATACAACCAATTGAAAGTTAATTATAACGCGAGTCGAAAGAGAGGCCGTCATTAGCTGAGTTGCACGGAGAGATGGTAGTGTCGTGTTAACATTAACCATAGAGCCGAGGTACTCCTGCAGGTCCGTTCCAGGTGACTGTGCAACAAAAGGGCATCCCCCACCTAAGGTAACATTTCTGTGTTTTTTATTATTGTGGCGGGTGATAAATACTAATATATTTATAGTGTGTAATTTTTATTATTTTGTTATGCGTTTGTAGAACGGTTGAATGCGCTTTTTCATTAAAGAATAATCTTTTTCTTGGTTTATCGTCTAAATTCTAATACAGGCGTATCCATCCGCCTTATTATCTAAATTGATTTGAAGGTTTTTTTTTTAATTTTTTATTTAAACTGAAGAATTTACATCGAAAATTATGTGACAAGTGCTTTTTAAGCCCCCCAAATTACTTGTAAAAAGGAAAGTAACGATTTATTATCTTGGGCATTTGGATCAATTTTATAGAATATTTTAATAGAGGTCATCATGAGCTAGCTAGTTTCAACGGTAATAGATAACATAGGTGATAAGATTGTACTATTTGTGTAGCCAATTAAATGGTTCTGTTTTTTTATTTATTCACATTACATATATTTAGGTTATTGGACTTGTTTTTTTATGTGAACCTATTATTACACAGCATCTGGCACGCATTTTTTTTAATGTTTATTGTTTTTTTTTTAATTTACCCTTCGAATTAAAGTCATTACATTGTGTTTAGTTAAATAAAACAATTACGGCCGAAAGATTTTCAAGTGATTATTTAATTATAGCGTAACAATTAGAGGCCGATAAATCACTGCATTATTTTCTTTTATGATTTGAGCATAATTAATTGTGACTTGTGGAATTAAATTTCAAGTGGTTGTGTACAGAATTAAGTGTTTTTTTTTTGGTTGTTGAAGTGAAATTACTTTAAAAGTAGAATTTTTTTAGTATTAGTAAAGAGATTATTGTTTTTTTACCAAATTAATGATTGATTTTTTGCGGCACCCAATTATTTTAATTAAGCGTGCAAATATTTTTGAAGCCTTTCAGGTTGACGAGATTTGATGATCCCAGTCCCGCCTGCGAAGATTACGGTTATGTATGCGAGCTATTTGAGTATTTTGAGCGAACTGTGAACTGACGTAATTAATTGTGCGCAAAATTTAGTACATGTAACACACCCCGACCGCTGGCTAGTCTAGCAAAAGACAAGTTTATCTGTTATTTCATTTCACTACCAGTTTATACCGTAACAGCCCTCAGCCAAAAGTACGAATACGTGTAATCAAATGAGCACCCGCGCACTACACCGGACCGCACCGCCCGCCCTCAACCGTCATCGGCCCGTCCACAACCGTCACCGGCCCGGACCACCCTACAGGCGACTAGGGCCGGAGCCGGCCGAGTGGGGGAACCGCGCTTTTTTTACAGGTGAGTCATTTCCACCATTCTAAAGGTGGCTTCCTTATTCAAAGGACGTAATCGGTTGTGCGGATAATTAAATAATTAATTTACGAATTTTTGTAAGGATTTTGGGATCTTTACACGATGTCACCATTTTCATTGTAACACTGAAATAGAAAAAACACTTGTACCTAACTTTTTCTTGACCATTGGTCATTGACATTTGTCTCTTACCACTTGTGGCATTGTTGATGTTATTTGGGAGCGCCCTGAAGTTAAATCATATGTGCCGTTTTTAAATGGTTAGAGGAGTTTTCTTTTACAGATTAAATTTACTAACATTTTTTCCTAATTTAAAAAAATTTATCTTCATAAAAGTTTTAGACTTTAAAATCTAACCGAATGTTCACAATTATGAATTATGTATCATTGTTACGTCCATATTGTGCGTAAATAAACTTACTTCCCCAAATTTCTTTGGGATCCTGGCTAAAGGGCTCTGGGCGGGCTGGAGTGGGCCGGTGTAGCGCGCGGGTAAACGACAGAACACACCGGGCGCGATCCGGTCCGGGGCAGGCCGGTGTCGCCGTAGTGCGCGCCCATCTCAGTGCACTAATCTGTATCTATAAACACCATTCAATGAAATTTGGATGTAATTTTGGGATACTTTTTAGTTTATTTCTTTTATTGTTTAGATGGAAAAGCAGATGAGGAAAGTTCTGTTTTTTCAATAAACTGCAACTCGCCCCAATGCTCCCATATTGGTTTTATTTTCTAGCATCCCAGGTTGGAGTTACTTCGCACCACAGAACATAAGCGTTGTATGCTGAAATATCCATGATATTGTAAAAGATAGTCATTGGCCATTTTTTAGTTTGCCGTCTGCATGTGTATGTTATTATTAACTTGTCTAACGTGTCTGCAGCACCTTTGCTTTTTTTGTAATCTAAAATCATAAACGGCTTTTTATGATCTTGGTTACACACTCCATTGCCGTAGTGCATGCTGCTCATGAGCGTAACATTTTTATTCCGTTTCGGAATTTAGGAAACTATGGACGTGTCCTTGGTAAAGTAAAATTTTGAAGAAAGAACTTCTTTCCTGTTGCAGACCAATGCGGCTAGCAATCCAGGCTTATTTTTGCGAATAGTGCCAAGCATGGTTATTTTTCTTTCAAATAGCATCTGCCCCAGATCGTACGAGGTAAAAAATTATCATACGTTACGTTGTGACTTTTTTTGTCCAAATTTAGACTCCGTATTTAGTAGGTTTATTCGCGATGTACTGTCTAAAAGAACAACGGTCTTTAAAAGGTACCAGTTGCTCATCTACTGTTACATTTTGTGAAAATTGTAGAGTTTAGGTAGAATTGCAACCCATTCATCCCACAAGTCCCGTATGGGCGTCGTTGTGGTCGAGTTTTTGTATCGTCAAAGCGAAATATTCGTGCAATTACATCAAATCTTTGTATCGGGACATTGTTACTCTGAATATTGGACGACCTACATTTCCATCCCACAGACTGCATGTTGCCTCCCCATGAGATTTATACACTCCAGCTAGAAACAGTACGCCAAAATATGCTTCTAGTTCACCTAATGTTAGTTCTTGAAACGTGTCGCCACAAAGTCTTTTCTAAATTTGACGTTTTCAAAATTAGGTTTACAATTTTGGGTGTGAAATATAAGAAGTACGCGGATTTTATATCAATTATTCGCGACGTAGCATACCTTGTTGGACCAGGAATCAACGAAATAATATTTGCTGCAGATAACCTTCCCGATTGATGTGTCTTTTCATTACATACTATATTCCCATCTTTTGAAGTTACGTGATTATCCGTATCAGCTTCATCTGAAATCATAGCTTCCACTTCATCGTCCGATTTGCAATTCTATATGTCGGTTTCGGACAAATGGTCTTCTTCTTCAGAAGCATTAGAATCACTATCAGAAACACACAAAAGTTTCTCAAGTTCACTATCCGCAAGCACTTCTCTCACTACACATTTTCAATAATAAATTTCAATTGTTAGGTATTTATTAGGCTATAGCATCAAGTTTTGATATTTACTACGAAACTAACACACAGATGCTCACTGGCTGCATTTATACGCGGAGCCACAGACAAGTCTCAACAGGAATAAACTTGTTTACCGGTACGCAAACAATGCATGCAATATTGCGCAATAATGTGGCCATATTATGTAAGTTGTTTATATTTATGAAAATAAAACAAAACTAAGAAAATACATTCGTCTATGATAATCTGTTTCTCGTTCTTTTGAATTTGAACCACACAAATCATCGGGTCATAAAGACCCAAACAGAGTGAGTGTAACAAAATGCATTTAAAAAAAAACTAATTATAATTTTCTAATATCAATCTAGGTACACCGTTATTAGAGTAATGAAATAAAAGTTATTGCAGTGGCATTGAAATATTTAAATAAATTAACGAATTATGCACATTAGAAGAACGCGATTGGGTCATATTGACCCAAACACAATAGGAGGGTTAAAGTAACGAGAATAATTTATTGAAAATCTTCAAGTAAAATTAATCTTATGCGCAATTTTAATTAACAGAATAAAAAAATTACCTCCATGTAAAAATATTTTAAATAATTCCGTATTCGCTTTGATTGATACATTTTGACTGATAACCTTCTTTAAGCTATTCTGGATGCCAACCTTAAAACGATTTCGTAATAAAATTTATATTCTTTAACCTTACTTCGTGGAATTCCATATTTAATAGTACTAATGTTTTAATTAAAATATAATTACACAATTTATTTTATATAATGATTTATTCCTCAACGCGTTTCAATACACCATGTATCATGAACGAGATAAAACAAATAAAATAACAAAGTAGTAACAACTCATTAAGGTAAAATAGCAAACTTGATGTAAATTACAATTCTATATTTCAAATACTTTTTAAAGGTGAGTCTATAAGATTAACCTGTTAGTTCATTAAAGGTACTTTCTGATTATGTTTATACTTTTCGAATGCTTCCAAAACATTTAATTTGTCTTTTTTGTCAGTCATAAGGTGATTATTTATTATTAGATGTTTGGCATAATTTGATTTGTCTGTGTATTTATATCTAATGTGTTCTTTATATCTAATATCAAAGTTCCTAAATGTTTGTCCAATATAAGCAGAATTACAGATTTATAAATACCAGTCTTCAAAATATGGTTTGTTGAATCTTTGGCATTACATAAACATTTAAGAACATCAGTATTAGTTTTCAAAGCGACTTTGTATTTCTTGTTCTTTCTAATATTTCTATATAATCTATAATCTAATATGTGAGCTACGTTTTCTGATATTTACCAAAAGATGAAATTGATGTTCATTTATTTTCTGTCGGTTCTGTGTTAATTGGGTCACTGTTTTTGATAGATAATTTGTATTCTTTGTTTTTCACTAAAGTGTCGATTATATTGTATAACTATCGTATGGTAACAATTTGATTGTGCAATTTGTTTTATAACTGATAGTTCTTTTGTTAAAATTTGTTTGGTTTAATGGTAAAGACATTCCACTACGAACATCTATATGCAAATAACTTATGTGTTTTATGGTGACATGAATCGTTTGGAATTGTAATGTTCGTATGTGTAGGCTTTCTGAATATGGAGAATATAGAGATATCGAAATTGGTTCGGTCAATAAAGAATTGTTTACATAGAAAATCGTATTGTTTTATTTACTAATTTAAACACAATTATATGGGATCTACTATGGTTACGTCTTCGCAAAAATTAGGCAAAGAATTCAGTTAGAATTGTACTACTTTCTTTCGAGACTAAGTACTCAAAAATAAGTAAAGAAATATAGGGTTTGAGTTCAAGAGCCCTGATAAAATTCTAGCAAAGGAATGGAATGATAGAAATCCAAATTTTTATTCTAACGACTAAAAAGTTAAATAACGTAAGATAGAAAAATAGTGCTTCAATAACACAGATACTCTTATAAATGAAAAGGTTTTGCAACAGAATAACATAAAGAAGTAAAATCATTCTTTTAATTTAGACGTCCATACTCTGAAAAGCATCAAAAGCGACAAAAATGAATTAATCAAAATGGTTGTCTCGCAGAGCAAGAACCCTTTTACTTATTTCGATAGATTCTATTATATTTTATATGCTCTGTCATCTTTTTATGTTTTATTTGTCAAGCTTGTTATTAATTTCATGTTTTAAAATATATCGGAGTGTCGATGATGCCATAATAAATTCATTTTGTAACACCTCTCATGAATCCAATTAACTACTATTATTTATGTCCATTATAAAATTAAATGTAAATGGAGATTTTGGATGCACTACAAACATAACCAATAAAACAGCATTATAATGAATTGTATTACACATTTTAACAGTTTAATGCAAAACCTTTTATTCAAAACGTAACATAATTCCCTAAACAACCTATTGAGTCAATTTTAATAAAACAACCTATACATCATCATTTTCCAATAATGGTTATAATCATACCACTTTTTTTTCTTTTAACAAGAAATAAAATACTCATTAACGTTTTAAAAATATTTTTATTGCATTAATGATTAAATAATTTAACTATCTCAACGTTTTCAATTAAACAAAAAACGAAATTTACAAAATCGCACATTGTTAAGTAAATCGTAATCGTAAAGTAGTGACTTATCGTTTGTATCAACCTTTTCAAAAGTTAGCTATTGGTTTGTTGACGAAACTTACAAACTCTTGTTTTTTCACTACCCTTTGCTTGAATGTTATTAAAATACGTTCTCATCATATACGTAATAGACGGAAATTGTTATGCTTTCAAAGATTCAGTTTCAACCACAGATTAAGACTAATTTCTTGTTACACAAAAACAACACAGACAACTTGAAAAATCGCAATGGACAAAGATCATTATAATTTTAGAGTTTATATGGACATCTAGCGACATATTTTATAGTTTTCCGTAAACAACCCAAAAACTAGCAAACAAATTAAAACATGCAAATACGCAAACACACCAAACAAGCAAGAAAAAAACACAAGAAACTCGAAAATAACTTACTCGACAAAAACACAAATTATGCTTATAAACCCCCCTAACGGTTTCGAAATAAGCAAGAAAACATACCAAATTAACTAAAACATGCACAAAACAAGCGCATGCAAACAAAGAAACTCGCAAACAAGTAAACACGCAAAAAACTACAAATCAAGCAAACGCTAAAGCACAAAACTTGCAAACTCACGAACATACAAACAATGAAATGTTACTCAACGCCAACGTATATAAACATGCATCCCCCAAAACAAGCAACTAGCCAACAAATACCCTTAAACACAAAAAACAAGCAAGAAAACATACGAAGCAAACTAAAACGTGCCAAAAACCTAATATCCTGCAAATCATACGCAAATAAGTAAGCACCGAAACAAAGAAACCAGCAGTTAAGTAAACGTCCAAACACTTAAACTCCCAAACATACAAACACACAAAAAAAAGAAACTAGCAATCAAAGAAACGTTCAAACATAAAACATGCAAACTCTTGAACATACAAATAAAGAAATAAGTTACTCAATCTCAAAAATATAACATATACCCCCTAAAACAAGAAACTATCCAACAGATGCCCTAAACCGCACAAAACAAACAAAGAAACATACCAAACAAACTAAAATGTGCAGAAAAACTAATATCCAACAAACCACACGTAAATAAGTAAACACCGCAAGAAAGTAACCAGCAAACAAGTATACACTACATCACGTAAACTCACAAATACGAACACAAAGAAACTAGCAACCATGTTCGTATATTTGTTGAGTAACTTCTTTGGTGGTTTCTTTGTTTTGGGGTTGTATGTTTGGGGTTTTACGTGTATGAGTGTTTATAACTAAAACATGCACAAAACAAGCGCATGCAAACAAAGAAACTCGCAAACAAGTAAACACGCAAAAAAACTACAAATCAAGCAAACGCTAAAGCACAAAACTTGCAAACTCACGAACATACAAACAATGAAATGTTACTCAACGCCAACGTATATAAACATGTATCCCCCAAAACAAGAAACTAGCCAACCAATACCCTTAAACACAAAAAACAAGCAAGAAAACATACGAAGCAAACTAAAACGTGCCAAAAACCTAATATCCTGCAAATCATACGCAAATAAGTAAGCACCGAAACAAAGAAACCAGCAGTTAAGTAAACGTCCAAACACAAACTCCAAAACATACAAACACACAAAAAAAAAGAAACTAGCAATCAAAGAAACGTTCAAACACAAAACATGCAAACTCTTGAACATACAAATAAAGAAATAAGTTACTCAACCTCAAAAATATAACATACACCCCCTAAAACAAGAAACTATCCAACAGATGCCCTAAACCGCACAAAACAAACAAAGAAACATACCAAACAAACTAAAATGTGCAGAAAAACTAATATCCAACAAACCATACGTAAATAAGTAAACACCGCAACAAACAAGTATACACTACATCACGTAAACCCACAAACACGAACACAAAGAAACTAGCAACCATGTTCGTGTATTTATTGGATAACTTCTTTGGTGGTTTCTTTGTTTTGGGGTTGTATGTTTGGGGTTTTACGTGTATGAGTGTTTACTTGTTTGTAAGTTCTTTTGTTTGGCCGTGCTTGTTTGTGTTTGTCGAGTAACTTATTTGTTAGTTTTTGGATTGTTTTGGATAACTTATAAAATGTCGAAACTTTTAAATTATACTGATCAATACTGAAATATTTTATCGACGCTTTCTCCTTTAGCCATAATGGTGTTTTACAAATAGTACTAATAAATCACAGGAGTGGATTTGCTATTACGTTTTTTCATACAATCATTCGCAAGAAGAATTGTTTTAGACAACCCTCAATTTAATTAGTCGACCAGACACCGGGACATCTGGAACTGTTAGCTTCGTAACTAAATTCAGTAAATACACACAACACCATACATAAATTGGTTCATGCGCGACTTCCGACAACCATTTAATAAATCCAGAATACCAGCCTTGCATAATTCCATATATATTTTTTTCTTTGGTAGAAGGACAATTAATTAATCCAGTTAGTCCACTTACTTTATCTGTGACAATTATCTAACAATAGCAAAGCATTGATCTACGATATTAACATTCTGGGTAGTGTCGGTTTTGATGGAAAACATTTGAGCACGCTTAATTTCTTCCCATATCTTATTTATTATCATTTTACAAATACTTTTCGTGATAGGTTTTTCATTAAAAAGCTTTCAAATTACCTCGACCTTTATTATTCGAACGTTCATGCATTATGTTCCTTTAATCTACTGC
The DNA here is from genome assembly GCA_036346205.1 of Vesta saturnalis. Classification (NCBI taxonomy): domain Eukaryota; kingdom Metazoa; phylum Arthropoda; class Insecta; order Coleoptera; family Lampyridae; genus Vesta; species Vesta saturnalis. The sequence continues at coordinate 578,444 of JARFJB010000939.1, read as the reverse complement.
TGTCATCTTTTTTCAATAGTTATGATAATCCTGCACAACACCTTCCTATTCTTTTTTATTTCGCGCAGTTTTGTCTCAAGCTGCTTAAGGGGTCAAAAATAGCAAAAAAAAAAAACGCTAATAAATGGAAAAAGATGTATGGGTTACGTTTTTTTACGAAGCGTCCACTAATGAAACAGCACAATTTATGCGACACTTCATGGTGTACCTACAAACAGGCTGAGAGAGATAAACTTCCTTATAACCATGTCAACTCTTTGGACGAAGATGTGATTGAAGTAATTAAACCAACTTACCAAGCCTTAGCTCACCCAGACCTCCTCAAAAAGTACCTTCACGGCCAAACTCAAAACGTGAACGAGTCGAATAATTCAGTGTTGTGGTCTAGAATACCCAAAATAAACTTTGTTGGAATGAACACCCTACAGTTTGGAACATTTGACTCTATAATTACCTGTAATGAAGGCAATAGAGGGAGAGTAAAAGTTTTACAACATGTTGGACTGAAATCAGGACCTAACTGTATCAAGATCTTGTCAGATATCGATATTGTGAGAATGCGGAAGGCAGAAAGATCCATTGGAGAAGATGTAAAGGAGAGAAGACAACACTCAAGGACACTTAAGAAGAAGAAGAGGGATGTGGAGAAGCAAGAAGAACCACAATATGAAGCAGGAATGTTTTAATTTGTGAGTAAAATCAATTTTATGCGCTATTTGCTCTTATTTCTCTTACTTCCCGAAAGCAGGCTATTTTGATACAAAATCAGTGTCTTCTCATGGACCGCTTTTCATACTGACTTGAAATTTTTACCACTTATGTAAAATATCATAATCAACAACCCCTACCCCTCTGAACCTATTTAGTGAAGTAGTATTTGTTTTAAAAATTATTTACTCCTTTAAAAATTGAAAAAAAACTTTGCAAAAAAAAATCATATTAAATTTTTTAAATTTTGGTACGGGCTGTTAAAAAGACTATTTTTGAATGGCTGTAAAAGTTTCAACAGTGCACCTTGATTGGTTCCTGAGAAAATACAATATTAGTGAATGTAAAATAACATAGCGGGTATACGGACGTCCATCTCCCCTTAAGAAAACAATGGCTATTTCCCCTCCTAGTGTATAAACCGAATATGCTTTAGAACGGTTAATTTGCGATCGGCTTCATGATCCCTTAGGAGTGTGTAGGTATGGTTTGTGTTCATTTTTCAATCATTGCCAAGTAATCCAGCTATATTTAACTCCGCCATTTTTAAAATAAAAAAAATTAAGGTATTGAAGGCTTGGTTTCAGAAAATAAAAAGTTACATTCAAGGAATCTTCGGGAGTAGATTAATCTGTTCAATAGTTTCATTATGAATGAACCTTCGCTTACTTTAGTTTTATCTTCAATTGACGTAAACATTATTAACGCTGCATTTGACTCCATTTGGTCTATTAAATTACAATTTGCTGTGGTGTCCAACTTACACCTTTTCTCACCAAACAAACTGGAAATTTTCTTACAACTTTGGACGGTTTTCCCCTTTTTTTCTTTTAGCTTTCTTTCTGAATTCCACGTTTTTCTTTGATGTGTAAAGGATCCCCAGTTATTATTTGGCAACTGCGTATTATAAAGGCTCATGTATAATGTAGGTATTATTTAACCAGATGTTTCATTATTAACATCATTCGTGTTGGTAAATTGTCAAAACTTACAAGTTAACTTATGAAATCAATAGTAATTCAATCACTAAAGTCTAAGAACAACAATGAGTTATAAATAATAAGTTATTCAAACAGTAATGTGCCCACTAATGTATACATTACATAAAAACACAAAAAAACTTCCGCCACGGTAGTTAATTAAACAGTAAACACGAAAGTACGTACGGAAAGCAATTACACAACGGCCCAGTTCAAATGGGATAGATTTTGGTACAAGTATCTATAAATGATGACTCAGGTAAAAAGCATAAATTCGAGGTACCTTTGTTGATGTCTACCATAGACCACGATCAGATTTCATTCACTCAGTAATTTGTAAACTTGCGGAAATATATTACATTCGTATTTGATTGTTTTGCAAAGTTTGTCCCTTTTCAGTAAATTTCAGAATTTCAAATGACTAACTAAATACTGTCAACCCAGAGTAAGGCCTAGCATTCCGGTGCTCGACAAATACATAAATTACCAACAGTTATTTTTACTCAAGTAGTAATTCACGGTTACAGGCGTATGTATCATTAAATCAGTTTTTGGAATACATAATTAATTACAGAAATTTAATGTAGTTTTTCAACAACTATAACTAAAGACAGCCCAGTTTGCAATAGGACTATTTTTGTTAGGTGGCACCTCATCTACAACAGGCCGCCAAGAAACAAAATTTATATATCGAGATACAAGAGGGCCGATCGAGCGATATAGCCAGTCCCGCCCTGGAAATAACTGTTGTGATACAATGTATGGCCCGTGCATAACAGATTAGGTTTAATTTTGCCATCAGATGTTATGATCGGATTTCTCACCAGTTGCAGATGGTTGCACATGGTAAATAGGAGATTTTTTGACGGTGTTTACTTTCTTCTTAAAATATTCAATTCTAAAAAGGCACCTTTACCTATACAATCGTCTGAAATTTAGAACTAGCGTTTCTAATTTGAATCTTAGGTTTAAAAGTCCTTTAACTCATCTTCTATACTCAACGGCGAACGAAGTTTTTCTTTCTACATGACAAGAGTATATAACTCCATTTCAAAAGGCAGCAGACATAGTTGTCCTGCTCGTTTTAAAAAATCTCTATTTCATTATTTATTTAATATGCAATGTTCGAGTATACCAATGTTTATTTTCTAAGTTATTTTTTAACAATTATTATTTTCTATTGTCTGGGTTTATATCAAGGGTTAAGTGGTAAAGCAGAGAATTAGTAATTTATTTTGCTAATTATTCTGAACTTCCCCATGGGATTCAGATTGTGTATTTCCTATACTAATATCTTTAAAGGCATTATTATTATTATTAAGTACACTAACTAAATGGGGAGACCTTAAATTGTTACAGGGTCTTAAACTAATAGGTACACACAATATAAATATATAGAAAATGCAAAGTATCATAATTCACTACCACTTATAAAAGATACCACACCACCAAAGAACAACTGATTAATGGAAATAACCAGGAAAAATATTTAAAAAAACACAATAAAAATTAATTGAAAAACCAAAATAAATGACAATAGTAATCATAACTTACAACTGTCTGCGTTGATTGGATTTATTCCAATTTTTTTATTTATTTTGAGTTTTGATATTGTCCTGGAAAAGATTAAATTGAAACGCCGTACCATACGAAATAAAATTCTAGACCTTTTCATTCTATTTAGGATTTTTATCAACCTTTCCTTTTATTAGCAAGTTTATAGTACGAACGAAATCCGTTCCGGTTTTTTTATAACCCTAGAATAGTTTTGATGAATATTTAATTGAAGGATAAATAGAAAAGTTAAACGCATCCTTTGGAAGTTAATGCCACACTAATTGAGATGGCAGACTGAAAAAATAAGAAATCGTTGTAGAGATTGCATAGTCGGGTAGCGCCTTCATAAATTCTAATTATTATCCCTGCCTCAATAAACTTTTCCGGTAAAAAAAATGTTCAACGACAGAGAAATGAAACTATAGCCAAAATATGGATTATAAGCAATTTCAAATTAACCCGAGCACTGTTGGAGCCTATCTCGCCAATTACTTTTTATTGTTATATCTTTTTTCTTTGTAACATTTTGTTTTCTTTTTACAGTATTTTTCTTAATATTTTAAATGTGTACATTAAAATAGTTTATTGAGATTAGCTACTATAAAAGTACATCTATACACCAAAAATTTAAAGTAAATATCTTTATTTTACTTGGTTCTCCGACCCCGTAAAGTTAATACAAAAAATTTAATACTAATACATCGTTTGTGATTTGTACTTATACAGTTTACACAACAAATCAAAAAGTGGATAAAATAATGTAAGATTAATAACCCTTACAGTGTCAATTGCAATTGTGAGTATCACTAAATAGGCCAATTAGTTAAATTTGTAGAATACTTATCCATTTGTGTTTGATTGTACTTCGTATTGCGCCTAAATTAAGCAATCTCAATTTCAAGTCATACACAAAGGGAAGCACAAACAATTTTAATACTATAAAGTCATTGCTTAAGCCAAAACTGGAGAATATCAATTTACGTTACTGTGAAGTTGGCACCTTTGCTCAATTCGAAAACTGTTTAACGCAAAGTGAGCGCTTCGTTTATGCTTATTTATATTTTTTACTGTCATGTCAATATATACGCACAGATTCTCTTCGAATCGTTGATGGTCGATAAATACTCGCTAAATTTCTTGATTTTATAGAGACTTTAATAAACCACTCCACCTCCCTTGCAGTTAAGAATTGTAATGGTGGAGGTTGTACCTATTTAGAGGTTTACCGATTAGTTTTGCAATTCGTGATTAATGTATCTACCCAAAAACAGATCTTGATCCAAATCGTGGTCAGAACCTGGTTGGTAGTGAACCCATCACATTTTTGAGTCCGACAACATACTTACGGAATGCCAGTTAATGGGCGATCGCCGCGTAATAAGCTAAGACAATGAAAATTTAATCCAAGCAGCACAGACAAATATCAAAAAACTAACATAGTCTGTACGGATACCCTTCCCCCCAGCTCGATTAAATCCTCTCTTTTCATTTCCATGAGAATGGGGTATCCTTAATGCTACAAACTTAAAATATTTTCACTTGAACGCAAAGTATATACAGGGCGATTTATATCAAAGTTGCATTTTTTAAATGGAATCCCTGTACCTTATTGTATATTTGGAATCGTTTAGCCGCAATTCGCCATTTTTACACAAAGTAGATGTCTGAAAAAAACTAAATATCGCTCATGATCACGAGACTTAGAAGGCCATGATTCTGCGATGTTGCTAGGCATGAAAGGTTAAAAATTATTTTTGTCGTAGTATTAAAATTTGCTTAACATTCGCTTAACAAGGGGGTAGACATTTTAAACATTTATTGAAATAAATTTTTAGTTTAGCTCGTAATTTTATTTTTTGTGTTTATGTATTTTTCTACTCAATAAATAATGTTTTATAATATGAATAGTTTTTTGTTTATTTTCCACGGGTTACTAGATAAAACAAACTAAAAATTGAAAAATACAGCAAATTAATCAGAAATTGTGAAATTAAAAGAAATCTACTGAAAATAGATACTGAATAGATTTATATCGTTAGAAAGGTAAACGAATTCGAATTGGACCATTCCGTTTACGCTAGTACATTTCATGTCTAGTAACATCGCAGCAATATTTAGTTTGTTTCAGACATCTACTTTTTGTAAAACTAACGAATTTCGGCTAAATGATTCGTTTTAGGTACTATGTGTGATACATAATATCGCACTAGAATTAACCAAGGCATCCAAATATACAATAATATACAGGAGGTTCCACTGAAAAAATTCAACTTTAATAAAAATCGCCCTGTATAAACTTTAAGTGAAAATATTTTAGGTTTGTAGCCTTAAGGATACCTCACCACATCCCATCAACAAACTTTAGAAATATGCCTTAGTAAACCTACAATCTTCCACCCTGTATAAATAAATCTACCACAATTACAGGCGCCGACTGCCGCTCTATGCTGACGCAGTACATTGCCCTCATTTTAGAACCTCAGATTGTTAAGTCAAGAGTTTCTGGTATCTAAATAATAAAGAAAGACGTTTTATTTGATAGACAACAAGAAACACTACATTAAAGCTCTGTTATTACCACATTGGTTGTGACATCACAACAGTACAGTTTATTTATGATATCAAGGGCAAAACCGATGTTGTAGCCTCGATATATCTCCCAGTAGCTTTTCGAACATACCTCCCAGTAATGAGATAGATCTGCGAGATAAACGATAAACATCTTACATACTATGAAAATGTAAACTTACACGATTATCACACAAAATGGTAAATTTATTAAATTTATTTTGACATCCCAGTAATTCTTAACGATATTACCATTCATTGAGGACATAAGTGTAATTGTTACCGAAACGTATAAATTTATATAAAGATACGTATAATAAAAAAATAAACGATTTAATGCCTAAAAGATAAGTATTTAACTATCTTACATACTACATGGGAGAACACACTAACCTACAAATAGTTAATTCTGACAGTCTTTAGTATTTCTAATGAATTAGTAAAAGTAAAACTACCAAATATCTGCAAAATGAGGTTCCCCACAGAGATCATGTAATCTTCAGGTTACGGATGTACTCCTAAAGAAATCTCCTCACAGGCAATTTAAGAAAAAATGATTGTTAAATCACTTGTAAGAAATTGCCATTGCTTAGTTTCAGTGCATGCGTTAACAGTTTAGTAGGTAAATGCGGATACAAATTTCCAAATGTAAACAAGCACAAACTGATGACTATACCATAACTTTATCTTATTACCCTTTTGTGTGATGCAGAAAACACAAGTTAGAAGCATTGTTAATCAGATGATAAGTTGTCTCTAATAGCCTTAGATGTTTCCTTATGGTCCCAAAAAATAGATACTCTCATATTATTCAGTAGTAAATTTTGAGTACCTAAGGGATCCCTAAATAAATCTACTCTTACTTTACATTTCGTCTTTCCCTTTTTGATGTTCGGAATTGTATCCTGTGTAATCACCAGAGCTCTTAGTAAAAATGTAGCTAACGTAATATATGTATCGAGATGTACCTTCTGCCTGATTTGACTCACAAAAGTACCTTTATTTATAACACCTAGTAGAATTTACGCATTTGTATTTAATAGTAGTGTAAAGTTCATTACAAAAATGACTTGTTTATTGCTTTTTTTGTGGTGAAATTTGCAGTCTCTACTAGTGGGGGAAGAAAACTGTTACGTGGAAAGTAAACACAAGCTGGATTGTTTTCAAATGTCGAAGTTAAGGATTTTCCTTCATTTATCTAAACGAGTGTAAATTTATAATCGGTAATTTAGTTTCTCTTCTCCAAACATTCGAATGATGGGTCATCAGTTTAGATGTACAATGTCTACGTTCTATAGTTTTAATTTGCGTATTACATGCATGCACTATTGAGGTACGCTTTGATTTACAGAGCACTCCAGCAGTCGTAACGTATATAACAAAAGTAACAACAAAAAGTTTTATGTTAATTTTCAAATCAAGTTTATTTTAGTTGTTGATCGACGAGATGTTATAAAAACAAAGTCCCTAAGAAGTTCAAAACTTTACACCACCAGAAATTAAAAAAAAACATTCAGACAAACAACTCGTCGTACGTACTTCATTACATCGTTACATAAATACACCTTAAATACTCCTGGATAATACTTTTCTTAATCTTAACAAGGGCAAGAACATTATTACATATACTTAATTTCAATCCAACTTACCGTATATATATATATATATATATATATATATATATATATATATATATATATATATATATACTTATATCACATGATATATGGCTGAGCTAGAGATTTAAATAGTTTTGTTTTTGGGATGGATAACGACTTACTCAAGGAACGCTTTAAAATAAATTTTTAAATACTCCTGGATAATACTTTTCTTAATCTTAACAAGGGCAAGAACATTATTACATATACTTAATTTCAATCCAACTTACTGTATATATATATATATATATATATATATATATATATATATATATATATATATAATACTTATATCACATGAAATATGGCTGAGCTATAAGATTTAAATAGTTTTGTTTTTGGGATGGATAACGACTTACTCAAGGAACGCTTTAAAAGTAGTTTTACAGTGTACAAGGTGTCCCAAAGTTCGAGAGGATATCAAAGTTGATTTTTTTAGTGGAACACCCTGTATATTATTCGACTTTTGGATTCTACGACCAAAATAATAGTTTCATTAGAGTTTACGCCACCTCAATCGTAAGGTTTTCGAATTATTTGATGTTTCGTGAAAAAGCACGAAAAATTTTACTGATGAATTTCTCAACAATTGTTTTTTTTATCATATTTACACTGTAGCGCATTAATTACATAAAATTTATGTTCATTTGTAAAAAAAAGTCTTCAAACGTTAAGATTGAATAATTGCGGGTTTTACATGTAATAACTCGTTTAATTAGGATACCCTGCATTTTAAAGCGATAAATGTAAAATTTGATTGTCTTTCGAACTGTGTTAAGCTTTCCTATCTTTAACTTTTCACGTTTTTAAAAAAAAATGCCAATTATCAAAATAGACTGATTATTTACGAACTCAATACTCACACAGTAGCCTATGTCAGTTGGACAAGTCTTGTTAGGTACATTTCGCTTTTTTAAGATTGTTAATCCAATTTAAAACTGGGAGTGTTCAGACCACCCCTATAAGAAATGTCGAGAGGAGAGCGACGAGGGAGACGTGGTAGAGGAGAGCGACGAAGTAGAGGAGAGAGACGATAGATATGAAAGAGACGAGTGAGACGAGCACGATCAACTTCTATTACAGAAAATATTCGCCAGTTTCTGTGTTTTCGTCTTTACATGTTTTCGTGTTAGCGTGTTTTCGCATTTGTGTGTTTTCGGGTTTGCATGTTTTCGTGTTTTCCGATTTGTGTGTTTGCGTGTTTTCGTGTTTGCGTATTTTCGCGCTTGCGTGGTTACGTGTTGGAAAAGAAGCTCTAAGGACAGGCACCAATATTCTCGGTGACGTCATAGAGGATCAGCCTACTAAGGAAAGGGGCGAAGACCCTAACACAAGTTCCTATACCTGTCTTATGTAATAGTGTAAGGACTCGGGAGACGGACCAGTAGAGAGTGGAGTGGAGTGGAAACTGCTTTCGTTGAAAGCACCGCATTTAAAAATTTTACCTATACGAGGTATCTTTTCACATCTTTGAAAAAATATCCGAAAATAGCTCGATTATAGAACTTGCCGTTTTCAACTTCAGAGTTCCAACCCACACCATCTTATTACATACAGTGTCTGTATATAATTATACTCGTCATTATATTTACTTAGATTTCTCATATCGCAAAGATACGATTGCCTGCCATACCTGTTTCGCGTAAATTTCTCACTACAGGCTTATGCATAGTGTACGCTCCTTGTTTCTGTAACCACGCTCTAATATCTTCCCTAGGGGCATGTTTATAAATCTAAGCTCCTTTTTGGCAGAGGTATTTCTGCTAAGACAGAACTTGTATGTAAAACTGTCTTATGTGATAATATGACAACCCCTTATCGATGTAAGCTCGAAAATTAAAAAAAGTGTATTCTAATAAGAGCCCAGCATACTTAACTTGATTATAAAATCTGCATTTCGCTGCATACATCACAATATTGAAGATCCTGTTTGCTCATTAGAAACGTACAACTGACTCGAAATTAGATAAAGATAAATTCAAAAAGATAATGAGATACAGCTTCTGAGAGCGAGGAAGAAGAAGATTGAAAGGCACGTGTTTAAATCGTGTGTTAACCATAATAATAATAACAATTATATATATATATATATATATATATATATATATATATATATATATATATATGATAATACTTAACTATTTAATTGCCCCTTTTATTTTTAAAGTAATTTATGTGTACTTCTGAGTGTTGACTTTATAATCTCAAAGTGAAATTTTGTTTGTTTGTTTGTATACACTATACAAAATTCAGTTGTTGGAGGCTGACTTTTACACAATCAAGGAGAAATCATTTTAAAGGAAGTTGTTGTAAATAAATAAATAAAAACCGTTTTTATAAATTCATATATGTAAGGCCACGCTAATGTAATCTATAGTTATACACTCCAAAAAATTGCTGGCAATGATTGCAAAAGAGATTTTTATGTACAATAATGTCTTAAAACCACAACAAAGGAAAGGCCACGTATTTCATTGCCTCCCCAAGGGAGAGGGCGGACTGCTCGAACTTTCGGAGCTCCTTCAGCCACAATCATGGACTCCCAGCATGCATACATACATTACGTATACATGCACGGTGGGATTATGGATGGGTATGGTCAGGAGAGGATCGGAAGCAACGGAGTTAGGGTTCTGAGGGGGAAAATACTACCCCAACATTCGCCTAAGTAGCCGCACATGGTGTGCATATACGCACTGACCATGCCGCTACATGTGTATGTGGAAAAACCCATGAAAAAACCTCATACAATGGTAACGGGAATCGAACCCATTACCTCCCGAATGCTTATATTGATCATATTTTTCCAAAGTATATAACAATTCTTTTTCAGCACTGTTTTACCACGACTTTTTTCAGTGGAATAATAAATTTCATGGTGTAGCAATGAGTAGCCCTCTTAGTCCTGTTATAGGTAATTTTTACATGGAAAAATTTGAAACATTAGCGTTAGAAAATGCACCTAAAAAGCTTTAGTTTGGTATAGATGTGTAGACGACACGTTCGTTGTTTGGATACACGGAGAAGAAGCACTACATAAATTTTTATAAATGGTATACATCCTGGCATCCAGTTTACCATGGAAAAAGAAATGCTATCAGCTTGATGGTGTAGCAGGGGGTAGTCTTTTTAGTCGTGTTATTTTCGCATGGAAAAATTTGAAACATTAGCAGAATTTTGTAGATTCGGTCAACCATAGAAATCTGCGGTAGCTAAACATGCGTTAAATAATTTAAATCATGACATTCAATTTGATAATATGGAAATATTGTCAAGACAAACTCTTTATTATGTTCGTTTACAACGTGCAGCTATTGAAATATATAAATATCCTGTCCCATTAACTTCAATAGGCAAGAAGAAAATCTAGCTGTAATTGTTATCGAAACGTACGGATTTATATAAACATAAATATAAAAATACTCCATTTAAACCCAAAAGCTAAGTATTTTAATACGGTTGTTTTTATTGCTTCATTTCACAAAAACATTTTACTTACACAAAAATAAATTCATATTAAATACGGTTTGAACATGTAGGCCTTCACGTTTTGAACTTATAATTAGAAATACTTATATTTTTGGGTTTTAAATAGTGTATTTTTGATTCATTTCGATAACACCTACAGTTATCATCGTCACTATAACTATAAACAAAACTGAGGGGGAAAATACTACCCCAGCATTCGCCTAAGTAGCCGCACATGATGTGCATATACGCACTGACCATGCCGCTACATGTGTATGTGGAAAAACCCCTGAAAAAACCTCATACAAGGTAGATGGTAACGGGAATCGAACCCATTACCTCCCGAACGCTAAGCAGGTCGTGTCACCACTATGCTACCAGCTCGGTTTAAATCACAAGGACACTGAACCATGTGGAAAACAGCGTATAACTTATAGAGATAATTAAGTTTTTCTGCTAATTGTATATTTAAGTTATGAATTCTAAAAAATCAACATCGTAGACTTGCAACTTGAAGTTTGTTTCACCAAAAAATACAGCAATTACCTTATCAGTAATTGTTATTTTTGTACTGAAGATATATATCGGGTTTTGATAGACAATTATTCTAGGTTAGTGATTTAATTATAACAGCTTACGCAATTGCATTGTATCTCTAACTAGTCTAGCTTGCGATAGCTAAAGCCCTGTACGTAAGACATGTACGGAGTTTATTATTGTTTACGCCCAGTTACGAAATCGTACGTTCACTGTTTGTATAACAACAAGCTAATTCATTGATTAAATTACCATTAACTGTTTTATAATTATAATGTAGAATTTAAGAGCGTATTTAAACTCAATTGTATATTTTATTTTTATCTTGATTATCTTTTTAATATCAGAACGAGTCCATTATTTTTAAATCGAACAGTTGAATAAACCATGCATTAATGGTGACATGTATAAATTTTGATATATCTTTTCGGGAATACTACTGTGGTCTTAATTATTTGTTTATTTTAAAAAGTGGTTTGTATGTGTGTATACGCTGTATAAATACTTCAAAATGCAGTTCTCCAACACATAGTTAATATTAGAACAGCCGAAAGAAAACAAATCCGATGGTATATCAATTGGAAGAAAAATGGACCGTACAATAGTAGTATAACTTCAGGACAGCTTTTGGAGACGCTGTTTTATGGGATAGTATGGAGGTCCTAGAATTAGAATGCTATTTTAAACTTTAAGTTTTCGCACCATAATAATAATCACTGAAATCTACATCTACGTTAAAAAAAATAAATCATAAGATGGAGCCATGCACACAAACAAGCGGGGCCAGACAAGGGGCGACGATCTAAGAACAAGTTTCGAAGGCCTACAGCTATCTTATGAGATAGTGTTACGGCCCCCTATCTCAAATTTCCCGCTATAACGATTACAGAGAACTATGTACGTACTTTTAAAATATACCACTAGGTGGAGCCATCTTTATTACAGAAAACATTCATTAGTTCATACACAACTAGATGGTGCCACAAATTCAAATTTCGCAACAAGGGGGCCCGACAGGGGGGCGCAGACACTAACACAAGTTCTCATACCTGTCTTACGAGTTAGCATTAGGGCCCCCTCATTAGAACACTATTTTTAGCCAAGGGGACCATGACAAAAGGCCGCCGACCCTAACACAAATTCTTATTATATCTGTCTTACAAGTTAGCATTAGAGCCCCCTTATTAGAATATTATTTCCAGTCATGGGGGTCACGGTAAGGGGGCGAAAGCCCGAGAACCAGTTCCTATACCTGTCTTACAAGTTAGCAGTAGGGCCCTCTTATTAGAATACTATTTACCGTTAACAGAGTCACGACAAGAGAGCGCAGACCCTAACACAAATTCCTATACATGTCTTACAAGTTAGCTTTAGGTCCCCTTATTCAAATTCAAATTTCCCGCTGAACAGATTTGATTCTGACCCTGGCTAGCCCAAGGTGAATTCCAAGGGCAGGCCCAAGGCCAACTCTAATGCCAGGACCCAAGGCTAAAATAATGGTCAAGCCACGCCCTCCACGTGACCGTCAAGGTCAAACCCGAGGTCAACCCCCAATTATGTCATCGGAAATTCTCAAGGTCAAATCCGAGGTCAGATTTGTGACGTCACAAAAACTGGGCGAGGCTTGTTACGTCACAAAAAAAAGTGAAGGGGTTGTGTCTCAGTACTACTACTTCCAGTTACCGAAAATGAAAATAATGATCTTACCGTATTGCTTCAGAAGTCGAAAGTCCACATACAAGATAAAGCCAAATTGTCCAGAATAACAATATTAGCCAGACAAGCGTTTCTAGGATAAGCTTCATCAGCTTCAACAGTTGAATCTTGCATATGAGTATTGAATAAAATAAAAGAAAATTGAAACTTTTCAGTTAGTTTTTATTATGTTAATCTTTATTAAGTTAGCTAATAACTTACGACATTGTTGATAACATCCTATTATCGTTTAGGACTGTTAAATTTGACTTTATTCTTTTCTTTCGTTGTAGTGCTGTGGGCTAAGATCAAACTACCATAGGTTACTATTTGAATATTGAGTTCAGTAAAACATCAGTCTGAAAATTGGCATTTTTCATAAAAATATGAAGAGTTAGGTATAGGAAAAGATAATACAGTTAAAAAGACAATCAAATTTTATATTTATCGGTGACATAAACTACACGGTGTTTTATTTAAATTAAACAAGTTATTGCATGTCACAACCCGTATTTATTTAATCCTAATTTTTAAACGCCCTGTGAAAGACAGTTACTTTTTTACAAATAGTACATATATTTTAAATAGTTTGTGAGGTCCAGTATAAATATGATAAAAAAAAGAAAACACTTTTTGAGAAATGCATTACTAAAATGTTTCCTTAATTTTTATAAAACACTAAATAATTCGAAAACCTTAAGGTAAGATAAAACACTAAATCATTCGAGAACCTTAAAGTAAGATACACTCTAATGAAACTTACTATTGTTTTGAGCGTAGAATCAAAAAGTCAAATAATATAAGGATGTTCCATTTAAAAAAAGTAACGATATACCCCGAACTTCGGGACACTATGTACATTATGAAAATAATTTCAAAGTGTACCTCTAGTAAGTCTCCATCCATCCCAACTCAATTCTTTTTTAAATTTTGTAGTTTAGCTATAATATTCCTGTCGTATATAATGAATTACACAGTATATATATATATATATATATATATATATATATATATATATTATATATATTATAACAGATTATAAGGTGTTTTGGTGTCACCTTTCTAACAGAACCCAGGTAGTTCAAACAGGATATACAGAAAGCTGTGACAAATACGTTGAGCATGGCATTTCTCAAAGCTACATGCTCTGACAAATATTACTTTTAATCTGTAATATATTGTTGTTAAGCATAAAATTATCTAATGCAAGTTTAATTTCAACGCTAACGATACTGTCCTCTCTGTGTCCTCTTATCAGAATAGTGACTGTCACCGTGACCATCGTCACCGTGACCATCGTCATCATGACTATCATCATCGTACCCGTCGTCATCGTGTTCGTCGTCGGCAACGCGGTCATCGTCATCGCGCTCATTATTATTTTAGTCATCGTCATCACGGTCATCATCATCGCGGTCATCGTTATCATGGTCATCATCATCATCACAATCATTACCCCTAACATCAACATCACCATCACCATCAACATCAGCATCACCAACACCATCAATATCACCATCAACATCACCATCCCTCTTTATCATCATCCGTCACCATCATCATCATCATCATCATCATATTATTAATTATTATTACCATGAAATAGAAATAAGATAATTCAATGTTGAAAGATTAGAATTATATTTAATAATTAGTTTTATAAATGTACTTTTGAATAAGGATAGATTTCTAAAGAATACCGAAAATTATTTTAAATTAGAGTCTAAAGTTATTTGCGGTAAATTTAGAAAGTTTGTTACATAAGACATCGCCAACATTAACAATTCTCTACAAACTAACTTCTCCGAGATCCATTCTTCTATGTCTTATGCAAAGAAAGTTACTTAATGCCGTTTTGATAAAAGAAAATGTTGAATTTAAGTTGAAGGAGAGTAATAGTTTGCCAACAAAGGAATATGCAAAATGGAAAAACTTAAATTTTTCCCTTGTTAAGTTTATAATAAAGTAGTGCATCTACTAGAACGGAACTAGCAATTTTGCGAATATGACTTCTATTTCAAAGAAACTTTAAGAGAAAATGTGTTGGAACCGCATAAAAGTTTTACTTGTTCTCGAGTTTTTTCGCTTTGTCTTTCAGTTAGTTTAAAACAAATAGTATTGCAATTACATAGATTAAAGGAACTTTTATTAAATTAAAAACAAGGCTTAAACAGAATGGTAAATAACTAGAAATAAACTAATTTATGGTGACATATACGCGCTTCGTTAGTCACATAATAAAATTTCGGAAGTAAAATGATCAACTACTAAATTGAATACGACAAAATTGCTTCAGAATTGATAATACAGTATCATATTACTATTTCGTGTAATAAACTTACTTATTTTAGATTTTTCTCTCGACGTATTACACAAAAAGTATTAATAAAAAAACTTATACTAGAAAAAAAATGTTACATTCTTGTACGTAAAAGCATTGAGATCTTCAGTATAATGAAAGATATATCTCAGTAAATGCTCGCAATTATGACTGTATAAGTCAAGTCCCTGTTCTACCACTGAACGCTTGATAGAAACTAAAAATTAAAAAAAATAATACTTATGCTTATAAAATAATAACGGTATAAATATTACCAACCGCAAAGAAAAAGAACTAAAAGAAGGTAGATGTTTATAGCGGAGGAGGAATCATCAGACCCTTAAATTTTAAATTCAAGTTAGGCATGTCAGTGCTACGTGTAAGGAGACTTGATAAGTAAGGAGGGGTTTCTTAAGAAAGTATTTTGTAAACAAAACATTAAGGCGAGATTTTAGCGGACCGCAAGTGCAAATTCGCAACGAGTGAAGGGGAGTATAGGAAAGTGGAAATAGCAATGAATAAATTCGAAGAAGCTCGCCCGATCGGATGCGGTCTGAATGCGGTAGTAGTGGTGTATTCCACCCCGTAGTCGAGGCGGCAAAACCTCGAGGTTTGACGCGACGATCCATTTTCTTAGAAAGATTACTCAGTCGCGGAATTTAAGTTTGTTTTTTTTTAATTCCCAAAGGTGATCTCTGAAGCTATGCAGAAATACAATTTTCGAATTCTTATTATTACTTGAATTACAGAATGTTAAAATTTAATTTTAGGAAGTTTGCGATTTTTTTTTAAACTTCCCTTAAGGCAATCACGGAAAAGGAGCCTTTATGGTTCTACAGTACCTTTTCCTTCGTGTGTAGAAAAAAATTCAAGTTGATATATGTATAAATAAAAGAGGAATTTGTCGAAGTCTAATATATTGTTTTCGACATACACATACGGCTAAAATCTCGCCTTAAAACAGTGTTAAGTATTCCATATTCCACCAGCTACAGGTATTTTGTTTATCAAACATTCTCTCAAAATGTCTAAGCTTAAAATCACACGTAAGCACGAATTTTGACATGTTCAAGTATGCAGGAGCCATAAACCGAGAACAGTAGTTGACAAAACTAGAAACTCGAAAAGTAGCCTCTGTAACGTGCTAATTTTGGCTATCGTTACCTAAATGCAAGTTTGGATTTTTTTCTTCCAATAATTACATTTTAGTGGATATGTTGATATTTTCTCCTTAGTGTATATAATTACGAATACCAGTGGATATAGTTTTATCGTCTATAATGAATATTTATCCACTTTTTGTTTTATGCGGAACGCGGAATTTTAGGATCATTTCAGTTCCTCCTGTAATGTACATCGTCGTATTTTAAGTTGACTTCCCTGCATAAGGTATGTAACTGCTTTTTATTACACCTTTGTATTAATTTATTATATCTAATAGGGAAACTCCCTCCCTTGCATCAAGAAAATTTCGTATCGTTTGAACTTGCAGAGATATGGTTTCATTTCACGTTGAAGGAAGCATGGTGAAGGAGGTCATGGGTGATGAAATAATACGTTATCTTAAAGAAAAGATACATTTTGTTTTTGTGTCATTAAATACGGAGATAGGCCATGTTACGCTTGCTATTAGTTACGTATGCTGTTAGTTATTCCCGCTTTAGTAGCCACATCATATCTGTGCTGGTTGCCCTGGGTCGTGCAGTTTACCTTTACATTATTGAAAAGAAGTGAAACCTGCTTTACCTTATCATATTGTCAAGAGATAAAGTTCTCGACAGCAATTCATTTCGATATAATATATTAACATTAAAGTACAGTTAGACAAATATTGTTTCGGAAGTTTTAATACTGTTATAATGAAAAGAAAACTGCTGGCTTCGGTAAATGTTCTCTAAGATAAAAACGTTTGACTGCATAACCTTAGTACAGTAGTACTTTGTTGACATAGGTCAAAATAAACTTTGTTATTACATAGCAGTTATACAGTAGCAATTTTCAATTTTGAAATAATTCTACGTAAAATAGGTTATATTTTGTGTATAGTTTATGTATCAATTAACCTGAGCGTGAACTGACTTGCTTATCTGATTATAGCTATGGAGTTATCACTGCCTCCCTTACGACCTTATAAAGAAAAGAGCTCTCAATCTACAGTAAATTTCGTTAGTAACGTACATCGCTGAGCTAGCCCGTGGCGCATTTATCTTTTTTTAAATAAGCGAAAATGTTTATTTGATATACCTCTTTGCTTTGTAATTAAAAAAGTGTGTAAGAGGACAATACCGTAGAACAGTTTGGAGCCAACAAGGTTAGGGGGAGGAATGGGTTTTCAATAAAAAATATATTAACAAAAAGCATCTTAGAAAGAGTCCAAGGCATCGCGTAACAGATAACCTGAATTGGAGTAACTACAAACCTCATGAAGATAGCCATTGCAATTTAATAAAAGGTTTACCAGTGAACAACAGTTTATTAATTATTATTTAACAAATATGATTATATGTAACAAATATAACATGACATTTTTATTTGACACATTCATTCGCTAAAACTTCCTTATTACCTAAATTATTAAATCTAATCATCCTCTGAACACAGCCTTCTGATTGGTAAGTCCACGAATAAATTTACAATTAGGTTTTGATCACAAATTTATTTTTATTTCAGGTCCTAAAAGCCCGTTCCAAAGCTATAAGAGTGGTCTCGTTTCCCTATGAACTCTGGTGTAGTAGGCAGAATAGTACCAAATAATACGATTTAACATGATAAGACATGCTACTAGCTTTTCTGAAAGTATCGAGTCATAATTGTTGTATTGTGATTGTTGGTTGCATCGACGGAGCGTTTTCCGCTTTTTTTTAATTTATTATTTTGCAAGGTGTAAAATTAGTGCGTAGTTCTCATGTTGTTCCGTAACTATTTTAGATAGAGAAAATCTTTAAATATGAAAATTATGTGTTACAATTTGGTGAGAAATTTTTCGAGTGGACTGCTGAGGATTTTAAACCACTGTAGAAATGCGTATTCCTCATTGGTTACATTACATGTCTTGCAGGCATACGTTTTGTATAATTAACGCTACATGTTGCTTCAAACCTCCCTTTGAGTCTTTCGAAGCTAACTTCAGGTGGGTGTCTTCTGTCAGGATACCTCTGAGCATAGCTTAGGGATGCAAGAAGACAGTTTCTATCACATTCTCCTAATACATAGATCATATCAACACACTCTTCCCTAGACAAATTCATTCTGATGCACAAAACAGTGAACTTATGCAGCACAACACACAAATGCTAATTTACTGCGAATTAATATGGCAGATAAAAATTACAATTCGTATAACACGTCCTGTCATTCTTAAAACTGCAATAATTTGAAAAGTGTTAACTTTAGGTTTAGGAAACCTAATATAAAATCGAAAGCGAATGTATTTCTCTATCTGAATCATTTACACAATACAGGGTGTTCCATTTAAAAATTGAAATATTAAGTTATTGTACCACCGTAGCAACAAAATTTAACTTTTAATTTTTCGGATGACAGTAGATGATCTTGACATAACAAAATATTTTTAATTAATCTGTCACAATGCGCCCGCTGCATATTTTATTCGTTGTGTTGTCATAAAAGTCGAATAACACTGTAACGGCTGGTCCAAATTAAAAAAACATAACATTACCAGGTAGGCAATTGATAACACCCTGTAGACCTGTAGATATTTTTAGGTTACGGAGAAGAAGCTATGCACAACTTTCATATTTAAGGATTTACGGAACAACATAAGAGTTACGCACTGATCTTACACCCTGCATATTATGTATTTTTCTATTGATAATCTGGATATTTAAATAATCCATACAATTTGAATAAATATTTCGCCAGGTCTCACTGTAGTAAACTCGCAAGTCTTGAATACAGAGCTAGTTGGGCTTGTGGTAACAAAATCTACTTAGCATACGGGAGGTAATGGGTTCGATCCCCGTTACCGTCTACCTTGTATCAGGTTTTTTCAGGGGGTTTTCCTTATACAAATATAGCGGCATGATCATTGCGTATACGGACATCATGTGCAGCTGTTTAAGAGAATTCTGGGGTAGTATCTTCCCCTTCAGAACCCTAACTGCATTCGTTCCGATCCTATCCTAACCAGATTCATTGTTTTCCTTTCAAGTCTTGATCCAATTGGTACTTCTTATCATTAGAGTAAGAATAAGATCGATGGAGATATTGATTTTAGAAAATGACGATCGATAGCATTTGAATCATTAAACTCTTTAGGTAAATTTTGTAGATTTTAATTAATCAAGTTCAGTTGCCGTAGCTCATTTCAAATTGTTGTTGAATTTTATTGTTAGCGTATCATGTATGCGCGTTTTTTAAAGCTGGATACAAGTTACAAAAAAACGTAGACGTTTACAATATTTTTCAATTCGATTCAATCTTTCAAGCTCGAAACCGTGTTAATGCCTCACTCCTAAGTTTAATTAAAAATTTCACGTTGTCTGTCACGAAGCGGGTAATTTTATTATTCTAACCCTTTGAATAGGTGCAAGTTTGTCAATAATACGTAATATATAAGACATGATTATTTAGAATATCCACCATTTCAACTGATGTTAAATTATAGGTATATTTAATCCCAATCAGTTAATTCCATTTTGGGATCAAGTGCTTGTACAATTAGACTATTTAAATTACAACATTCACGGTGAAAATGTGATTTGCGAGAATTTGTACTAAAATAATTAAATCAAATTAGATCACGATTCATTAAGTCGTATTGCACACAAAGACCTATAACTAACACAATCCAGAGAAAATGGTGTAACAAAAAGATCAATAAGGGTAAATCAATTATCCCTGGTGGGATTAATAACTAATTGTAACAGGCAATGAAAGGAAAATAATGATAATAGATTTAGTAAACCATAATTAGATTTTAGAAAATCAACATTAATGTCACTTGCACATATCATTGTCAGAGTGAACATGAATAATGTAAGAAAACACCTCATCAACTTCTTGTAAAAAATGTTGAAAGTAAGTATTTTGTAAATAACACCAAAAGCAAAATTAATCCCGCTAGTACTAATATTTAATGATAATTGTTCAAAACAATGCACTTTTGGCGCATATCATAAATTGATATTGTTTATATGTATATATATATATATATATATATATATATATATATATATATATATATATATATATATATATATATATATATATATATATATATATATATATATACAGGTTTGCCCGGCAAACGTTGTCCGGATCTTTATAATAAAACACAACACAACACAAAAATTGCGTAAATAGGGAAATAATAGGAAAAATAATAATATCAAATCCTACATAGCTAAGAACCATAACAAAGGCAAAATAAATATATTGTGCAAATTTGACCAGAATCGGTCAAGTCGTTTAGAAGTTATGCGATAACACACAAATGCACCAACGATTTCATATATATATATATATATATATATATATATATATATATATATATATATATATATATATATATAATATATATATATATACAGGGTCCGGCAACAACAGCGCCTTCTTCTATATCTTCCGTTTTATATAAGCTAGATTAATAAAATTTGGAATGCAGTTATAGTATAGTTGTGTGCATATTTTAAAATTATTCACGCGAATACAGGTTGTTTATTTAAAGAGGACCAAATTATTATAAAAAATTTATAATGAAACACCTTGTATATTATTACTTTTTTGAATTCTACACATTGTTCCTAACAAATTCGCAATATATTTCCCTATCCCTAAATATAGCCGTTTTTGAGTTATTTCGATTTTTCTAAAAAAAAATTGAAATTACAGACCTTGCTTTGAAAATGTACCTCCGTAACTGTTGAAAAATAAAAGTTATCTAATTTATATGAGAATAAGTACACAGATAGAGCTTCCTTTTAATGTGAAGAAAATGACATAATTGCATACATGGTGCTTATAATTGACTTGCCAATCAACCATTATTCGAACTAGTAAAAGTGTACTTTTTCAAATAAAACACCCTGTATATTATTACATTTTTGGTTTCTACATATTAACCCTTATCAGTTCGCCATACAACTCCCTATCCCTAAATATAGCCGTTGCCGAATTATCTTCAATTTTTCAAAATGTATAAGATTATTGAGACATTTTTTAAATCTATGGCCTCGTATAGATAAAAACGAACATCATAAAACAATTGTATTATACATTAAAAAACGCAACAGAAACTAATATATTATGATAAAAGACTAATTACCATTTTTATACTGGAGGCATTGCATGTTACCAAGAATTTGACAAAAATTTACTTCAATTTCAAGTAAAATTCTAAAATCAAGTGTGCTTCTTATAAAAATTGAATGTTTGACGTAAATATATAAAACTGTAGTTAACCATTTACGAGTGTTATTGTTAGTAATCAGGATTTTTATAAAATGAATTTTACACAAAATGAGTTAGTTGATATGACATTCGTGTTGGTTGCTGCAGAAAGAAACTGTTTATTGGCCAGCAGAATTTATTCTGAAAGATATGCAGATAGAATACATCTAAACGCAAGATCGTTTCAGAAAGTTATGAGTAGATTTATTGCAACTTCATGTTCCAATTACTCCAAATATGAACGTGTTAAACCTTCTACAAATGAAGATAGTGAATTGAGGGTTCTTCTCGCCATCGAAGAGGATCATCACAGAAGCCAAAAGGACATAAGTGAAGTAGTTGGTATAAGTGAGAGATCAGTAGGTCGTCTTTTAAAGAAGAATCACTTGCATCCCTATCATATTCAGTTACACCAAGAATTGAACGATGCAGACTTCGATCATCGAGTAAGATTTGTAACTGGGTAAATTACTCAAAACACAAATTTTGTTTATATTTTATCGACAGACGAATCAACATTTCATAAGAATGGATTTGGTAACACACATAATTTTTATTATTATTCCTCAGAAAATCCACATTTATTAAGACAAGTTGATAATCAACATAAGTGGTCTTTAAGTGCCTGGGGTGCCATCGTTGGGGATTATGTCATCGGTCCATTCTTTTTGATGGACACTTGAATGGTGAGAAGTACCTTACCTTTTTGCGTAACGATTTACCGGGCTTATTAGAAAATATTACTCTTGATATTAGAGCCACAATGTGGTATCAACATGATGGCGCTCCTGCTCACTACTCTGCAGATGTAAGAGATTATCTCAATAGAGTCTTTCCAAATAAATGGATTGGGTGAAATGGACCTGTGAGGTGGCCAGCTAGGTCCCCTGATCTGACAAGAATAGATTTCTTTATATGGGGATACATAAAAAGTATTGTCTATAGGGAACCACCAACCACTGCCGAAGATATGCGTAATCGTATAACACAGGCTTTTCCATAGCATTACTCCTGAGTTGTTGTGTAGAGTTGAACAATCTTTTAAAGATCGACTTCAGGTCTGCATCCGAGAAAACGGACAACATTATGAACAATCATAAATCATTATCGCTAATGATTAGCGATAAATTTTTTATTTTTTTATTTTATTAGTTTTGTATTTTTAGAAATAATTTTAATAATTATAGTGTATTAGTTTCTGTTGCGCTTTTTAATTTGCAATACAATTGTTTTCCCCTGTTTTTTTTTCTATTTATACGAGGCCATGGATTTAAAAAAAGTTCCAATAATCTTATACATTTTGAAAAATTGAAAATAATTCGGAAACGGCTATATTTAGGGATAGGGAATTGTATATCGAATTGATAAGGGTTAATATGTAGAAACCAAAAACGGAATAATATACAGGGTGTTCTATTTGAAAAAGTAAACTTTTACTAGTTGGAATAATGTCTGATTGGCAAGTCAATTGTAAACACCCTGTATGCGATTATGACATTTTCCTTGCATTATAAGAAAGCTCGATCTGTGTACTTGTTCTGATATAAATTAGATAATTTTTGTTTTTCAACGGTTAAGGAGGTATATTTAGGGATAGGGAAATAGATTGCGAATTTGTTAGGAACAATGTGTAGAATTCAAAAAAGTAATAATATACAGGGTGTTCCAATTAAATTTTTTTTATTATAGTTTGGTCATCTTTAAATAAACAACCTGTATACACGTGAATAATTTTAAAATATGCACACAACTAAACTATAACCCTATCCCAAATTTTATTAATCTAGCTTATATGAAACGGAAGATATAGAAGAAGGCGCTCTTGTTGCCGAACCCTGTATATATATATATATATATATATATATATATATATATATATATATATATATATATATATATATGCGCACATTTTGACTCATCGGAAACGAAATATTTCCAAACAGATGGATTGGAAGAAGGGGTTTTATTGAATGGCCTGCGCGATCACCAAATCTTACCCCGTTAGATTTTTGTTTATGGGGTTACCTTAAAAGCAAAGTGTGAATAGGCCTCATACTCCTGAGGACTTAAAACAACTAATACGTGCCAAAATTCGAGTAATCACTGCAGAAACAATCGAGAACGTTCTACAGAATTTCCAATACAGACTTGCTCTGTGTCAAGAACTTCGTGGACTACAATTCGAACATCTCCTTTAAATGTTATTTTGTTCGTTTTTGCTGAATTAAATGTTGTTTTGTTACTTCTGTTGAATTAAATGTAGTTTTGTTATTCTTGTTGAATTAAATGTTCAGTTTTTAATGTTTATCGATGTGTTTTGTTGTAATAATAAAATTCTGTTGCAAGAATAGCGTAATTTTGATACTTTTTGAATTTTTATACCACTTTTTCTGGAAATTATCAACTGCAGTGCAATACATTTACACATCGTAATTTTTAGAATTTCACCAAATATGATGAAAAAATATGGTTGCTATTTAAAAAAAGTTGCGACGATGCATATCTCTTTTAAATATGGCGAGAAAAAAGTTGCCGATGAGTCAAAATATGCGCATTAAAAAATAAAAATCGACGGGTCTTAGGGATTTTTTCGGAAAATTATCACAGAAATTAATATTTCCAAGTTTCCATATTAAATGACCGCACTATATACATATATATATATATATATATATATATATATATATATATATACATATAAACATATTGAAGTACCGGTATACAAAAATCCTGTATATTCTCCTGAATTTAAACGCGGTACGTTAAAATAAAAGGTGCATATTAGGTTCTACTTTACGAAGAAACCAATTAACTCTTGTAATAGACTCAATAATCAATGTTGACTAACGAACCATTAAAACTTCCATTACAGACATTATGCGGAAACTAGTATTTAAAGCTATTGAAAAGCACGAACAAAAAGTAAAATTTTAAAAAACAATATTTTTTTTTTAATAAAACACTATTTCTGGTTTTAGCGATGCACTATTAAACATTATGAATGAATCTCTGAAGCTTTATACTTTTTGACAACATATTCTATATAATTAATAGCTTGCAAACTTCCTTTATTCAATTAAAAAGATATAAATTAAACACTTTTTATCTATATACAGAATGGTCGACCATTTTCAATATTACGTATCACTTTCATCAAGAAAAGAATTTCTTTTAATTTATTGATACATAACTTACTAAGCTACTAGGCAGAGAAAATGGAACCGAAACCATGTTCAGACAGGAGTCCTGTACAAATCACGTCTCCGGTGCCTTTCTCCACCTAACTAGCATATCTATAAAATGGTGGTTGTGGTCAAAATGTTTTACTTAAAATATATAACATTAAGTCCCCAGTTTATGTTAATAATAATTATCTCGAAGACTGATACTAACAAGACACCTGGTGAAAGTGATTCAGCCCTCGTGCACAAAATTGGAGAATGTGCTTCGCTTCAGGCGAGAAATTTGCCACGGCTATCATTAATGGACATCGCCTGTACCCTGTCTAAATGAAAAAGTAAAACTAAATTGCTTATTTCTTTCAACTCAACTAAACCATGGTTAAAAGCGAGTCAGAGACCTTCTACGGATTTTAGTACTTCGAACTATTACTTAATGACAAGTTTTTACTCAAAAGTCTAGCCCCACATAATACACACACACACCCACACGCACGCGCGCACGCGCGCACGCAACGCACGCACCACGCACACGCACGCACACTGCACGCACGCACACGCACCAACCACCCACCCACCCACCCACCCACACAATTTATTTGCAGATCTTTTCAAAATACATCAGTTTTATTTAATAATGTAAATGTCAAAATCACAACATTCTATATTTAAACATTTAAATTCCTTCAAATCTACATATTTTGCACTGTATTACGTATTTAAGACTTTCTAGACTACATAAAATCATGTTACATATGTTTGAACTCGTATTGAAAATGAGATTCCAATAATGACTGCATATACAGGGTGATGTATTTAAAAAACCAAAGTAATATCAAAGAAACGGCAAATTTGGCAACATTGCAAATATCAAATCTGGAATCTCAGTATCCCAAAATAGGCTTATCCCAAATTTTGTACAATTCGGACTAACAATAATTGGGCGGTTCCAGACTTTTGGTCCACTTTGTGTGTGTGTGTGTCGTGTGCGTGTGCGTGTTGTGGCGTGCGTGTGCGTGCGTGTGGTGTCGTGTGTGCGCGTGTGCGTGGTGTGCGTGGTGTGCGTGTAGCGTGTGTGCGTGTGCGTGTGCGTGTGTTGTTGTGTGTGTGTGCGTGTGGTGTGTGTGTGTATATATATATATATATATATATATATATATATATATATATATATATATACATACTTATTCACATGGCACCAATCCGTTCTGCCTTGTGGCACACCAGAAGTCCAGGAAAGAGATATATATATATATATATATATATATATATATATATATATATATATATATATATATATATATCTTGGGGAAAGTGGTATTTAAATACGCAACAGCATTTCTACCATAGTGCGGCGAACCATCGCCATGTTGCATTCACAACTGTTCTCTGATTTGAAGCGAAATATTCTCCAGTAACATTGGAAGCTTTTCTCGTTAGCATTGAAGATAAATTGGAGAGATCAAATGAGCCTTAAACACAAAAGGGCAAATATTGATTCCCTAATAAGACCAAACGTTAACTGAAAAACGGTGTTGTAAATTCCGGTCCACGGTTCCAGTGGAATTTTCAAGTTGCTCAGAATGGGAATTTCTCTCGAGTCAATGTACACTCATCCGTAAACAATATTTTATTAACGAGATTACCATGTGCGTTGGGTTAATTACAGAACTCCATACCAGGGTCACGATCAGTTGATGGTGACCTTTCAACAATATCCAGGATTAAATTATGGTCAGCTGATGAATGAACGGGTACTTTAGCATTTGGAAATGATCACGTTCTTCTAAGATGTTCGCAAACACTCCCGAATGCCCTGTCACGTATTCTTAGAATCTGAAACGGTGGCGGTATTCGTTCACAACCCCAATTACAGTGTCCATAGATACACAGCATGTCTGCGTATTTTTCGTATGTAAAAACAAACAAGACGATAAAATGGAAATTAATCGTGTTTAATGAAATGCGAAATTCAATCAAACTGACAGCCCAACTGTCAAAATACGTAACAAAACATAACGCTGCCTGATGTGGTTCTCGCTCCATTAACGCTACTAAAATTAAAAAAGTCATACCTCGGTAAGAAAGCATTTGTGAACCATGTTGATAAAGACATTTTTAATTTGAGTATACCTGACGAATTTTTCTACCTCATCTCACGGGGCACTCAGTATAGGGAGTCCTATTTAAAAATACACACTTTGTGTAAATAACTGTGATATGTGACAACTTAACTTATTTTTGATAAAATTATAAATTTGATTGAACACTTTAAAATTTGTTTTTTGAATTAATGTTCTACCTTTAAACATAAATAATTATAGGGAATACAATGATCGGTTCCACAAATGTTGATTAACATTCCTATTATTTAATCACTTGATTAATAAGCTACAATTGTCAAAATTCTTAAAACCTCAAAAATCGACCAATCAAATGACAGAAACCCTAATTAGAGTTTGTGAAACCACTCTAAAAGAGTTAGTAAAGTTTTCTTGGTGTAATAAAAACACACCTCGAGTGGCTTGAGTTTTTAATTAGATTATAGTTTGTTAAATGTTTTTTATTTTACACCATACCAGTCACGCTGAGCTTCTGACCCCAATTTGAGGTACGCTACTTTGCAAAAAATTATAAACCACTCACGGCTTTATAAAATTCTAGAAAAAATATCGATTGTCATTGTATCTGTCACCACCGAGATAAGAAGCGGAAAGATATCCTGTCAAAAACTGATTTGTTGTAACTTCCTTTGCTTATCACAAACTGACTAAAAAACATATTCAGCGCGTGCCAACCACAACAATGTGTGAACGTAACGAATAAGAAGTAATTTGAGGTTGACGGTTTTTTTTTATGTATTTTAGATTACAATTATTGCTAAACGATTTCATTACATTACAGCCATTTACATCAAACAAACAAGCGAATTTTTTAAGTAAGTTGGTACCAGTTACAATAGTATAAAAAATTGAATACACATGAATAATCTGCTTAACTATAGAACAAATGACAATAATGGTCAAAAAAAGTTTAATGCAAAAGTGTCAATTATCGGATGTAAGTGTAAATGCCAACCTTGTCAAATCCGATCAAAAAACAGTATTTTGAAGTATGTATCATTAAAAATGTAGTACGGCAAGTTCATTAAAACAAAAATGTTCCCATTGGTTCTTATAGTGCATTTGTTTTTAAACAGCTTGAAAAATAATTATTTACTTAATTTTTTTTATTCAACAAGTGATTACGTTTTCATGCTTCTTTTAAGTTTTTATTTTTAGACAGAAAACCCCATCTGTTGATATCATTAAATTTAATACCCACTATGCTTTAAATAGAGTATTACTGTACATTAAATCTTTATTTTTTTCCATAAGTGATGGAAGGAGCAAGAAGTACATTCCGTTTGACGAATAGAGATTGTTTTTCTAAATATGCACAAACAAACCAAATCGAACGAAACAAGTCATTATAAAATTAAAAATATATTTTTTCTAAATTGGTGTGGAATAAAATGAGAATATGACTATTCGGATACGTAACACAGTTTGATCACTTTTGAAGGATTTTTAATAAATACTTTATGAATAGGTGCTTGATCATTTAAAAAATGAAGTTATATATATATATATATATATATATATATATATACGCATACCGGGTGTTTCGGAAAGAATACGCGTAACTTCAGAAAACGATAGATCTAATC
The DNA here is from genome assembly GCA_036346205.1 of Vesta saturnalis. Taxonomy (NCBI): domain Eukaryota; kingdom Metazoa; phylum Arthropoda; class Insecta; order Coleoptera; family Lampyridae; genus Vesta; species Vesta saturnalis. Next base: position 549,654 of record JARFJB010000939.1, on the reverse strand, counting down.
ATTTTAACACAAAACTTTCATATAAACTTTTCTCGATTGGCAAGGGAATTTTTGGATAGGAGATTTGGAAATACGTGGATTGGTCGAGGGGAACCTGTACCCGACCTTAATCCCCTCAATTTTTCATTTTGGGAATTCATGAAAAATGATGTTTATTCTGTAGAAATACATAATGAAGAGCAACTATGGATAAGAATTATGGTATCCGCAGATAGATTCCATAATAACTCAGGAATATTTCAAAGATGTCGTCAATCCTTAAGAAGAAGAATTGAAAAATGTATTCAAGTACAAGGACAACAATCTTCTAAAAATTTAATGTTTTTTTTTAATCACTGCCCTTCATTGTTGCTATTAAAATTTAATTGTTGAAGTGTTATGTCATTGTTTTTGCAAATAAGTTACTTTGGCGCTTTTGGATAACTCATGCATCGGATGCATTTTTCTCGTAAACCGTTGGTCAAAGCGACTTCATTAAGGTATACCTTTCTGAAGCAGAAAAGATGGGAAAATAAATTTTCCCAGTCGAAAATGACATACAGTGTAAGGCAAAAAAGTTAGGACCGATTCAAAGATGGAAACCTGTATGTGGCGCCCTCTATCAGTAATAAAAGAACTAAGGTCATATTTGAATTTTGCGTGATAAAAAGCCCCTGTATACAAAATTTCGTCCGCTCATTACATCATTGTAAGAAGATATTAAGAAAAAAAACAAAAAAATAATTAAAACTTCAACACCCTGTATCTTTTAAACGAAGGCGTTGCGGACCTAAGTGCATAAAAACTTTTTTTCTTATTTTAGTGTCCTCTATCGTGTGGCACTATGCATGGCACTTTTTCTATGTCACCCTGTATATATATATATATATATATATATATATAATACATATATATATATATATATATATATATATATATGTATGTAGAATTTAAATTTCCGCGTCCTCCATGTGTTGAATTAGTGGGCCCGCGTTTGTGTTGGAGTAGTCTCTAAGGGATAGTTTAATCGACGTTTCGGCAAGATCCATCTTCAGGATACGTTTAACTTTCGGCTGCTGCTTCGTGTTACTCGTATTGAACTGACTCATTTTGGTTGGGGTTCCGTGTTATAGAGTTCCGAGTCACTGGTTACATACATCATTGCGTGTTTTTGGTCCCTTTGTTGCGCTTTCAGTTTCTCTACTTTCTTTTTGTTGTTTTCTTTCGTTGCACTTTCACTTTCGCTTTCGTTTGTCGTCGTGTTTGAATGTGTTATTTTTATGTGATTATCCATTAGACCATTAGAATTGGTTTCCATGTTGTCAATAATCTTGATCCATCACCTGTGTGTGTCTGTGTGTGTCAGTCTATGTGACTGTATGTGTGTCTGTCTGAGTATCTGTCAGTGTGCCTGTCTGTGTTCCAGTCTGTGTACCTGTCTGTGTGCCTGTCTGTGTGCCTGTCTGTGTGCCTGTCTGTGTGCCTGTCTGTGTGTCTGTCTGTGTGCCTGTCTGTGTGTCTGTCTGTGTGTCTGTCTGTGCGTCTGTCTGTGCGTCTGTCTGTGCGTCTGCCTGTGCGTCTGCCTGTGATTCTGTCTGCGCGTCTGCCTGTGCGTCTGTCTGTGCGTCTGTCTGTGCGCCTGTCTGTGCGTCTGTCTGTGCATCTGTCTGTGCGTCTGTCTGTGCGTGTCTGTGCGTCTGTCTGTACGTCTGTCTGTGCGTCTGTCTGTGCGTCTGTCTGTGCGTCTGTCTGTGCGTCTGCCTGTGCGTCTGTCTGTGCGTCTGTCTGTGCGTCTGTCTGTGCGTCTGTCTGTGCGTATGTCTGTGCGTCTATCTGTGCGTCTGCCTGTGCCTCTGCCTGTGCGTCTGCCTGTGCGTCTGCCTGTCCGTCTGCCTGTGCGTCTGTCTGTGCGTCTGTCTGCGTATGTCTGTGCGCCTGTCTGTGCGTCTGTCTGTACGTCTGTCTGTGCATCTGTCTGCGTCTTAGCAGTGCGTCTGTCTGTGCGTCTGTCTGTACATCTGTCTGTGCGTCTGTCTGTGCGTCTGTCTGTGTGTCTGTCTGCGCGTCTGTCTGTGCATCTGTCTGTGCGTCTGTCTGTGCGTCTGTCTGTGCGTATGTGCGTGCGTACGTGTGTGCGCGCGTGTGCGTGTGCGTGCACGTGCGCCTGTGCGTCTGTGCGTGTGTGCTTGCGTGTGCTTGCGTGTGCGTGTGCGTGTGTACTTGCGTGTGCGTGTGTGCTTACGTGTGCGTGTGTGCTTGCGTGTGCGTGTGTGCTTACGTGTGCATGTGCTTGCGTGAGCGTGTGTGCTTGCGTGTGCGTGTGTGCTTGCGTGTGCGTGTGCTTGCGTGAGCGTATCTGCTTGCGTGTGCGTGTGTGCTTGCGTGTGCGTGTGTGCTTGCGTGAGCGTGTCTGCTTGCGTGTGCGTGTGTGCTTGCGTGTGCGTGTGTGCTTGCGTGTGCGTGTGTTTGCCTGTGCGTGTGCTCGTGTGCGTGTGCTTGCGTGTGCTGTGTCTTGCGTGTGCGTGTGTGCTTGCGTGTGCTGTGTCTCGTGTGGTGCTTGCGTGTGCGTGTGCTTGCGTGTGCGTGTGTGTTTGCGTGTGCGCTTGCGTGTGCGTGTGTTGCGTGTGCGTGTGTGCTTGCGTGTGCGTGTGCTTACGTGTCGTGCGTGCTTACGTGTGCGTGCGTGCTTACGTGTGCGTGCGTGCTTGCGTGTGCGTGCGCGTGCGTGCTGCTGTGCGCGTGCGCGTGCTGCTTGCGTGTGCGTGCGTGCTTGCTGTGTGTGCTTGCGTGTGCGTGTGAGTGTGTGCTTGTGTGTGCGTGTGAGTGTCTGCTTGCGTGTGCGTGTGTGCTTGTGTGCGTGTGTGCTTGCGTGTGCGTGTGGCTGTCTGTGCGTGTGTGCTTGGTGTGCGTGTGTGCTTGCGTGTGCGTGTGTGCTTGCAGTGCATGTGCTTGCGTGTGCGTGTGATTGCGTGGGCAGTGTGCTTGCGTGTAATGTGTGCTTGCGTGTCGTGTGCTTGTGTGCGTGTGTCTTGCGTGTGTTTGCGTGTGCGTGTGTGCTTGCGTGCGTGTGTCTTGGAGTGTGTGCTTGGTTGCGAGTGTGCTTGCGTGTGCGTGTGTGTATGTCTTGCGTGTGCGTGTGTGCTTACGTGTGCGTGCGTGCTTGCGTGCGTGCGTGCTTGCGTGATTGCGTGGCGTGCGTGCTTGCGTGTGCGTGCGTGCTTGCGTGTGCGTGCGTGCTTGCGTGTGCGTGCGTGCTTGCGTGTGCGTGTGCGAGTGCGCGGGTGTGTGTGTGTGTGTGTGTGTGTGTGTGTATGCGTGCGTGCGTGCGCGTGCGTGTGTGTGTGCGTGCGTGTGTCTGTGTCCGCGCGCGCGCGCGTGTGTGTCTGTCTGCGTATGCGTCTGTGTCTGCGTCTGTGCCTGCGTCTGTGTCAGTGTCTGTGTCTGTGTGTCTGTGTGTCTGTGTGTCTGTGTCTGTGTCTGTGTGTCTGTGTCTGTGTGTCTGTCTGTGTGTCTGTGTCTGTGTGTCTGTGTCTGTGTGTCTTGTCTGTGTGTCTGTGTCTGTGTGTCTGTGTCTGTGTGTCTGTGTGTCTGTGTCTGTGTGTCTGTGTGTCTGTGTCTGTGTGTCTGTGTCTGTGTCTGTGTGTCTGTGTCTGTGTGTCTGTGTCTGTGTGTCTGTGTCTGTGTGTCTGTGTCTGTGTGTCTGTATCTGTGTGTCTGTGTCTGTGTGTCTGTGTCTGTGTGTCTGTGTGTCTGTCTGTGTGTCGTGTGTCTGTGTCTGTGTGTCTGTGTCTGTGTGTGTGTCTGTGTCTGTGTCGGTGTGTCTGTGTGTCTGTGTCTGTGTGTCTGTGTGTCTGTGTCTGCGTCTGCGTGTACGAGTGCGTGTGTGTGTGCGTGCGTGTGTGTGTGTCTGTGTGCCTGCGCGCGCGCGTATGTGTGTCTGTGTGTGTGTGTGTGTGTGTGTGTCTGTGTGTGTGTGTGTGTGTGTGTGTGTGTGTGTGTGTGTGTGTGTGTGTGTGTGTGCGTGCGTGTGTCTGTGTGTCCGCGCGCGCGCGCGCGCGTGTGTGTGTCTGTGTCTGCGTATGCGTCTGTGTCTGCGTCTGTGCCTGCGTCTGTGTCAGTGTCTGTGTCTGTGTGTCTGTGTCTGTGTCTGTGTGTCTGTGTCTGTGTGTCTGTCTGTGTGTCTGTGTCTGTGTGTCTGTGTCTGTGTGTCTGTGTCTGTGTGTCTGTCTGTGTGTCTGTGTCTGTGTGTCTGTGTCTGTGTGTCTGTGTGTCTATGTCTGTGTGTCTGTGTCTGTGTGTCTGTGTCTGTGTGTCTGTGTGTCTGTATCTGTGTGTCTGTGTCTGTGTGTCTGTGTCTGTGTGTCTGTGTCTGTGTGTCTGTCTGTGTGTCTGTGTGTCTGTGTGTCTGTGTGTCTGTGTGTCTGTGTGTCTGTGTCTGTGTGTCTGTGTCTGTGTGTCTGTGTCTGTGTGTCTGTGTCTGTGTGTCTGTGTCTGTGTGTCTGTCTGTGTGTCTGTGTCCGTGTCGGTGTGTCTGTGTCTGTGGGTCTGTGTCTGTGTGTCTGTGTGTCTGTGTGTCTGTGTCTGCGTCTGCGTGTACGTGTGCGTGTGTGTGTGCGTGCGTGTGTGTGTGTGTCTGTGTGTCTGCGCGCGCGCGTATGTGTCTGTGTGTGTGTGTGTGTGCGTGTGCGTGTGGGTGTGTGTGTGGTGTGTGTGTGTGTGTGTGTGTGTGTGCGTGCGTGCGTGCGTGCGTGCGCGCGTGCGTGTGTATGTGTGTGCTTGCGTGTGCGTGTGTGCTTGCGTGTGCGTGTATGCTTGCGTGAGTGTGTGCTTGCGTGTGCGTGTGTGCTTTCGTGTGCGTGTGTGCTTTCGTGTGCGTGTGCTTGCGTGTGCGTGTGTGCTTGCGTGTGCGTGTGTGTTTGCGTGTGCGTGTGTGCTTGCGTGTGCGTGTGTGCTTGCGTGTGCGTGCGTGCGCGTGCGTGCTTGCGTGCTTGCGTGTGCGTGTGTGCTTGCGTGTGTGTGTGTGCTTGCGTGTGCGTGTGAGTGTGTGCTTGTGTGTGCGTGTGAGTGTCTGCTTGCGTGTGCGTGTGTGCTTTCGTGTGCGTGTGCTTGCGTGTGCGTGTGTGCTGCCTGTGCGTGTGTGCTTGGGTGTGCGTGTGTGCTTGCGTGTGCGTGTGTGCTTGCAAGTGCATGTGTGCTTGCGTGTGCGTGTGATTGCGTGGGCGTGTGTGCTTGCGTGTGAATGTGTGCTTGCGTGTGCGTGTGCTTGTGTGCGTGTGTGCTTGCGTGTGCGTGTGTGCTTGCGTGTGCGTGTGTGCTTGCGTGTGAGTGTGTGCTTGCGTGTGCGTGTGTGCTTGCGTGTGTGTGTGATTGCATGTGCGTGTGTGCTTACGTGTGCGTGCGTGCTTGCGTGTGCGTGTGTGCTTGCGTGTGCGTGTGTGCTTGCGTGTGCGTGTGTGCTTGCGTGTGCGTGTGTGCTTGCGTGTGAGTGTGCTTGGGTGTGCGAGTGTGCTTGCGTGTGCGTGTGTGTATGTGCTTGCGTGTGCGTGTGTGCTTGCGTGTGCGTGTGTGCTTGCGTGTGCGTGTGTGCTTGCGTGTGTGTGTGTGATTGCATGTGCGTGTGTGCTTGCGTGTGCGTGCGTGCTTGCGTGTGCGTGCGTGCTTGCGTGTGCGTGTGCGTCTGTGCGTCTGTGCGTCTGTGCGTCTGTGTCTGTGTGTCTGTGTGTCTGTGTGTCTGTGTGTCTGTGTGTCTGTGTGTCTGTGTGTCTGTGTGTCTGTGTGTCTGTGTGTCTGTGTGTCTGTGTGTCTGTGTGTCTGTGTGTCTGTGTGTCTGTGTGTCTGTGTGTCTGTGTGTCTGTGTGTCTGTGTGTCTGTGTGTCTGTGTGTCTGTGTGTCTGTGTGTCTGTGTGTCTGTGTGTCTGTGTGTCTGTGTGTCTGTGTGTCTGTGTGTCTGTGTGTCTGTGTGTCTGTGTGTCTGTGTGTCTGTGTGTCTGTGTGTCTGTGTGTCTGTGTGTCTGTGTGTCTGTGTGTCTGTGTGTCTGTGTGTCTGTGTGTCTGTGTGTCTGTGTGTCTGTGTGTCTGTGTGTCTGTGTGTCTGTGTGTCTGTGTGTCTGTGTGTCTGTGTGTCTGTGTGTCTGTGTGTCTGTGTGTCTGTGTGTCTGTGTCTGTGTGTCTGTGTGTCTGTGTGTCTGTGTGTCTGTGTGTCTGTGTGTCTGTGTGTCTGTGTGTCTGTGTGTCTGTGTGCTGTGTGTCTGTGTGTCTGTGTGTCTGTGTGTCTGTGTGTCTGTGTGTCTGTGTGTCTGTGTGTCTGTGTGTCTGTGTGTCTGTGTGTCTGTGTGTCTGTGTGTCTGTGTGTCTGTGTGTCTGTGTGTCTGTGTGTCTGTGTGTCTGTGTGTCTGTGTGTCTGTGTGTCTGTGTGTCTGTGTGTCTGTGTGTCTGTGTGTCTGTGTGTCTGTGTGTCTGTGTGTCTGTGTGTCTGTGTGTCTGTGTGTCTGTGTGTCTGTGTGTCTGTGTGTCTGTGTGTCTGTGTGTCTGTGTGTCTGTGTGTCTGTGTGTCTGTGTGTCTGTGTGTCTGTGTGTCTGTGTGTCTGTGTGTCTGTGTGTCTGTGTGTCTGTGTGTCTGTGTGTCTGTGTGTCTGTGTGTCTGTGTGTCTGTGTGTCTGTGTGTCTGTGTGTCTGTGTGTCTGTGTGTGTGTGTGTGTGTGTGTGTGTGTGTGTGTGTGTGTGTGTTGTGTGTCTGTGTGTCTGTGTAGTGTGTGTGTGTGTGTGTGTGTGTCACACACACGCACACTGCTCACGCGCGCGCACACGCGCACTGCACACCACGCACGCACGCACGCACGCACGCACGCACGCGCACACACGCACTGACGCATACACGCACACACGTACACACGCACACAGGCACACACACACCTTTAATTAAATTTGAAAAAAGCACAAATGAACAATTATCCCTCTAGACACAAAGGAGTCTGTATAGTTCAACTTCTACTTCTATATTGTTGTTTCACCCGCGCATCGCTTCATTGTTTTTCCAACCATTCCACCGCAACACTGCTTCTGCAGCACTTGCCAATATCCTGCAACATATTTTGCAACCACCTCTCTAATATCTGAACAGAATATCTCAAGACAACCATTTCTCGCCCCGGGTGGTGCGGTCCAATAACTCGGCCGCTGTTGCTGTAGTGGGGGTGATGGTTGTGGCGGGGGTGTAATACTGGAAAAAATAAAATTGGTTACAACATTATCAATTACAATAATTGTAAACTTTTATACTAAAGTACGTTCTTGTTAAGATAACTGTAATTTTCATCGTCACCCTCTATGATAACATTTAGGGAGTGCTCCACATCAGTAGATCGTAGTAGCAGAATTAGAGACTTGATATCAGGCAACTCATTTTTTGGCGGTATTGCCTCTATATTTTCCAATATTGTTAGTTTTCATGTCGAAGGGTTGCTTCTTTTCGATGTAGGTGCCAAACAAGTGAGAACTAGTACGCGACTACTGACTTAATAAAAATAATACTATATATACAGGTAATCTTTGCTATCGTAAGCAGAGAGAGAAAGAAAAACTAGAATGAAATACAGTACATTAGGGTCACATTGCGATCACTATGAATGCGAAGTTCAGCACCACTAAAAATATAGTTGAGATGAAATCATTTTAAAATTATGTACGCATAAACATAAAAAGGTATGGTTAGTTAACAGCAAAAAATAGGAATTTAGCGCAAAAAATTTTATACTAAAACACAATAAGCTGCGAGCATGTACCCATCTTTTAATTGTATAATGCATCGTTTTAGTTAAAATAATTAAAGCGGTTATTTATTACTCCCATGTATTTACATCCAAAAATTCAATCGATTTTTAAAATATCCAGCATGTTTTACATTTATGTATTGCACTTTGTTTGGATACACAAATGATTCATTGATATATCTTCTACTTTTCTGATACATAATTTCACTTTAAAACCAATCAGTTCAAATTCTCAGCATAAATAACAATACATCGGTTTATATATATATATATATATATATATATATATATATATATATATATATGCATGTATATATATATATATATATATATATATATATATATATATATATATATATAATACATATTAATCCACCTGCAATCATATGGGGAACAAGTGAGAACCCTAGCTTGAAAAAATTTTGTGGTAGTCCAATTAACTCCCACCAATGGTAACGTCAAGCTGAGCATCTCTAAAGAGTCATGTAGTTTTCCTTACCATCAGACTACACACAAACCATGTACACTTCCCTCAATGGTGATAAATAAGAATAGAACGATCCTTTCGGTCTATAATTAAGACAACTGCGTAGTAAACAGTCTTCAAAACGGAATAGCTATTTGTATACCCCCTCTTTACCCGTTACTTGTATAACCAGTTTACCATGTTACCTGTTATGCTGATATGGATAGCAAGAAACTGGTATTGAAATGTAGAATTGTTCAGGTACGTAAAACTACAGAACAAAAGTATACTCTTTTTAAAGCGAACAGATTCAGTAGTGAACTGGAATACCTAAAGATTTTCCAGCCACTCATAGAACCACATTCAAACATTTATTTATTTATTCTTTGAATTTGAACTGATTCATTTTATCGTTTTCGTTTTAAAGAGAAATTGTGTATCAGGTAAGCATAAAATAGATGCATCGTTTATATTAGGTGTATGTAAACAAGATGGAAAATATAAATGTATAAATTAAGTTGGATATTTCAAAAAAAGGTTTTATTTCTGCATGTAAAAATATTGGAATAAATAACCGCTTTAATTATTTTACCTAAAGTGTGCATTATTGTACAGATAAACGATGGGTACATGCACGTATCTTATTGTGTTTTAGAACTTATATTATCAAATTTTTAGCATAAAATGCAATTTTTTGCAGTTAATTAACCATACCTTACTTTGTATGCGTACATTATTTTAAAATGATGTCATTGATTGTATTTTTATTGCTGCTGAATTCATTACCATTTTGCATTAAGAATACAATGTGACTCTGGTGTGTTGTACTCCATTACGCTTTATTCATTCTCTCGCTAGCTTTTTCTACCATGACAGTAAAGATTACATGTATATATAGATCTTATAATTTTCAATTATTTTTATTAACGCAATAATCGTATACAAGTTTTTGCCCCCCTTAAGATAGCGTCGACATCGAAAAAACGTACATGAAAACCCACTTATTTGAAAAATATATTCGTAATAACGCCACAAACAACATTATTTGTTTATTTGTTCAAATTCTGCCACTACCACCTAATGATGTGGTAACTGCCCTCATAGAGGATGATGCAGAAAATTACAGTCGTTATTTTGAGAAGAAGGTACCTTAACATAAACGTTTACTATTATTGCAATCGATAATATTCTATTCAACTTCATGTTTTCCAGAACGCGCCACAACCACTGTCACTATAGCAGGAGCGGCTGTGGTATCGGACCGCACCACCTGATATACCACCCTGCGAATATGAAGCATTCTGTTTAGGAAACACCCAGGCTACCTTTCAGTTTCAGCAGATATAAGAAAGGTGGTTCCAAAATTTTCAGGATGAGAATTGCTGCTAAATACCGTGTTGTAGCAAAAAGGTGAGAAAAACAATTAAGTGATGCATGGGTGAATCTAGACAATTTAGGGGAAATTAAACTACAGAGGCTTCCTTGGGATAATTGTTAGCGTTTTTTTCTAATTTAGAGGTATGTGTTCGTGCGTGTGCGTGTGTGTGTGTGTGTGTGTGTGTGTGTGTGTGTGTGTGTGTGTGTGTGTGTGTGTGTGTGCGTGCGTGCGTGCGTGCGTGCGTGCGTGCGTGTGTGTGCGTGTGTGTGCGTGTGTGTGCGTGTGTGTGCGTGTGTGTACGTGTGTGTGTGCGTGTGTGTGCGTGTATGTGCGTATGTGTATGCACCTGTGTGCGCGTGTGTGCGCGTAGGTGCATGTGCGCATGTGGTTGCCTCTTTTGTTTAAAAATAAACCGAAATAATCTAAATTTATGTACATTATGCATATTATTGAAATAACAATATTTTTCTATCGGCTCATTGCTTGTAACAATTAGTGCAAATTTGAGCTTGCTTACAAGCTTTCTGTAAATGAGAGGTCTTTCCTTATACGCTTTCTCAAAATTTTCATTAATCATCATTTGTCTTTGTGTGGTATTAGAATAATATAGACCAGATGCTAGATTGTTAACAGTACTAATATACTCCCAACAGTGGGAGACAGTCGTAACATTACAGTAAATAGCCTAATTGTTACGAAGGCTACAGGATCATAATTATTCACAATTCTAAACGTATTCAACTTTAATCTTCAACATATATCATACGAAGTTTAACCGTATTTAGAATTGAGATAAGGTTATATTAACATCATCTTCCAATCCAACAATTTTTTATGGTATAAGTCCTTTGTTAGTGGAAGAATTGCCATATTCATAGATTCATTTTGCTACATTTTATTATAAAGATTTGTTAAGCAAATAAGTAGTATATAATAATACATATTTAAGTAGACAAAGTACTGCTTTTAGAGGAGGCTATTACTGACCCGTGCGTCTTCATTTGATCGTTTAAAAAAACAGAGATGCAATTTTGGTAGAACAATTTACATGTATATAATTGATTGCCAAAGATCCAAGTAGTAGCTTTGAAAACTCATACCTAGTGATTTGATTTTCCAAGCTCCCTCGTACCTATGGTTAAAAGTTTTAAATGAACACGTAAAGTGTTACAGTCTTTCATTATTGACAAAACATAGTTTTAAATTAATGCAACGAAAAGATAATCGATTGTTCAATATAAGATAACACATTGTTTTTCAGGTGAGAATAATAAATGAAAAAGGGAAAATTGAAAATCGGTATTGACGTTATCTCTAACAAAAAAAAATTGAATAAAAAATTATAAATGGTTGTAAATCACATCTTTTTTTTTCATGCGCATCCATATGAACAAGATTAATATCATGGCACATTATTTCATTACAGAATTCACGCTTAAAAGTAATCAAGAAAAACGGCATTTTAGTAGGTTACTCATAAAGTCATAAACATGGTAAAATCGTTAACAATTTGTTCTTTTATAAGAGACGTATTACAGTAAGTTTCCAACTTTGTTTAATAGAATTAATTTTGGAAGGAATGCGTCCGAATGTGTGAATACCAACAGCACTCGTTAGCATAATACAAAAAGAAACGATCCAGTTGTACCGTCGGTGGTCTTCAATTTATTTGTAATATAAAATAAACAAAGTATTTTTGATACCTAAGTTTTATTTCTACTATTTGTAGTAATTTCAGCCTACAGGTCATACCATAAAATAAGGAAATGGCCTGTACGAGTGATTGAACATTCTATGGATTCAGCGGTTGTAAATTCCTGGATACAGTATAAACATGATTATTTAGACAGGAAATTGCCAATATGTTAGACCTGAATGCCTTTAAACTAGGAGTTGCGAAATACCTAATTCGTGATACATCATCTTTGGAAAATAATCTTGCCGTGGAAGACCAGCCACCTGAACAGTCATGGTAAAAGGGTGTTGGTAAGCCAGGACGGGCACAACTTCCAATTATACAACAGAGAAGCGTAAATGCCGAACGCCTTCCCATGGCTGAAAATCTGAAGGAAGCGCAAAGTTACCGCCAAGAAAAATGTAGTGGTAGATCAACAATAAAGTGCCATCATGCGATGCCTTTTTCTGTGTTGTAAAGATAGAAACTACTTCGAAATAAACTGTAATTCTATATTTTCTGTAAAATAGACAATACCTAAGTTTTATTTCTACCATTTGTAGACGGTGTGTCCTCACTACTTGTAGATTTGAAATATTACACACATGTAGCCAGTTTTGATGTACGAATTTATTGTCCACAAATATGGACATATTTTTCTCTCTTTTTTTCCAATAGTAGGAGCTGTGTAACCGCATATGTATGTTGTGTTGCCTATATCCTATATATCCAAAAAAATTAATTTTATAACACATCCACGGCGCGGGGACTGACAAGGGTATAGTAAAAATTGTAATTGCTAGAAATTACAGTAATTTGTTATATTTATTAAACAAATGCGATTTATTTCAAACGAAAACGTGTGTAAAATAAAATGAATTTAAAAAATTTTTGAAAGTGAAATAATAATGTGTTGTTTTAAATCCAATATATTTAAACGACTACGAGAAGCATTTTTATCTTGCGATATTTAAATTACTCATGTGTAACAAAAATAAGCTTTTAGTTTTCAAGAGATTTTCTATTCCACGATTTTCCAATAGAGAAAATTCCCGTTTGAATCGAGAGAGTAAAAAAAAGTTATTAAAGGAGTTACGATCTATTTATAACGAAATTAACTAATGCCTTGTCTTCAACTTGTGCGTGATTGACCAACTTCCTTACTGCGTCGCTCGACAATGTCATATCTTATTAACGTAACCGCACGTTTCGGTTTATGGCAATACAAGTACTACATCAACTCAAACGATAATTTTTCTCAAAAATTCGCAGGATAGCTGTAAAAAATTCATCTTATAGCCATCTTGCCTTAAGCATAATGTACAATACCAATATTGATATAGTAACGCTTTTTATTCTGTAAAATGATGACACATCGGAACTTGAATGTCACTTGTAAAGCTAAAATATGATATCCTATTTATAGCAACTTCTTATCGACTTAAGCCATAGCTTCTCTTACCTTCTAAAAAATTGAAATCGTTTACTATTTCACAAAAAAGAATTCTGAAATAAAAATTTTAATTTATTATATTGGTTTTCTGAACGTCGAACTAAAGATTTTCGAAACCATTTTTATTACATTTAAAATTATAATATGCCACGAATTTTAATTAAGGAAATCCCTAAAGTTAAAAGTTTAGTAACAGATGATTAAAATTGAGTGTCTTCGAATTCCGTAAACTTGCTTAGATGAAAATTTATGCAAGATATTAAAAAAAAAAAATAATTCGAATTGCTCTCTTTTAATTAATACGGTCTTAACTATTTATTAATTTATTTTTCCATAAAACTCAGAGGTCAAGGAAACTCGAGATTCTATCGAAGTTTACAAGCGCCCTTTTTTTATCTAATATCAGTATTTATATAATTATTGACGGTTCGTGTTCCATAAATTAATTTAATTGCTTAGTTAAATATTGATGCCTCACTTTTCACACGTGGAGTGTTCAATTAATTATGAATTACAACAAAATTACGTTTTTAGACGTTTCATCTTATTATTTTCTATTCTGTTACGAAATTAACTTAAACATTACCTATACAATTATTTATAATGAAAACCACGTATTACATCATTCATTTTAAAAAAGGGCACACCTCAAAACCCACCATTTTCAAGTGAAACGAACAGCAAATTTGAACCCTGAACTTTAAGCATACGAAACTAACTCTCTGTATCACCGTACTCTAATTTATACGTAGGTTTAACAAACTTCACTTTAACCTACAGCAAAAATGATTATTTTAAAAATAATTAGATTTTAAACGCAGTCGATAAGTTTATCATAAACAGAGATTTAGCACATTATTGAACTCTTATTGAAAGAACAAATGTAGAGTTATAAAGCAGGTATAAAATTAATCAGAAGATCAAGTTTGACCTTTACTTAAAGGTTAACAATGTTCGATAAAATTAAATAAATTGAAGAATCGTTTCCTCTTATTAGCATACTAACGACACAAGTCAAGCATTCAGCAAAAGTTACTGTAAAAGTGTTGTTGCATAATAATGTGCCTTATCGAACGTAAAAGGGCACAGTATGGCACCAAAACTATACAGTGATAGTATAGTCAGTTTGCAAAAGAACAAAATCTACGCCCCGTGGGATTTTTGATGATACAAGCATGGGAGTGGTATCAATCTCTTCGTTGTAACATGGAGAATCAGTATTTGGATGGTGGACAGTAGCCACTAGTGGCAGATTAATCTTAGACACAAAAAAGAAAATGGCCGCCGCTGGGCCGCACATGGTACTGGTTCTTCACGATTATCTCGTAAAATACCTTATTTATGACAAAGTGACTTATTACTAAAAGGGTTTAGTATTAAATTCTACACAAAAACTGACATTGCAGCCAACAACAATATTCCAACTCATCAGAAGTAAATGCCCATGACCTTTAACATAGAAATTCGGCTTTGAAATACAAAATTAACTCAGGAGCTTCAAATCTCCAATTTCACTCACCAATATCACCTTTTATTACTTTGTGCATATAATACATACCTTTAAATTTAGATACTTTCAATATTAAGTTAATACAAATCTATCTTTGTTGCAGTTAACTTGGGGAAGTAATCCGGAAAGAATGGATGCTGCATATCAGTGTAGTTTGGCCAAGAACAGGGAGACAATCAATAATCCTAGTTGTCTCCTGTGTACTTCGTTAACGTCTAAAAAACTAGTATCCCAGCCGTCAAGTGATACTTACCGGAAACTTGTGAATTGCATAGCTGAGAGACAATATTATGGTGATGAACAATGCAAAAATATTGTAAACCAGTTTGATGATGATTTTAGTGTTGATTGTATAAAAAAACAAAATATTGGGTGTTATAGGTCGTGTTATCAACGTATAACCCATAAAAACCATATTGAACTTTTAAAAAAGAAACACGAGGGAAAAATAAATGAGCCATTGGAAGAAGCATGTGCGTCAACATCTGAAAGTTGTTCTAACAAAGATCTAAAGCGGGAAAGTATATAAAAGAACACTGTTTGTTTTTGTGACAAGCCAGGTACTGCAAGAGTTAAATTAAGAAAAGTGTCGACTAATGCTGCTGGAAAAAACTTGTGCCGTGCTGTTGAACTAAATAATGATGACATTTTACGAATACGGCTTAGAGAAGCAGTAGACCCTAATGACACCCATGCAATTAGCGTGATGTATCACACTAAATGTTGGCCAACAAATGTCACTAACGTCCTCCGATCGAAGATTACGGACACAAATGAACAGAATAAGGATGTTGCTTCAATGCAGCATGTGTGGAGTTTATAAGTATATTGGCGCAGGAACTGTCTTCAGAGAAGATATTTGGTACGGATGTCCTGGAAGAAACGTATTTAAATATTTGTTCTGCTAACAATGTACAACATAATGACATAAAGACATTGAATTCTCTCGTCCAAACCAGGCTAACAAGCCTCAAAGAGTTTCAATGACATGTACTAGAGACAAACTAATTGCTGAAGCGGAAAATTGTGGCGATGAAATGATGAGAGAATTGAATGTATTGCTTGAATCTGCAAGCATCATAAGAAAACACATTTTGAATGCAAAATCTTGGAATTTTGATGGTGTTATTCCAGAAAGTCTCGCAGAAATTGTTCCACAAGAAATTGAAATGTTCTTTAAATGGTGTATCGCAGAAAAGATACCATTAATGAAAATCAAATAACAAAGAACGAAGATATACAGAGACGAGCAAGCAATAAGTCGCAGATGCTCATGTCAAACTGTCTTTCTCGAAGACAGGTAGAAAACAAAACATCTTTAAGTTTTCATCACAGTCGAGACCTACCTCTTCAGGTGGCTTGTGGTCTTACCATTCATAATACAACACGAAGTCAGTCTTTGATCAAACTCATGCATAACGTTGGGTACAGTATTGATTATTCAAGAGTCCTAAAAATTGAATCAGATATTGCAATAAGTGTGGTTAATAGGATTATTAGAAATGATGGCGTGCACATACCACCAGACTTGGTAACTGACAGGTTTATTCATTGTGCTATGGACAATACTGACTTTTGTGAAGACACCATTAACGGCAGAAGGACTTTTCATGGGACGGCTGTAACTGTTTACCAAGATGTAAAAGAGCCTGATCGACATTCTTCAATATAATTGGCCTCATTAAAGGAATCGCCATTACCATCTTTTGAAGATGCCTTACCAAAATCCTTTCTTGTACAAAACCTACAAACTGGAATACATGTTGTCCACAACCTTTTGTTTCCAACATTATCCAACAATATGGTGACTTACTTCACAAAGCAATATGTTGTAACAGTGTTTGGTTTCTATTACGAAATTCAATATTGCATGGTAATGAATTCCTTAACTATTCTCCCACATGGATGGGGTATAACAGTAACGGCGGTATTGCTACGTATAATTATTTCTTCAAAGTTATTGTTAGCCTGCAAGCAAACCCTAAGCTCAATGACAGTCAAGGCACAAGAATAATAAATTACCCAAGAAACAAACCTACTGGCCTAATCAATAAACAAACTGGATGCAGGTTAATTGACCTAGCTAAGAAACAAACAAAACTAGTCATGAGAGACGATCCCGACTTCGTTTATAACAAAACTTATACTAAAATATTTTATTGTCCTAATTTTTTCCCTACACATCATTATAGAAAACAGTTTTTTGAGAAAATGACAATTAGTTTGATTAATTAGGTAATCCCTCAAATAGTATTAGCCCAGGGCCCCACAAATTCACGGTCCGCCCCTAAATCTACGTGTATACTATAACTATACAATTATGGTATAGTTTTGAAAACTATTATGACAGAAAATTCTTTTTGAACTTTTAACATTTAGTCCTGTGAACAGGGTATAGATTGTTCGATTTGTTTGTTGTTAATAGATTGAAATTTTAAATCACGATTAGGTTTCACGCGTTGACAATTGTATATTTGTAAAAGGAATTTTATATGGGAGTTTAATATTTTCTAGCGAATAATGGATAATCCTATTTTTAAGTGTCGTTAATTATAGTTTAGTTGAGTTAAAATTACGTCATTGAAAATTGTTACTTTGTAATTAAAATTACTTCATGAAACGTAGCTTTCAGATTTAAAACATTGACGACGGTATGTCGGTAGTCAGTTTGATAATTTATTTTAAAAAGTTGGTTTAGAGTCGATTTTCCAAAGTTTCTAGGCGAGCAAAACAGATTGTATTACATGATATTTTTCTCGAGGTAGATTGATGCTAGTGACGTAATTTTTTAATTCGGTTTCCGAAACCCATCTCGTTTTTACCGCGCTTACGATTTGAAGAAATGTTTTTTTATGATTGGCGAATTGACGTGAAATTTGTGATGGCGAAATCTTTTAAATTCGTAAAGGAGTCCGAGTCTAGCTGTTAAGGGAAGAGGTTGAACGCGCGATGTGAGTTTAGACGTACTGAATAGCATCTACCGGGGTTATTTGAATTATACCGTGAAAAATTCTTTTCCCGTTCACCCTTGGTGGATCTTGAAGAATATTCAGCCACTCCGGTGATATTATAGTGTTGTGTATCGATTATCAGTAGTGGAATTTTTTTACGGGTCCATTGAAGAGGAATTAAATGTTACGTTTAGTGCTATTCCACCTTTTTGGATGATAACCTCATTTTGCGGATTCTTTACAAGTTTAGTATAATCAGTGCTTTCACGACGTCCATCCGCGTTCACAGTTATTCAAACAGGTAGAAAATGACTGTAAATATAAATTTTCGCTTTAATAAAATTTGTGTATATAAAGGACAAAGAACGTTTGTTAATAAATTAACGTGTATATATATATATATATATATATATATATATATATATATATATATATATTAAACGAGGTGATATTGTTATTTAATCATTAGGTTTTGGTTCAAATATTTTCGTCACAAAATTTGTGTTGATATAATTCAAAATAAACGATTTATTCAAAGTTGTCGACTGCAAGTTACTATTTTGGGAGCTGTATCAAGGGTCATGCGTATCGATTTCCACCGTTCCATTACCTAGATGGTCAGTGTTACGAGAAATAGCTATACCGCTGTACAAAGGAAAGGATAGAACTCATAGTAGCCAGTTGATATGAACATTTGTACAAATCAAGGTAATTACTTACATACATTTTGTTTTGTTGGCGATTTTAAGAGTGCTTTTTTTTGTTGTATTTGTCAGACGGGTGAATACGCTTTCTTGTGCTTAGTTTTACATAATAAAGTGTATTCACCAGTGATAATTTCACTTACATTCTGTGTGCTATTTGTATTATATGCGGATTACTGTATACTAAAATTTCATACTACGGAATTAGTCAGAATTAGTTTCAACAATATTATTATTCCTGTTGGTGTTACTTGAAATTAAGATGCTTAAAGTATATAATTTTGGAAATTTGAATCTTGCAAGAGGCATCCCGGTATAGATAATAAAATATTTTACATAAGAAAGATATATTTAAAGTGTTTCTAACATCTGTATCAATTGTTTACTGTGACTTACAGCATTACCAAGATGTATACGAATAGTGTTAATGACTTGAGAGTATTATTTCATTCCCTTGCTACTGCGTTATTACTATTTATGGAGTACCGATTTTAAAAGATTAGATATTTTGTTTACGTTCAAATGACCGAGTAGTTTATTTATTTTATGGGAATTTTGATTCATGCAACTTTACCGTGACAACATTCAATTATTTTCTATTATTTTAATAAAAGCTTTAACGTAACGATTGATGAGAATTTATTTTAGTATACATAATAAAACAACGAAATAAATACTCATTTTACCTTATATTTATATATTATTTATTGTAAGAACTACATATACAAAAAATACACAAAAAATAAGTATAATAAATTATTTTATTTATTTATTAATTTATTACTATAGTTTAAACTATAACCCTTTATTATATTACCTTTATTTATTTCTGTTTAAACAATATACTATTAAGTGTTTTTCTAAGTTGTCAAAAGTAAAACTTTGCCGTCTATCTGTTAAAACTAACTTGTAGGCGGAAAAAGTGTGTTCGACTTTACAAGATGTCAATGGAGCAAAT
Organism: Vesta saturnalis; assembly: GCA_036346205.1. Taxonomy (NCBI): domain Eukaryota; kingdom Metazoa; phylum Arthropoda; class Insecta; order Coleoptera; family Lampyridae; genus Vesta; species Vesta saturnalis. Next base: position 530,811 of record JARFJB010000939.1, on the reverse strand, counting down.
TTAAATTTATTTATTAAAGAGGGTTCTAACTGTAAATTAAATTTATCATCACCGAAAAAATTCCCTTTAATAATAATTTTTATTATAAAAATTTTAATTTCACTTTTTATTAAGTAGTTTAGTTTTTTGATTGAAAATATGGGAATTTAAAATATATGTTTGAAAAGTAAAACAATTAGACATAATAAGACTTACCTTTTTGTTGCAAACTGTGCAAAAAAATATGGTTGTCATCAATGAATTTTAAAATCGGTTTTATTAATAATCCATTTCTTGAAATTCTTGATTTATTGGCACTTTGTTTTGGCATTTTCACACACTTCTGATAAACACTTCACTGAAGAAAATTGGACTAAAACTAAATAAAGTAAATGCAAGTTTTTTCTTCGAACCTTTAATCTAAATGGGGCTGACAGCAGATGATTTTATTGGCTAAAATCAATTAGATTTCCCTTCATAAAAATCAAAGACAATTTTAATAATACAAATTATGAAAATTCCTTTATTAAGCCTCCGTCAACAACCCATAATATTACTTTTACGGCGGCATCCGGGTTATCACTTAGCAGGATGTACTTTATTAAATAGTTTAGGTTTTTGATTGAAAATATGGGAATTTAAAATATATTTTTGAAACGTAAAACAATTAGACATAATAAGACTTACCTTTTTGTTGCAAACTGTGCAAAAAAATATGGTTGTCATCAATGAATTTTAAAATCGGTTTTATTAATAATCCATTTCTTGAGCAGAAGAGATTTATTGGCACTTTGTTTTGGCATTTTCACACACTTCTGATAAACACTTCAGTGAAGAAAATTGGAATAAAACTAAATAAAGTAAATGCAAGTTTTTTCTTCGAACCTTTAATTTAAATGGGGCTGGCAGTAGATGATTTTATTGGCTAAAATCAATTAGATTTCCCTTGATAAAAATCAAAGACGATTTTAATAATACAAATTATGAAAATTCCTTTATTAAGCCTCCGTCAACAACCCATAATATTACTTTTACGGCGGCATCCGGGTTATCACTTAGCAGGATGTACTTTATTAAATAGTTTAGTTTTTTGATTGAAAATATGGGAATTTAAAATATATTTTTGAAACGTAAAACAATTAGACATAATAAGACTTACCTTTTTGTTGCAAACTGTGCAAAAAATATGGTTGTCATCAATTAATTTTAAAATCGGTTTTATTAATAATCCATTTCTTGAGAAGAAAAGATTTATTGGCACTTTGTTTTGGCATTTTCACACACTTCTGATAAACACTTCAGTTTAAGAAAATTGGAATAAAACTAAATAAAGTAAATGCAAGTTTTTTCTTCGAACCTTTAATTTAAATGGGGCTGGCAGCAGATGATTTTATTGGCTAAAATCAATTACATTTCCCTTCATAAAAATCAAAGACTATTTTAATAATACAAATTATGAAAATTCCTTTATTAAGCCTCCGCCAACAACCCATAATATTACTTTTACGGCGACATCCGGCTTATTACTTAGCAGGATGTACTTACTTTACCTGCTCACAAAGAAATAAGTACAATTAAAATTTTTTTTTTGCGATTTCATTCCGAAAATCGCTCAAAATATGCACTTTTAATAAATGCATATGTATTAGAAAATTTTGTCAAAATATGCTTATATGCACTTTATATGAATTTTGAATATTTCCCGAGCTCTACTCATTACGTTATTACGGATTACATTTGCCTTAAAGGTGACTAAGATGAAACTTGAAAATGATTTTATATTAATGAAATAGTTTTGAAAATGCCAAACAACACGGTAGTGAAGTAGTGACTTTTAAAGTGTTACAACACTTACTGGTTCAAACATCGAGTGCATAGTCAAAACCCCCGATATGTCACGTATTCGTAATTATGTGCAGTCATGACAACCGGCTAAAATAGTCAACAAAATTTGTATGGATATTTTGTTTAAAATTAAGATTAATAGAACGTGGTATTAAAAGTGAATACACAGAAATCTAACATTAAGGGATGCTCTAAAATGCGCGAGTTCCTGTATTGATTAACTTTTGTATAGCTTTACTTTAGATAACGGTCGGTTGCATCAACGAACTTTTGTATAGCTTTACTTTAGATAACGGTCGGTTGCATCAACGTAATAAAATGCGTGCTTTGTCAAAATCATGTTTACTGTAAATTAGGATGTAAAGGTGAGTACAAAAACAAAGGTCATAGAGCACGGAAACAATCTGCCGTATTATTTAATGTACCATTAGAAGTCGGTGTTTAGTAGGATAAATATGCGAGGTTGTCTAAATACAAAAGGGAAAGAAATACATATAAATGAGGATGATTCGAGATAGGAAGGAAATATTAATCCTAAATACTTTCAAAGCTACTCAGACCAAACAAACACCGGAAAAGCATTAACTAAGTTTTCCAACTTAGTATTCATTTTACGTTTCCAGATAAAAAACAATACAAAAAGAAAGAATCATTACGAGGTAACTTTAAATTATTTGGTATCCGCAATACAAATTGTAACAATACATACTCTTCCGCTCTCTGAAACCTAAAATGGAAAACGCCCCTAAAAACAAACTAAAACATTACAGAAACTTAACCAACTTTCCACATAAGCATCAGTTGTTATAATAACGATCGTGAACAAACGTAAGTAAGTTATTCGTTTTTAACGAAAAAACAAAATTTGATATGTGCGGATATGGTTACATAATTTTCTATTTTAAGCGTGAAAACGTTATTTACTATTTTTGTAAGTAAAACTATAATATCCCGTAGCCCTAACTTACAACAGGATAATCGATTAATCAGACCATCAATGTATTGTGCATTTAAATAGGGTAAAAATCGACAGTTTTTCTAACGTTACGAACAACGCTTTTTCATTTGTGAGATTAAATAACGAATGACTCATCTATTTAGTGAAAAAAAATAACTATATACCAGCGTTTTCTTCAATTTAGCTTCACGTAAACACGAATATAGGAAATTTATTGGAAGGGGATAAATCCACGATATTATTTTGAGTTATTATACAATAGTAAATTAGTAAATGTATTGTAAAATTGATTTAATTGTGCCATTTTATATGAGGCAATAGGATAAGGCTGGTTGAGCGGTTTTTGAGTTTCCACTGAATTTGAACAAGATCGTAAAAGTAGTTATCCAGAAAAATCGATTTTTGCATTTTTAGGAAAACCCTAGGCTTTAACCTTCGACTAATCAAAGTAAGGGTTGCTGTACAACCCTTTAAAAAATGTGCACTCCAAATTTCCTAAAATTTTACCTATTAATTTAGGATTCACAGGCGAAAAAGTAAAAGTGTGACAGAAACAGAAGTTTTTCATGTTCGTGTGTATTTTTTAACGTAAACAATATGCCAAAATGTTTTCACGATCACAATTTACAATAAAGTGACAAAACGAGTGTCAATTTTTAGACTTCTTGGTATCTTATAATACAAACAATATATATTGCAATTTGGATTAAGCCATTGTCCTTTTAGAGCACTATATTGTATTTTCAATTGTTGCGCAAAGCTCATAAGTATTGTTTTCGACGGATTTACACGTATTCAGAATCTTTAATACCACGTGTGCTCCTTTGTTAGATCGTTCGTCAGCTCGTTTGTAGGGCACCTTGTTCTATCGCTGGTTGCACGTTCGCTCGATTTCGCTCGCATGCACGTTCGTTCGCTTGCCCGTTCACACGTTCATTTGTTCGTTGATCCTTTCTCTCGTTCGTTTGCTGGTTCGTTCGTTCCCCGATCGTTTGTCCACCCGTCTATCGTTCGTTAGTTTGTACGTCCGCTAGTCCGCTCGTCCGGTTGTCCGTTCGGTCGGCCGATCGTCCGTTCGGTCGCCTGATCGTCCGTTCGTCCGTCCGTTCGTTCGTTCGTTCGTTCTTTCGTCCTTTCGTTCCTTCGTTATTTCGTTATTTCGTTATTTCGTTCGTTCGTTCGTTCGTTTGTTCGTTTGTTCGTTTGTAAAATAGATTTTCGATACTTTAGTTCTATGCTGTATAATTTACCTCTATTTTATTGCCCCCTAGGCCCAGATAGCAACATTTTAGAAGGTAAATTTGCCAAAACTTTGTTAAAAACAACAGCTTGGTTAAGCATCATAATCCATTAAATATTTTGGCTGGATCCTTTGTCCGTGGTCGTATTCATACTTAGTCAAACTAGTTTCTGACCACAACACCTATACTTGATCAACTGCATTATAATACTATTTATATACATACCAAATCACAAAAAGACAGGGATTTAGTGAAGAATTGTTTTTCTTTTTTGTGATTAGAACAATTATTTTTTTCACAAAATTAATTTATAAACATAGAATTTAAGAAACAAATTTTTTCAAGAGTATCTAACAGCCTAGATTCTGATGTTTAGCTATCAAAATTAACCGTTTTCTTGTTTGGAATATTAGTATACCTCAGGCAGTGGATTCAAAATGGAATCCAATAAAATAAAACCATAACACAAAACCATAAACATGACAACAGTATAATCACATTTTTCCCAGTGAAAACGGAACATAGACAAAGATTTTCGATATGACGGATACGAAATGGAGCCCACTAAAGATATAAAATTTAGTGTTCGTTCATTGTGACGATATGATTAGACCTTTTTTGAAATTTTATTTCAATATCTCTAAAAGAACCATGTTACAAGCTAACTACGCCAATCGATTGTCCACGATTTATTTACTTAAGTCAACAAGTATCCACTTATCCAAAACCGCAGAAATAAATATTTTTAAAATTTTTAATTTATGACCACCTAACTTTTTTTGGAAGACGAACAAATAAAACAAACTTGTGGACTTAAGTGGACAAATCGTGGGCAATCGATTGGAGTAGTTAGTTTGTAACATTGTTCATTTTAAGGTGCTTGTTAAAAAAATTCAAAAATGAACATGAATAATTGAATAATTTTTATTTTTACGAATTTCACATATGGAGGAACCCATTTCTCAGACCTTTCGTGAAGATGTTGACATTCGTGATTTCCATAACGCTTAAACCGAGAAATTAAAAAGCAAATAGAAGCAACAAATTTCATTTTTAGGTAAGAAATTAGCTCAAATTATACACAGTCTCATTGAGAAATGCACATGGGGTGGTTCTAAATAACATATATTTTTTTATAATTGTGAAGTCAAAAACACTTACGAGAATGTTATTGAATTGCCAAAAGATGACTATGAACGGCTACCTTAAATTTTTTCATCATAATTGAGAGGAAAACAGGAACTAGGGAGATCATTCCAGAGTTTAAAGGCCGTTTGGAAGAATGTGGATTGCGCCAGTTTGGTACGTTTGTACTGCATATTAATGATGTAAATGAAGGAACCGTCTATTCCAAGTAAAGGTGGCCCGAGACGGTATTAAAGAATGTAATTCAGCAGCGCAATAGCCATTGTAATACCGATAATACAAAGAAATAAGTGAAACGATTGTCCTATGCTCAAGGGACTGTAAGTCAGAAGTTATGGACCGGTCATTTATAAGCACAATCACTCTCGTTTGAAGACGATTAACAATATAGAGAGCCTATTGGGAAATAACAGAATTTTGCCCTTATACAGCAGAACTAGTTGTCGGGGAGTAAAGTACTGCTTAGATCTGTACAAAAAAAAAACCTATTTTACGAGCAGCTGATTGATGGATTTTCCATAATTTCAGACAAAATGGAAGTGATGGCAATTGGTCGGTAGTTGAAGGGATCGATCTTGTCGCCTTTTTTGGGAATAGGTTGAACATTTGCTAACTACTATGATGAAGGAAATTCCCAGAAAACACAGAGATCGGCTAGAGCTTAGATAGGACTGGTACTACTTCAGCGGAACATTTCTTTAGGAAATAGCTAGGACACTGTTTGCCTTATTAAGATCAAGCCTAATGATGATCAATTCTAGCAATTTGTCCCGAAAATGAATTGGTTTCATAGCGTATGAAGAAAAGATGACTAGGGTACAAGAATCATTAAGACAGGAGTTGGATGCAAATAAATCCACAAAAAAGATTGGCTTTTCCCACAGAATCAGCAACTACAGATCCGTCATAGTATGGCATGGGAGGAAATGAAGATTTTCGAAAGTATGTACGACTTCCCAAAGGAGATATGGCTAAATCATTGATTGCATTTTCGTTGTTCAAACAACTTTTCAGCTTTAGTGATAACATTTTTACCGGTATTGCTAGCACCAACATAGTCTGCATGACCAGGGGAAATGGTGATTTATCGATTTTATTCAATTTTTTACTTCTTGATAACTTACGAACCGAACTTATATCCTTTTTCATATTACAAAAGTGAGTCGCTTTAAAATAATACCCTGTATATCATAATTTTGAACATGTTTTTGCATATTTGAAAAGAACAGGAAAACAAATTAAGTTACGTTAAATGTATTAATTTGAGTGAAACCTAAATACTTATTTCGATAATAGGTTGTAAACATTTGATGAAAACAGTTTTTTTTTCTAATGAATCAATTTTCGAGTTTATCTCAATAAAATTATTAACCTTTTTTATTCTCTTAATATTAATGCAAAACGTATTTGAGAGGAAATTCTGACTTCATTTACTAACTTTCAGACGCTCTATATCTATAACGAAATTACGAGAACGTTAAATATGTAAACTTTTAGAAATAATAAAAAGAAAAAACATTCACACATCGAAAAAAGCTCAAATTTAGTTTGAGAACCTTCAGGACTGCAATAATTCTACAAATATCACGAATTGTGTTAAAGAGAAGAATTAGAAACCATATATGTATAAGACTTCAAAATATAACCCATAGAAATTAAAAACTAACTAACCATGTACAACAACTGTTCAAAGTAGTGACCATTTTGTCTAATACAGATATGTGCTCGTCTAGTAGTAGGATCCTGTATTGATCTTCTGAACAGAGTTCATTTTCAAAATTCTACAATATGAGTAGTGTTGTTGTAAGGTAAATTACATTTGTTAATTTTATTTGTCCGGACCTGGATTTTAATTTTATTTATACACTATTCGGCCCCATATTAGACAAAGAAGAAATGTAGTAAACATGAACGAAAAATACAGAAAGGAAGAATTAAAAAAATGGACAAACTGGATAAATCACCTTGTATCTTGGCTGTAAAAAGACCCATTAAATACATGTTACTTAAAACAACCTAGAAGTCATCTATCTACGCGGAACGAATGCGTATTTCCTAATGAGCCACCGTGTATTTCATGCATCCTGATACTATGTTTAGTTACCTACCGGGTATTCCTAACTTCGATAACTTTAAAGGCCAAACCAAACCTTTTTTAACAATGGGACTAACTAATTTCATTTGAGGGCATAGTCGGTAAAGTGGATAAGTTTCAAAAGTGGATTAGCGTTTATACCGTTCATTTATATAAACGCATATGTAAGTGCTTAATAGAGGAAGGCTTTATTGTGATTTCAATCATGTATTTGAAGGTAGGTGATTAATAATTAACGTTTTCCTGTCGCTTATGAACGCCTTTAGCTATCCTAATTGGTTTTCTGATATATATATATATATATATATATATATATATATATATGAAATTTCCATCAATAGTGGTTCTTCTTCTATTTCAAATAAACTATATCTCGTATTGTATTATGTACACCTTCAGACATATCGCCTGTTTTAAACTTCTGACAAGTTTCTACAAATTGAAGTTTCCTTTTCTTGCTATTAATTATTTTCTTTAATGTACTCACACTACTCTTTAAAATCCCCGCTGCCCCTTCTTCTGATAATTCAATATTACGCAACGGTCCAAAATAATATTTCTCTCGGCAAAAATTTCCAGACTTTTCTAGCGATTCATGGAAATTCATATATGTAATCATATAGGATAGAAAACCAATTACGGTAGATAAAGACGCCCATAAGCGACAGGAAGGCGGTAATTACAATTATTAATCATCCATTTTTACATACAAGATTTAAATCGCATTAAAGCTTTTCTCTATTAATCACTATTACATACGTGTTTATATAAATGAATGATCTTTTTAATAATGCATGTAAGTGTAATTCTATGTCAAGTAAAAATAAGTAAAACATTTAGAGTGCCACTGCCTTAGGATTTTAAGTGGAGGTGTTTCATGCTACGTCCCAGATGCCTTACACCATTGTTGTCTCTTTTTGGCGTAGGTACCCCAATTTAAAATGAATACAACCTAGAGATCAGAAAAACTGAGTACACATTTAACTTCTAACCTAAATGCCATATGTTGGAACGACAAAGAATAAGTCCACGAGCAGTGTTAATATAAGCGCTAATCCATTTTTGAAAATTATTCATTCTACCGACTATAAAAAATTAGCATCAAATTATGATACATCAATCATCTTGATACCATGTTTGTTCTCGTGATTTCCACAATGTTTAAGCCCAAAAATGTTATAAAAGAAATGCGCGTAATAAATTTTATTTTAGAACCAAATTATGACACAAATTATTTCGATATTATTGTTGGCAAAGTAGTTGTACGTTGGGCGTGCTAATTACATAATAAGCAACCACAGTTCTCAATTTTTTGTGAATAATAAACGTACAGTTTTTTTTTAACAAATTTTCACCAAATTATGGTATAGGTTTCAAACGATTGTGCTACAATGACTGTACTAAGTTATGTGCGTCCATACCATATATGTATAAATTGCAAAATGGAATGTATATATATATATATATATATATATATATATATATATATATATAAACATACAGTAAGTATACACTCTATATTATTTATCTTTTTTGACCCTGTCTATATTTCTACTTCTTACTTCCTTACATGTCGGGGCAGTAGACAAATAACTGTCCGGTAGTAGAACGATACCGTTAACGTCCGGGGCATGCTTTGGCTAGTAACCGATTTGCCATGGTATTACTTAAGAGAACAATATAATTGCCTCCGATCGACCTGGCTACAAGAGGCCGTCAAGGTGGAAACAGACAGGCCCCGTTGCTGACGAGTGTGAAGGGAATGAATGGCGAGTCGGTACGTGGAATGTTAGAGGTATGCATGGTAAAGAATTTGAAATTGCAAATTTAATGTACGAAAGCCAGCTTGATATTCTGTGTGTATCGGAGACAAAGCGCAAAGGAAAGGATGCTGTGGAGATGCGAGGATAGCAGCCTAGCACTATGGTCAGCAGTTGATACTGAAGTGCACGGCGCAAAAGGAGTTGGTAGCGCCCCGGGTAATGTGGGTTAGAATGAAAGTGGGGTTTCGAAGAATTTTCTTATTGCATGCTATGCACCGGTGAATGGAGAAAGAGACCAAGAGTGTGAGGTGTTCTGGAATGATACAGAGTACGTGTTGAAATTATGTAAGCCAAAGGAAGGAGTGAAGATATTGGGAGATATGAACATACTGAACGCGTTCTAGGAAAGTTCGGAGAGCACAGAGTCAATGAGAATGATAAACACCTGGTTAACATCTGTGTGGAAAGAAACCCGTTTGTATCTAATACATGGTTTAAACATAAAAATGTGCATATGTATACATGGCAAAGAGGTGAATCTAAAAGTATGAACGACTTGATAGTATATGATGAACGACTTAGAAATCTGGTGAGAGACACAAAAGTAATACGCAGATCGAAGTGTGGATCTAATCACTTTTTGGTTGTATCGAGAGTGGGTTTAGGGCAAAAGTTGGTCTGGAGAAGGAAAGCAAACGAAGTGCGAACGTGTAGAATTAGGGTAGACAATGGTAGATAATGATGCGACAATGAAATACACAGATACTGTGAGTAAAGAGTTGAATGTGAATGAAACAGTGTGGAGCGAACAAATAAAAGACACAGATGTTGAAAGTGCATAGATAAGTTTTAAAAACTGTGTTGTCAATTGTGCCGTGCGGATATGTGGAAGAGCGACTGTAGGTAGACCGAAAAATGTGCTTGGTGGAATGAATCGGTAAAAAAGGCTGTATGTAAAAAAAAGATGCGTACACGGCAATGATTGCCATGTACTGAATTTTCTGGAAATGGGTTAAAAATACAAAACGTGGCCCAAAACAGAACGCTGCAGGAGTGATAAATGCGCGCAACGAGATAGTACGGGACGATTGTGAAGTGAGGAAATACTGGCATGAATATTTCGGAAAGTTGTACAGTAGTGAGGAAAGTAAGACTGAAGGGTTAAATAGGGAGAATATAGAAGGAATGGTGAATGAAATTGTGAAGGATATTGGGATAAATGAGGTAGATAAAACGGTAGGGAGGTTGAAAAACGGTAAAGGAGCAGACATAGATGAAATCACTGGAGGTGCAAAGCTTATACGAAGATTGTGTGAATTATTCAATACATCCCTTAAGTGTGGACAAGTGTCGAGGGATTGGAAGAGCGCGATCATTGTACCATTGCATAAGGGTAACGGGAACAAGTGTTGCAAGAACTACAAAGGAATAAGTTTACTCAGTGCACCTGGTAAAGTATTTGGAAGAATCCTCATTGATAAAGTACGAGAAACTACACAAACTAAGATTTGGATTGTGCAGAGTGACTTCATGCCAGGGAGAGGACGTGTTGATCAGATGGTTGCTCTCCAGCAGGTGATCGAAAAGTGATTTAAGTGTAAAAAGGAAGCTGTACAGTGCGTTTGTAGACCTGGAGAAAGCATACGCCAGAGTGAACTGGGAGAAGCTGTGGGAAAGATTAAATGAATATGGCGTAAATAAAGGTGTAATAAACGGAATAAGGGCAGTATACAACGGTTTCCGGGCATGTCTTAGGGTGACAGGAGGTGTGAGTGAATACTGAGAATATTGAGCAAGGAGTGCGACAAGGCTGTGTGATGTCACCGTAGTTGTTCAATATATACATGGATAAATGTGTTAGGCAAGCTTGTACCAATACAAATAGTGTAATGGTTGGTGACGTAAATGTCTTATTAAGTGACAGTGCGAATGAGCTACAAACTGCTCTGATGAAGTTTGATACAATCTGTGAGAGCATGGATCTAAAGGTAAACGTGAACAAAACTAACATTGTGATGTTCAATCGGGAAGGAGGAAAGAAGAGTAGAGTATTTAAGGCAAGATGAAATTGTGGAACAAGTGGACGATTTGGTATATCTGGATAGAATGTTTACTGCAGATGGTACAATGGATGGCGAGATTGGACGAACAGTCAATGCTGGAAGGAAAGTGATTGGAAGCATGTGGACGATAATGAGAAACGAAAGCATGAGTCTAGCTGCGAAACGAGCAATCTATAATGGCGTGTTTGTCCAGTCAGTACTGTATGGAAGTGTGACATGGGTATGTCAAAAAAAGCAAGAAAGAAAAATAAATGCCGTGAGTATGAGATTCCTGATAAGCGCATGTGGTAAAACGAAAAGGGATAAGATAAAGAATGAGTGTATAATAACGGAGTGTAGCGAGGAAAAGACGATGATGGATAGGTGTAAAAGTAGTACATTAAATTGATTTGGTCACATTGAGAGAATGAACAACGCAAGTAAAATTTGGCTGAATGTAGTAGAATGTATGATAAAAGAAAGAAAGATAAGGAGTTTTAAAAATAAAAGGACGTGTCAGAGACAATGCATGAATTTTGTGGAAGCTAGGGAGGTATGCAGAGATAGCTAAGTATGGAGGAAGATTGTGAATAAAAAATAAATGAGAGGCAGAGATTGTTTTGCCTACCCCGCAAGGGAATGGCGTGAAGGTTATGTTATGGAATTAATAAAAATATAAATGAAAAAAAGATAAAATTTCAAAGTTATATAGTCTTAAAATAAAAAGTCCAAATCAAATAAGAAAATAAATATTGGCCTTTTTTAGGTTTTGTGTTCAATTTTAAGATAAACATTGTTTTGACATCAAAGAGCAAATCTAAAAAGAGATGCTTTTACTGACCTCAAAAAGTTAAATCGACAAACTCAAAGCATTTTGATCGCACGCACTTGAAGTTTACAAATGAAAAATTCATATTTTATTGGGAATCCATGTGATGTACAGTTAGTTGTTAAAAATGTTCAATGTAGAAATAAAATTAAAATAAAGGAATTAGAGTAGAAAATAAGATTGACGTATTTGACAAGTTGAGACGGTTCGAAAAAACAATCCTCTTATTTATACAGGTTTGATGTATTTTACATCCCAGTACTCTGCTCCTTTAATAACAGAATAATAAATAGAAACGAGAGTTTTTTTTGGGGGAAACTTGCTTAGACTCTTGCATAGAAATTAATTACGTAAAAGAAGCTTAAAAATCGCTATGTTGTAGTTTAAGCGAGTAAGCATGTATATTTAATGATTTTAGTATACATTGATGTTTGGTATACCAATTTCGGATACGTACAAAAGAAATGAAAAGATAAAAAAGTCGACAATACTCTGAACCGTATCATTGTACTTTAGATAATTCTATCATAGGAATATAATCTACTCATTTACTTAAAAAAAATGTTATAAAGGGGCACATCCAATACTCGTCAAACGTGACTTTATGGTTTCTTCCAATTTAATTAGATTATGTTTATACCAAGAACACAATTCTCACGAATATATATTTTGCAATAAGGTTGGAAATTGCCTTTTCACAAAAAAAATCTACGATAATTTTCGCAATCTGAAAGATTTCTTTAAATTGCCATTATGCTAATTGTACATTAGCTACTCAAACACAAAAGAAATGATGGTTGACTTTCTAATTGAACTTAGACACATTTAATTGCCCAAGAAAACACGCCAAAAATGTTTTATCGTGACAAGCTTTGTAAACAGATCTAAAACATGTGTTTGCTAATAATATAAAACACGTGATTAATATTGCTATACTTTCAGTAAAAGGATTTTTCAACTCGTCTTTATGAAACTTTGAGATGTAAGTTTTTGTAATAACTTTGAAAAGTATTTTTCAGTCGCGTTTATGCAACTCTATGCAACCCAATAAAATTTGACAGCTACAAATGTAGCTTGACAGTTAAAGTTACACTATACATCAATTCTCAAATTTAAATGTCGTGGTTTTGACTTCTGTTTTCATGTATTCAAATTTCGCCATCCTCATTGTAGATTAAATTGGATCCTCGCAAATCACATTTGAAAAATTCATTTTTTCACATTTTTTATTCTATTGTCTACAGATTTCATTTGGCACTCATTATGACATTTCCTAGTTCGGTAAAATCCACAAAATATTTGCTTTGAATAGCTTCAGTTCACACTGGCGGTAATATTTCCACTAACAGTATTAATCAGTTCCACAGAAATGCTTAGTTTCATTGGATATTGATAAAAAAGTGTAATACTATTTTTAAAGAATTTATAATTATTAATTGCACATCATTCATAAAGCAGGTATCGTCACGTATTAAAATGTCACACTGAACCGTAACAAATTACATCAAAAATCTGTAACAGAATTGTCATCTAATTCTGAATGACGTCAAGCAACTATTTTTTGCGAAATTTAAGTAGAATTTTCACATATTTGTTAGTGAATTTAAATATGATCTGATCATTTGGAAGGACAAGAACCAAGCTCTGGGTTTTCAATTGATGATAATAATTGGAAATTAAATAAAAATACATACTGCAAATAGTTAACACTTTATAGTAGTTTAGTTAACGAATTATAAGTTTACTCTTACGATTAATACTATCTTGGCCACCGAAGAATTGATCTACGTTATCGATACATGCACCTAGCTAAATAAAACGTTTATTTTGCCATCGCACATTTAACTATACTTCTAAAAAAGATGGTTAAAATTTCAAGTGCATTTTGGGCTTAGATTATAGAAAAGAGGAGATGTAACATTGACTACTGCGCAGCCTGTCTTTTCTCCCACCCAAGACGTCCACTAATTATATCGAACAGTTCCGATAACGTCACCAAAGTTGTCGCCAGAGTACATGAAAGCCACGTGCTTTAACTGTTTACGTGTAGAGGTTAAGATATTGTAACTGCTTTTTGTGTTGTGTTTGCATCGAAATTTGTTGTAAAAATACCACGGTGTATTGTTAAAAACTAAATATACAATGAAAGTGCTGCATGTGTAAGAGACAAGCACAGGATTCACTTATTTTGGTAAGTTATTATTTAGGTTACGTTTTTGTATTTCAGCCATATTGCTTTTAGAGGTAGGCGGCTGAAGAAACACGCAGGGGTGTATCTGGGAATTTTATTAATTCATTAAATTTATGTTTTTCGATAACCATTGTTAACCGTAATTTTAATATATAATTGATTTTTGGTGTTCAAAAACGGACATTAATAAGCGAGAGAGGTGGAGATTTGCTCTGAAGTTAGAGGAAGAAGACATATTTAAGAATACTCGTGTATGCCATTTACATTTCAATAATGAGGATTATGATTTTGAGAAATCGCCATACACCCTCCATTTGAAAAGTAATGCCTTACTCAAAAAGGTAAAATGCTTCAATACTTTTTATGTACATGAACTGTGACAAATACATTGTGGAATTTCAGTAGATTATTATAAACATTAAGTTTTTGCTTTCTCATGTACGTACGTATAAAGAGAAACCTATTTTACATATCTCGACGGTTTGTGGCCTAAACAATACATAAAACACATTTATAGAAAAAAAATTCGTGTTTGATTGTGTGTGAGTTTGCGCGATATTTTTATAACTGTAATGGTTCAAAAGATATCGCGCACACTCACCCACAATCAAACACGAAATTTTTTTTTTATAAATGAGTTTTTTTTTGTGTCGACTACAAAACGTCGAGAAATGTAAAAAAGTGTTTGAAAATTTAAACCGATTGCATAGCTTTCTCTTTATATACGCACGTATATGAGAAAACAGTATTAATATATACTTTGGCGTAAATAAACTTCTAAAGCCAATTATTGTTGCAATTTCCTGAGTCCGTTCCTGTCCAGTACACGCCTCCGGACGTCCAACTGAAAAAAAGTGTTAACCAAGACGTTACATCTTCTCTTTTCTCTTGTAGATACCTCGAAAATGTCCATCAGGAATACCTTATTCTTATATAATATGTTGGAACAAAGTGAGTGTATTATAATTATATATAGCTTCTTACATTAGTCTAAATTGTATTATTACAGAAAAACATGGCACGCTTGAAATGCAGAAATTCCTAACACCCATATTCTGTTTAGTGATAGAAGTTTAAATCGGGCCTTACATGCAATGGGGTTCAAGTTTCAGAAAGAGTGTAATCGGACAGCTTTGAAAAAAGAAATATAGCTGAATTGAGAACACAGTTTTTGAAACAATACATGCGAGAAATTAATGCACCAATTCGTAGGCAAGCAGTATTTATTGACGAAACATGGATCTGTTCAAAAGGAAATCCGGGAAAGTCATGGCAAGATGACGACGTAAAGTCAAGGATATGATAATAAAAGATTTATAGTTATTAATGTTGGAACTACCGCAGGATTTGTACAGAATGCTTCTTCGCTATTCATTGAAAGAAGATTAACATGGTGAAATGAATGGGGATACGTTTAAAAAATGGCTCACTGAAAATCTCCTAAACAATTTAGAAGCACCTTCATAAATTATAATGGATAATTCGCCTTACCATTCCATGTTAATGGAAAAACTACCAACATCATCTTGGACGAAAGCTAACATGATTTCATGGTTAATAAAAAATAACATTAATTATGATCCTACCTCATTCAAAACCGAGCTCTATTCGTTAATAAAATCACAACGAATAATAAAACGATATGCGGTAGATGAAATAATGAGTTACGGACATGACGTATTAAGATTGCCACCTTATCATTGTGAATTCAATTCAATTGAACTAATATGGGCACATGCTAAAGGATACTATGACAAGCACATAGGAAGAGATGGCTTCAAAGACGAAAATGTAATTAGTATATGGAACAATGCAACAGTGTAATCAACATATTTGGGCTAATTGTGTACGCCATACAGAGCAGATTATAAAACATTGGTACAGGCGTGAAGAGTGCTAGATTTTACAGTAGACGAAATGATTATTAACGTTACAAGTGATTGTGATAGTTCGGATACAGATTAATCGTATATTATCTTTTCTTTAATCAATACGTTATTACAAAATAATTATGTATTTCACAAATACATAGTAATTAATTGCATTAAAATTTATTTAATCATCTGCACGGACACAGATCTCCGAAGCGCGTAATTACATAACCTACAAATGTTATAATAATTACTAATCACACGAAAATGGTTGACATATACCTTTGTAAAAATCAGCAGTTTACATTAATCTCATTTTCAATTTTCATTCATCTGCGGGTCAAGGTGGTATTTTTGAAACCATATTTCATATTTTATCACCTGCAATTGTAATTAAGATTAAATACCTTTATGTATAATAACGTCTAACACCATGGCCTTTAATTTTTACGTTACGATAAACCTTTCTAATCGGTTTTAACAAAATTACAATTCAATAACTTCAAAATATTTAATTTTTAATCATTTATTATTATGGATATAAGCTGACTCGTATTTTTCATATTTAACCATTCGTTACTAGATTATGACGTAGGTCAAGTCTTTGATGGCCAAGACAGTACCTATACACAAATAATTGTGCTGCGATAAAACAATGGCATCTATTTTCACAGAAATATTTGTAACCATACGATGAAGCTCAACATTGGAGGTGAAATTCCGTAAGCGCCATATTGATTAGTGAACGGAAGTAGAGCGTTCATTACAGTCTGCTTTGTACCCATAAAAACAACATCATTTCCTTTTTATCCCCAATGCATTTAGATTATAATTTCCGGATCAAGAATGATATCTAAAAAAGTAAAACGATAAATTTTAGTTTTTGTGTTCTCGACCTCTGGGAGGTCTCGATCTCATCGGCTCTATTTTTGTGCGAACTCAACGTTAGCTACGCCTGGGTGTCGAATTTCGTCATGATCCAACCATCCGTTCGTTTGGCGCCTAATAATGGAGTCGCGATGCTGGCGTCCCATATCGAGAACCACTTTTTCGTATCCTTCAGGACGCCCACCTACCTCAAAAATTACATTTTGAAATAATTAAAAGGTTTTTCAGTTATGAGACAGACGAGCGACCAGACCATCAAGAGCATAATTAGAAGGTCTTGCTTGCATTCTGCTGCATTACCTAATAACGGGTCCATGACTCCCAACACATTAAAAGTTCGAGTTGTACTCATCAAAACAATACTAAAGCGATGTCTAAAAAAGAAGTTTTGTTTGTAGCCAATTAAAACAATACCATAAGCATTTTCCCTGATGAATTGGACTACAAATGAAGATGTTGAGTGCACTGGGTCCAAAATGGTGGCGACACAATTAAAACAACAAACTGTTGCCCATCAAACAACACCATTAATCTTTTTCCAAACAATTTGGACTACAAGTATAGATTCAATATGCTGGGTTCAAAATGATGTTCAAATTCATTAACTATTAAGAGTCATTTAAAGGCCCACTTGTGCTATATACAAACATGGAAAGTAGAACAGAGGCACCTTGGCCGCCATCTTGGATTTTGACGTCACAAGACCGCTCACGTGGGAGACCGTATTTTACACCGTCACCCAGCCCCAGCCCCCAAATCCAAGACCAACGCCTGGACCAACCCCAAGTCCAAGACCAAGCCCAAGACCAACCCCAAGACCAAACCCTAAATACACCCCTCACGTGAGCAAGTAAAAAAAATTGCTGTCAAAAAGGCTCTTAGTACAACAAAAAGGGTTGAAAATTCCATCAAGGGCTGAAAAAGGCCTCCGAAAAGAAACCATAAAATAAGGCCGACAAAAAAAATTGCTGCCAAAACGACCATAATTAGGGATGAAAATTCCATCAAGGGGTTGAAAAAGACCTCCGAAAAGAAACCAACATCCTGCCTCAACCCTATATCCAAGACCAAGGCCTAAATGTGCCCCTCATGTGAGCAAGTACAAAAAGGGCATGGCTGTCAAAAAGGCTCTTAACTCTTATCCGGGCAAGTATTTTTAGTAACGCAACCGGACAGTATGGGTCCTATGGACCCACCTTCTTTAGATACCTTTTTCATTACTCTCTTGTACTAAGTAGTTATTACTGAAATATATTTACAAATTAAGCTTACATAAACATTATTATATAAAAGAAAACTATTTATTGCAGTTATTACAGATAATACCAGTGACAGAATGTTGATTACAAACATTTTTATAGCATTTTTCACAACATTGCCTTTGTTGTCCTTGCGTTACTTGCGCTTCGTTTACAAAAATACGAATAGTTCCCTAATATTAAATAACTGGATACACACACACATATATATATATATATATATATATATATATATATATATATATATATATATATACAGTATACAGCAAGGGAAGGATACTAAATAAATTCCAAGGTAATTACTGTTCAACTAAAACTGTTATCTTTGCCAATAACCAACATTCCAGACTAATTACATTCTTTGAAAATAAAATCCAAATTCTTGAATAAAACACAATTACAAATAGATATTCTAAATTCACCACTAATAGCAAATTACTCATAATCCATAAGTAGGTAATGACTAAAAGACTAACTTGAACATTATCTAACTGCCAGATTACTCTACAAACATTCCATACTAATTGCATTTTTCATAACAATTAGCCTTGAAAACAAAGTAACTCTCAAATCCGCTAATTATTTTGATAAATATGTAATCAATTATGAAAATATTATATGCATGAGATGCATCAATTGTAACCACCACGCGAGGGTCCATTGGACTAACATTGCTCGGTTACGTAAGTTTTATATAACGATAACTATTTATTGAAAAGTAGATCAAGTTTACCACTTTTGACAAAAGGAAAACTTAATTAATACTATTTTCATGGAAACCATACCGGCATTTTGTCAAAAATTAAATATTAATCGAAATATGCCCATTTGTAACACCGCGTGGGTCCGTTGGACCCCAGTTGCCCGGATAAGAGTTAATACAACCAAATTAGGGTGAAAATCAGGGGATTGAAAAAAGCCTCCGAAAAGAAACCATAGGGGTGGAAAATACGGTCTCCCACGTGGGCGGTCTTCTGATGCCAAAATCCAAGATGGCGGCCAAGGTGCCTCTGTTCTACTATGGAACATTCTAAAAGTTTAATAGGACAGTATTCTCTGGACCGTACATGCAACTTAAGCCCTAACTAAAAATTAAACTGCAAAATAAGCAAAATCAATGCATACAGTAGTTACTAGTGAATAAGCGACCGTGGTATTAAATTTGTTATAAAGAGCTAAGTAACAGAGACATTAATGTTGCCACGGGACATCATTTGCAAATGTTTTGCCCTTGGCCTTCCACGTTTTTTTTTTTTTTTTTGTAATCGCGCACAGAGACGCTAACGAACGCTGCGGACATTCCTAATGAGAATGAGGTTAATCTACCTAACAATTTAATTAAAATTTTTGAAGGTACGAACCTGATGTTTTTTTTTTGACCTCAATTTGTGAGGAATAAATATTGTGTTGAAATTAGTACTCCAACGTTTTGAGAAAAACTTGAACCGTTTTCCTATAATTGTGCTCACAGACACACGTGTCGAATCGGACTGGCACAACTCAGTCACAAAAATATGCTATGCATAACGTTACAATGTTTCTTTGTACAGACCAGATACACATTAGCCAGTGACGGAATAAATATTAAAATACGCAGAAAATGGCATGTGTGAATGAAAGGATATTCTCTACCATTCCTGTATGAAAATTATGGAAAAGGTTGTGATCGATATTTGCAGTATTCTTATTTATTGTGAGAAATAGCTTTATTTGTAATTTATTTTTGAAAACGTACATGAAGGTTCGTTACCGAGTTCCGCTTCCAGCGCAGAGTTGGGTATTCATTTTCAGGCAAAAACAGTCTAGATCATAATGTTTGATTTTTTTAATTTGTCTGACTACAAGTTTCCGTCATACTCTTATTGATCAGTGGAGTTGGTGGACACCACATCACCTTTAATTGTTCTAGTTTGGCTCGCACGGTGTAATTACGTTTTATTTTCGCGCCATATTGCATTTTTACAAAAAGTGATTATTTTATTTAATATCTCATTGTATCAGCGGTTTCCTTATCCTGAGAAGAAAAAGTACGAGGGATGTCCGGTTACTAAGGTACATTTGTAAATTACAGACAGACTACTTTATTTATAGAAATCAAATATACAATAAGTGAAAGCGCAAACTTTTAGCTACTTTTCAACGTAATCACCGCCAATGTTAAGGCAATGGTACGTAGATTATGTGCAGCGTTTTATGTCAGAAGAGCGACAGAATTAATAAATTGCTTGTTTTTATTTTGTTGCGGGCTCTAAAATTTTCTAGGGCCTGATACCGCAAATTAGCGCAGATTATTGTTTGTTTTGTTCTTGTATTATGAGTGTAACTCGTATTCGAATACCACGATACTTTTGATATTGATATGTGATATTTAGTACAAGCGGGTGAACAGTTGTATTCAGTTTATATCGACATAAACAAGAGGAAAATGGACTGTTGAAAGAGCCAAAATGTGCAGCAGAGTCGAAATACCTGGAAGGCCTCTTCTTTTGATGGATCTTCCTTCCTGCTTGCTGCTAATAGTCACGAAGACAGAATTTTAATATTTTCGTCGCCAATTGGGAAGCAGATTATGTCAAACCAGCAAGCAGTCTTTATGGACGGCTCTTTTAAGTTCAGCAAACAGTCTACTCAACTTTATACAATACATGCGGACATTGGAAGCAACACAGACGAGCGAAACGTAATTCCTGTAGTTTATGCACTACTCAAGAACAAAACTCGCTCTACCTATGAGAGATTGTTTACAATAATCAAAATATCCACAAACTGGAAACCAACATTGCTGACTGTAGATTTCGAGGAAGTACTGATTATAGCTATAAGGAATGTGTTCCCGAACGTTTCAATCAATGTATATGCCGAAAAGTACAACAATTGGGCCTAGTTGTAGAATACCGGCACGATGATGAACTACGACTACATATTCGTATGTGTGCTGCTTTGGCGTATATTCCACTTGAAGATTTGGATAACAGTTGGTTAAGTATTCAAAAAAATTCATCCGTAAACGAAAAACTTCAACAGTTCTATGATTATTTCGTGGATCAGTGGCTACAAAATAATATCATTACGCCATATATGTGGAAGTGCAGCAACAAGCTCCATCGTGGGGGGTGGAACAACAAGTTACATCATCTGGTCAAAAGAAACTATCCACCTGTCTTACAAATGATTACACACTTAAAAAAAGAAGCACAAAATAGTGATTTTCTTTAAAAACGAAAAGAATTCAATTTGGAGACAAAAAGAAGAAAAAAAACATACGTTGGACTTTCGAGTTAATAAAATATTCGCGGCATATACAGAAACAAAAGTCGTTAAAAATGACTAACTTCTCTAGCTTACGTCGCTAAGTTAAAGTAACCGACTGTAGGTCTCTGCATTTTGTAAATATTCCGCCATTTTACTTGTAAATTCTTAAAAAACAAAAAAAAACTGCGAAGGAAAGTTTTAAATAAAGTAAATAAAATTAAGTATAACTGTATAAGTACGCAACTTAGGACTAGGACTATGATTCGTAATACTTTTACCTGACTGAAAGGGTGATCTAACGCGGGTACGCAAATTGAACAAAATTAACCGTGTACGCAAATGGGACGTACGCAAGTAGCACACATTCGACCAAGAGTACGCCTATCTGTTTCTTTTTTAAGCGTATGTATATATCAACTTCAATAAAGGTATTTATTATCATTATTAGTATTATTATTATTATTAAGTAAATTAAATCATAACTTTGTATCCTTATATGTAAAGAGGTTTTCCTTTTTCTTTAAGAAAGTAAAAAGGAGATATCTTCGTAACATAAAGAAAAACACAAAATACAAGTAGAGGAAGAAAGTCCTTTAAAAAACAAAATGTAGTATACAAATTTATTGAGAAATCAAAATAATTTTCTGGTATGAGAATGATGAGTATTTAAAGGAAAATAATATGTTCTCACGATCAAATAGATGACCATTCTAAGTAGTGTTTCATAAAATGTAAATGCATTATCTGTAAACGTCAAATAATACCTGAAGCGTTCCAATTTAGAACTTTGAAGCTATTTACTTTCACCTTATTATAAATATTTTATCCTATTTTTCCATTAACCACCTCCAGAACTGATTACCTGCACACAAAAGCAAAAATAAACAAATATAACTTATTTCTATTCCGGAATAGCTTTATGGTCGCAGTAAACACGAAAATCAATCTCATTCGGGTGCAATAAAGTGCAATATGCACATTCTAATATTAATGCAATATTTAATACTGCAATGCGAGTTTTCTAGTTAGAACATGCTATGGCCGTATGTGTGCGCCACGTTGGTCTTTCCACTAACATGCAACATATGAAATCAATGAAAGCTGCATTTGTTAGTTCACCACAAGAGGTACTTATTAACATATGGCTTAATTATGCAACAAATGATAATTTTTTAGTTTCCATCGGAGTAAACGTCATAAAAGCAATACTTTTGTCAACTAAAAGATGATGAAAAATGCGAAAAATTTGGTAATATATCTTTCAAAATAAATTCTTGTTTAGTAAACATCAATAACTCCTACGATAAGGTATGTTCATATCATAATACAAAACCCTCAACAACTGTCAAAATTATGTCTTTATTAAATCTGCTTCTATAGCTAAAATTTAATCTTCGCGCATTCCATTACTTTATAACATACTTTTCAAATTACAAAACCTCACATTTTCTTACATCGTATGCCTTATGAAAATTCTTTTCTATGAAACAAAATATCTCAAATTTTTAAATTATACAACTAAAATCATCATTTTGGTGGCACACATATTTTTATTTCCCTCATTTAACATACAACTATTTCTTAAAAGCAACAAATACTTGTTTGTCGAAAAAAGATTTAACACTCACCTTAGAAAAATACGTAGATAAAAATTAAATGCTCTTTTAAAATCACAACTTTAAAAAACCAATACGAAAACCCCCACACTCTCACATTGGAAAAGGCGCCATGTTTAGAGGCACTACATAAATGTACGAATACCCGACCACACAAGCTTCGGAAAGGCGTAAAAACTTACCAATATGAAAAATGTTCGTTAAATAAGGTCTCTGGAATTTGAATCATTACATTTTTTTATTCACTCACGTGCTGTTATGCAATGTCATGAAGCTTTGAAATTTTTTTATTTAAAGGTAGCCTAGTAGCTAGGTTGAGGAATTCGTGTTTCCAGTAGCGTGTTTATTAGCTTTAAGGAATATATAGTTTCTAATTAATTTTTTGTCATTTATGTTACTTTACTTATCCTATAGATTCGTCGTTAGACAGAACTCGGTCTGGGCGATATTAAGTTTGAACAATCTATGATTTGTTTGAGTTCTTGATTAATAGAATAATCCAAATAAACATTAACACGTAAAGTGCCACTAGTCCCAATTTGGCAAATGTTTTTTTTAACTTATACCCTAGTCTTATTAATATTTTGTTAAAAAAATAACAAAATAATTGGTGGACAACACCGCGGCTATAGCGACTCAAATAGACACTGTGGGCGTGGCGGCAAGGCGCAAAGGAGGTCGCCAATCACGAATCCAAAATTGGAAAGATTCTACAAAGGAAGAAATGCAGAAATTCATAGGCATTCTTTTGTGGATGGGATTTGTAAATCTTCCGTCTATTTGTTCATATTGCTCAAAAAACTTTATATATAAAAATGAGCTTTCTCAAGTAATGTCTAGGACCAGATTACTCTTGAAGACCTGGCACTTTGCGAAAAATGAAACTGCCAAGAAAGCGGCAGCAGGTTGTATAAAATAAGTCCGCGTATATCTAAGCTGAGAGATAATTTTTAAATGCCAATTACACCATCAGAATTTTTATGCATTGATGAGATCCGCGTTCCTTTCAAAGAACGTCTAAAATTTAAACAATATATTAGTAATAAGCGTCATAAATTTGGCATCAAACTGTTTAAATTGTGTTTAGATGGTGGGTATTTGTATGATCTGAAGGTTTATTGTAGTCAGGAAAAGAACGATACTGAATATCAAAGTGTTCCGACAAAAGTAGTAATCGATCTGGCTGAAAACTTGTTAGGAAGGGGCAGAACAATTTGTATTGACAATTATTACACTTCCGTGCAATTAGCTCAGATGTTGTTAGAGACCAAAACGTATATAATAGAGACCCTACACAGTAACAGGAAGAATAATCCCAGAAATAAACTGAAGAAAGGAGTATTTTTTTGGAGAAATAGAAGAATAAGCGAGATGTCACAATGCTCAACACTAAGTACGTTCCAGAAATGACAATAGTACATGAGCAGGGGATGTTATGAAATCGAAGTCAGTTGTTGAATACAATAAACGCAAAAGTTATATTGACATATCGGGTAAGACATAACATATTCTCACACAAATATGTTTGTGTAATACAGTCGACTCTCGATAAGTCGAACTTCGATAACACGAATTCCTTTATAACTCGAATTTTTCCCCGTTCCCTTGAGAAAACAGTAGATAACTCGAATTAATTTTTCACTTAAATTTTACCTCTATAACTCGAAGTCATACGATTTTTACCTCTATAACTCGAAGAACAATATTTAAGCCGAAGTCTTTAATAAATTACCTCTATAAGTCGAAGTTTACCTCTACAACTCGAAGTTTTCTTATCGGGCCTCCGTAAGTAGAAAAACCATACAGTACATAGGATAGACCTACAGGAGCATGTTGAGACTTGTCGGTGAGTCATCTGCGTCTGCCTGTCTAACTTGACAGCCATTCTTGTTTGTGCTTTCGTGTGAGTGAGTGTTCTAAACGAGTTACGTAGCAATGAGTGGCAGAAAAGTGAAAATGTTGACGATCGGTGAAAAGTTGAAGATTATAAAGCTAGTGAATGACGGAATACGGAAGAAGGACATTGCAGCAGAGTTCAATATTCCAAGTAGTACTTTGCCAACGATTTTGAAAAACCAGGCAGAGATCGAAAAGCGGGCTGATCAAGGTAACATTAAGTGTAAGAGAAAAAGGGAAACTGAGTTTCCTTATGTTGAAGAATGTATGCCGAAGTGGTTTAAACAACGTACAGAAAAAAAAACATTACTTTAGGCGATCCTATGCTCAGAGAAAAAGCTGAAAACTTTGCTAAATCTCTAGGCCATGTAAACTTTAAGACTAATAACGGGTGGCTTGAAAATTTTAAAGGCACAACATTTCGTTAAAAAAAGTTAGTGGTGAAAGTCGTAGATGATAAGTGTGTGTGTGTGATAAGTGGAAGGAGTACTTGTCAAATCTCATAAAAGACTATGACCCAAAAAACATTTTCAATGCAGATGAAAAGGCTTGGTATTTCAAGTGTCTCCCTGATAAAACTTACAAGTTTAAAGATGAAAAATGTCATGGGAGTAAACATAGCACTTTTGCTTGCGACTAACATGACAAGCATGAACATGATAAAGCCCTTTGTAATAGGTAAATCAAACAAACCTAGATGTTTTGCTGGAGTAAAGTCCCTTCCTGTTGAGTACACAGAAAATGGGTATATGTACACTTTTTGCCGGCCAACACAACAGCGAAATTACAACCACTAGATCAAGGTATAACAAAAAACTTTAAGATACTCTACAGAACGGAAGTGATAAAAAAATTCACACATTGAAGATGGAAAGGAGTTAGAAGCAATTCGGTTAATTGACAAAAGTTGGCGAAGAGTTACCAACGAAACAGTGGTCAACTCCTTCAAATCGTGTGGTTTTTCTCTTCCAAGTGCATCAGATGAAAATTTAAGTGAAAATGAAGGAGAATCGGAACCCGCCAACATGGATATTGAGAATGAGTGGGATACAGTAAGAAGGAATCTGCAAGCAAATACTTACTCTTGATGACTTTACGCTTGTTGACGAGGGAGTAGCAGTCACCGGAATGTTAGCTGATGCTGAGATTGTAGAATCGATATCAAATGAAGTGAATGCTCCTTTGGATGAAGAAGAAGATGATGAAATGATGAATGAGCCAACACACGTTACCCCTAAGGAAAGAACCAGTGACGTGCCCGACAGTGTGTTTTCTAGCGTTTTTCTATTGAAAACATAATAGACATACGAGTGGCCAAAACTCTCAAACAGAAGAAGATTACAGACTTTTTTTAACTAATCACTTTTTTCACTAGAGTACATACTTTGTGTATACATTACAATTTTTTTTACTCTTCTATAATTTTTTAGTACATACATATGTATGTACTAAAAAATTATAAACGAGTAAAAAAATTCTAGCAATGCAGAGGCTGTAGGGAAATATCTCGTTACCTCTATAAGCCGAATTATGTGAAACAATGACCTCCATAACTCGAACTATTTATAAGTCGAACTATACGTAAGTCGAAGGAATATCACAGTTCATGGAGATTCGAGTTATCGAGAGTCGATCACCAAGTTCCGCGAAGAATATTATTCATTCCTTCTATAAGTATATCTATCTTCTATTGAGTAACGCTTTATTTTTTGATAGGTCTAATAGGTCGTAATGAATTTCCTACTAACTTGCCTTTCTCAAAAAGCGACAACATCACCTATGTGAAGCCGAAAAGAGGCAATTATTTTTGAATTGTTACCAAAAAAATGTTCAAGGAATATGCAAGATTGCGAAAAATAAAACAAAGAAAGCCAAATATCGTTGTGATGCATGTGAAAAACACATGTGTCTTGAACGTTTTTTTGAAACTCATTCGTCTAAACTTAAAAAATAATTATATTGTTAATTATTTCGTTTATATTATATTAGTATTTGATTGATTTACGCCAGTTAAGGAATAAAAACCTAAATAGCGTAAAACTATTTTATTTTACTGTGGTGGAAAAATCCAAGTATGTTGAAATAGTGCTAAAAGCATTACAAACCACTCCCAATACAATTTAAACCGGTATGGTGGACGACTGAAAGCTACCGCCGCCCGAATTAAAAAAATGTCTGGTGGAACACTTTGTCCACCACGGCCACAACGGTATTTTTTTTATATAAATTGGTGGGCAGCTTTAATCCATCATAGTACTTTACGTGTGAATAAAAAAATTTATTAATCGTGTATTAAAATAACCGATTAATCCAAAAAATCGATTACTTCTAAAACTGTTGATTAATCAATATCCTTGCCCAATGCTATGCCCGTTTATTTTGTAGGTAAGCACACTTGTAAATATCGAACTCAATGGGCCACGACAAGAATATATGTATAACAGACTAAAAATGTATTTTAATAGCCGCGGATAAAACCCCAGATGGTAGTGCGGTGTTCGGCAGAACAATCGCACCGCAACTATCCTACATCGTGGGGAGTGCGGGGTTCAGTTCAGATTAGACATAACTAATATAGGTGCAAACAAAAACCAACAACAATAAACCACACACTCTTCTTGCTACCCCGCGAGTTATACTCGTTTAGGGATGAGACGATACGAGTAAATAAAAGTACTCGATACTTTTCATCCGATACCAAGACATTTTGTATCGACATATTGAAACTAAGTACCGTAGGTATCGGTCAAAAGTACTCATATAGGTATGCCAATGTCACGATTTTACTTTAAGATGTTGAAATTTTTGCATCTTTTCCTAGTCCTAGTTTTGCGCAGTTTGTAGACTTACTTGTCTATGCTAGTCGGCATTCTGGTAGCGTGTTACATAAAATTTCAGCAGATTAATGAAACTGGTCGAACCTCTTAAGTGGTCGATAATAGGGACGTTTACCTTAGATTGATTTTTATTTGATAACTCAATGAGTTATCATAGTTTTATGAAATCCTTTTTTATTCAAGCAATTAAGCAGAAAGCCGGAGATGTACCTAGAACAGCGTTTACCAGAGACCTTTTGGAAACTTGCGAATGAATTGCAAACAATGAAACATTCACCTAGTAGAAATGAGTATAAATGAGGATTTACATTTTGATTAAATAAAGCGCTTAATTAATACCAAGAAAAGTAAGTGCTGTTATCACAAGGATATCATTTTACGTGTATTAAATGTGAAACAACCCTACATTTGGAGTATCGTTTTCTATAAGATCCTGTCAAATTTCTATTTATATAGTTTAGATCAATAAATGAGTAAAAGTTATCATTAAACCAAAGTTCCAGCGTGCATGTGTTAAGGATGACTAATTTCCGTTTGAAAAAGAAACATGAGTTCGTCCATATTCTATCATTACGTGATACATCATTCACAAAATTGTAGTTTGTGTGGGAATATTATATAGTATTTTTAACTATTACCAACTTTATGAAGAAAAACTTTAAAGTGTGACTCAAGATATTTGATTTTTCTACCTGGAAAATATAGGTTAGTAATTGTATTTGCTATACGATTTCACAAGGCTTATCAGCGATCAGCCTATGTGGAATAAATAAATAGAACCTTTTTAGTACAATTTTAAAATCAAAAATGTAAAATATTTGTACATGTTTAATTACATCGTAATTACCTCCCTACCTTTTTTTACCTCATTGCAATTGAATTACTCATGCCCTAACTGTTCATTTATATAAAGACATCGAATCGACTCTAATGATCCATCTAATGTGGATGGCTCTTTTATTTGTTTACATTACATGAAGCTTCACTATGCTGGCACAATTCAATTTCAAAAATTGACACTTCTAAGTTACAACAAACTTGAAGCTTTCCCAAATTTTCCAACAAAAGCATAAATCATGCCAATAATTAAAAATTATTATTAATTTTATTAAATACATAAATTAAAAATGTTTCCTCGAGTAGGATTTGAACCTACGACATGTAGTTTGCCAGAGTACCTCACTAACCAACTGAGCTATCGAGATACAAGCCCCAATGTATGTAAATTTTGTCATTTTTTTATGTAGGTGAACTGATGAAAATTGTATTTATTATTATTTCAATTTGGCTGCATTTTCTAACACTGTAACTAAATAATTTTGTGACTTATTAATTGTAGCGGCAGATAAAAATCTTATTAAAATTTTGATATATTGTGTTTCTCATAAAGAATCAGATGTTTAATTGTAAGCATCTAGAACAACTATATTTAAGTATTACACATTATCAACAAAAATCTCCACGAAAAAATCATAATGAATTAAAAAAAAACAGACCATGTAATTTTATATGAGTGAAATTCGAAATCCGGGTAAATGTAAAATATGAATACAGTCGACCCTAACAACTGCTGACATGCTAGTTGTAAAATTTTTTTGGTGAATACAAATAGTAACTGCTACTTTCCAGATAGAAAACCAAATATCTTGAGACAAACTTAACATCTAGCCTTTAAGTGTACTATTCGTAGCAGCTTTAAACGCTCATATCGTCGTCTTAAACAAAACCAATTAGTTTATTAATCCTCCTATTGTATTCGGCTCAATATGACCCAATCGCGTTCTTCTAATGTGCATAATTCGTTAATTTATTTAAATATTTCTTTGCCACTGCACGACTTTTATTTCATTACTTTAATAACGGTGTACCTAGATTCACATTAGAAAATTATAGTTAGTTTTTTTTTTTAATGCATTTGTTACAGGCACTGTGTTTGGGTCTATATGACCCGGCGATTTGGTTGGTTCAAATTAAAAGAACGAGAAGCAGATTATTATCATAGACGAATGTATTTTATTAGTTTTGTTTTATTTTCATAAATATAAATAACTTACATAATATTGCCACATTATTGCACAATATTGCGCATATTGCATGCGTTATTGGCGTACCCGTAAAGCCGTAAACAAGTTTATTCCTGTTGAGACTTGTCATGGCTCCGCGTATAAATGCAGCCAGTGAGCATCTGGGTGTTAGTTTCGTAGTAAATATCAAAATTGATGCTATACTCTAATAAGAAATATCTACCGATTGAAATGTATTATTGAAAATGTGTAGTGAGAGAGTGCTTACGGATAGTGTACATGAGAAACTTTCATGTGTTGCTGATAGCAATACTAATGCTTCTGAAGAAGAAGACCATTTGTCCGAAACCGAGATATATAATAGCGAATCGGATGATGAAGTGGAAGCTACGATTTCAGATGAAGCTAATACGGATAATCACGTAACTTCAAAAGATGGCAACATAGTATGGAATGAAAAGACACATCAATCGGGAAGGTTATCAGCAGCAAATATTATTTCATTTATTCCTGGGCCAACAAGGTATGCAACGTCGCGAATGATTGATATCAAATCCTCGTACTTCTTATATTTCACACCCAAAATTGTAAACCTAATTTTGAAAATGTCAAATTTAGAAGGCAATAGACTTTGTGGCGACACGTTTCAAGAACTAACATTAGTTGAACTAGAAGCATATTTTGGCGTACTGTTTCTAGCTGGAGTATATAAATCTCATGGGGAGGCAACATGCAGTCTGTGGGATGAAAATGTAGGTCGTCCAATATTCAGAGCAACGATGTCCCTACAACGAATTCATGTAATTACACGAATAATTCGCTTTGACGATAAAAAAAAACTCGAGCACAACGACGCCAAACTGATAAATTAGCTCCCATACGGGACTTGTGGGATGAATGGGTTGCAATTCTACCTAAGCTCTATAATGTTCACGAAAATGTAACAGTAGATGAGCAACTGGTACCTTTTTATAGGCCGTTGTCCTTTTAGACAGTACATCGCGAATAAACCTGCTAAATACGGAGTCAAGATTTGGACTTTATGCGATTCTGTAACTGTTTATGCATATAACATGGAAGTTTACCTCGGGAAAAAAGGTGAACCTCCAGAGATATGCCAAGGTAAAAGAGTTATACTAAATCTTACTGATGGTCTAAAAGGTCACAACGTAACGTGTGATAATTTTGTTACCTAGTACGATCTGGGGCGATGCTAGTGAAAAGAAAAATAACCATGCAAAAATAAGCCTGGATTGCCATCCGCATTGGTCTGCAACAGGAGAGAAGTTTTTTCTTCAAAATTTTACTTTACCAAGACATCGATAGTTTCCTATATTCCGAAACGGAATAAAAATGTTACGCTCATGAGCACCATGCACCACGATAACGGAGTGTGTAACCAAGATCATAAAAAGTCGTTTATGATTTTAAATTACAACAAAACTAAAGGTGATGTAGACACGTTAGACAAGTTAATAATAACATAACGTGCAGACGGTAAACTAAAAGATGGCCAATGACTATCTTTTACAATATCATGGACGCTTATGTTCTATTCTAATTACTACGTTTTTCAGATGTTCTTTACATAACATTTATAATAATATGTAATAAAAATAAAATAATGTAATAAAATGTACTAAATAATAAATACTACATCATATTTCTTATTATTATTTATTGTTATATCAATTTAACGACAATAAAACCACAACTATAGGCTCCCGGGTTATAACGACACGAACACAATAGGAGGGTTAAAAAAACCTCACTCGGAATCATTCTGTTTGGCATTACTAGTAAAAGAGGTTAATAACGCAAGGTAATTTAAATATTGAGGGCGATGAAGTTGCTGAAAGCATTTCTATAATTATCCAACATTGTTGTAAAACTATCATTGTTATATCAGTAGCAGTAAAATAATAAATTAAAACTCGGAGAAATGTTCTCACAGACGTAAATTCGTATAGACCGATAACGTTATCTGAATTTGGAAAGTTATTCGAAAGTCTCTTCCATCCTAACCAATATGGCTTTTTATCCCCGGACATAAGACTACCGACTGTGTTTTCCCGACTAAAAACAAATATTAAAACGAATACCATCAGGTACACGTCGACAATGCCGGGGCATTCAATAACGCATGGTGGCCATTAACCATAAATACTCTCGTCGTTAAGAGAGTGCCTGCCGACGCTATACGCGTCATTTGTATTTATCTGGCGAAACTCCTGATCTGCACTTCGAAGGAATCGAAGTTTTCCGTTACGAAACCCCTTTCAAAGGGTTGCCCACAAGGATCGATCCTAGGACCGTGTTTATGGAATTTAGTCGTCGATTCTCTCTTCGGACAAGAACTGCCGAACTTGGTGGACTGTTTTGCCTACGCGACCT
The DNA here is from genome assembly GCA_036346205.1 of Vesta saturnalis. Classification (NCBI taxonomy): domain Eukaryota; kingdom Metazoa; phylum Arthropoda; class Insecta; order Coleoptera; family Lampyridae; genus Vesta; species Vesta saturnalis. Next base: position 498,685 of record JARFJB010000939.1, on the reverse strand, counting down.
ACTGCAGACCATAGACGTGACCTAGAGGCTACAGCTTCCTAGTGCCTCACCCGACTGACGACCTGGGCGACAGCAATCAACTGTCTCAATAGACAAGGCAAAGTATATGGTTTTTGGTCGCAAAGTAACCCGAAATCCAACTTTGCATTTATACAACCGGTCAGTCCGGAGAGTTTTCGAGTGTCTCGGACTGTATATTTTTATTTATTTGTGAACCTGAATATGCTAAATTTGGCCTATCATGCTAAGGCATTCAGGTACACTTAGGAGGATGGATAAAGGGACATTAAATTGCCAAGAGATGCCTATGAACAGCTACCTTAAATTTTTCATCCCAGTGTTTGGAAGTCGTGTAGAAGAATGTGGATTGCGCCCGTTTGGTACGACAAGTGGAGATTTGTACTGGATACTGATAAAGTGAATGAGCGAACCGAGTATTCGTAGCAAAGGCAGCCCGAGATGGTATCAAAGAATGTAATTCAGCAGCACAATAGCCATTGTAATACCGATAATACAAAGAAAGAACTGAAAAGATTCTGCTATGCTCAAGAAACTGTATGTCAGAAGTTAAGGACGGGTCACTTATAAGCCTAATCGCTCTCTTTTGAATACGATCAACGATATCGAGAGCGTATAGGAGAGCACCAACCCAGAGGTGAGAATTATATACATAGATGACAAGCTATCGTTCGTCAAGCATTGTTCACGAATAGTCGAAAACGGTAAACCTTACTTCATCTACGATACAAATACTCGCGCCTCAAATGGAATCTACCCAAAAAGTCCTTATAGTTAATTTTTAACTGTGCAGTGCTTCCAACACTAACATACGGCTTACACGTCCGGTATGACAGACTCAGACATTCTCACGTGATCAGGAAACTGGCCCTGTTCCTAAGAACCTGCCTTGGGGCCTACAGAACAGTACCTGTTAGCTTCCTTGTGCGCGATTACCAAACATATCTCGCTTCATCTTTTATTGCAGGAAATTTACTGTACTAGACTCCTACGCAGGACCGGCACCTACACCCTCTTCGATAGCCTTATTTCTTCTCCTTGGCAGCGGCTGTGGGATAAATCTCGGAAGCGCATTGGCGTCTCCAATGATGGCCTTTGGAGTTAACCTCTCTTTTGTATACCAATAACATCTTGAAAATGACTAAACACATGTGATCTATCCTTATCTTAAAAATATTTGTGTATACAACGTATAAATGAAATAAAACTGAATGGAAGTAGGAACATATTAGGCTTCCTTCTCCTTTTTGGAAAACTGTTGTTTAAGGAAAAACGTATCAATAAAATTTACGGCTTTTGTATTCGTTTTTGAAATAACACATTTTTCTGAATTGGGGAAAATATGACATATTTTTATGAATTTCCTTTTATTCCAATGAATTTCTGAATCTAGAACATTGAAGTATAAGAAATCAAATTTATGAACTGTACTATGCGAAGTGCTGTAGTAATTCGTTTAAGTTTGAAATCACTTTTCTGTGAATCCACTCATTTAGAACGTTTTTGTCAAGTTTCACTTATGTAGGTAAGATCACATCGAAGGTAATTAATTCAGTATGTAAGGTCAAATGTTTGCCATGAAGGCGTTTTGTTCCTTTCCTTGATACATTTCCTCATTACTTATGATGTCACTGTAATAAATTTTATTGCGTTATGCGAGAGTCAGCCAATCTTAGAGTAAAGAAACATTCCCGTGGAAGTGTGGTATTACTGTGTATGCAAATTACTAGCGTTGGGGTTCTCGCTCCTATGTACTTCAATGTTTATAGATTAACACACTTACTTAGATCGGTTAAATGTCTAATGTATTGCAAATTAGTTGAAAATTGTTCACTATATATATATATATATATATATATATATAAGTGTATAGGAATTTTTGCATGTAACCTTGAACTCCAAGCGATAACCAATGTCCCAAAACCATAACATTTCATTGTTGTCCCAGGGCTTCAATCCATTTTTCAAAAGAAAGTGGTAAATCATTTTTTTTGGCATCTTTGGTCCCAAATAATAATTAACGCCATAGAATTATAAAAGTTCGTACTTGCCTATCCAGGTAATGTGTTTTTTCGTTTTTTCGACGAAATTAGTGTATAGACAACGTTTTTGAACATTGTTTTGCCTAAAATGCATTCCAGCAAAATAAAACTCGGAAAAGTAGTTTTTAAGTTCTAAATGGATCTGATTAAGTATTTTTAAGATTTTGACGTAATGTTTGGTTATAAAGGTTTTTTGGAGTGAACTATAGCCATCGTGATAAGATTATGAATAATTAGAACTAAATCGGTAAACCCCAATTTATTAATATATTTTCACGTTTTAGTTGGGTTGAAATTTTGCCCCATAGCGATCAATTAGAATGTATGAGGTAACAGTATACAATAGTTGGAGAAAATAGATCAACGCATTTCAGAGATCTGTTTGTTCAGACATATACAGATAGGCAGCCGAGCGGACTGACAGACATCACAATCTCAATAAGTACCTCAAGAAAAGTTTTGCCTACTTAATAATAATTGTGTTGATGAGAGGCACTTTCATAAGAAACGTACGTAGCCATAGTTATTATATTGGTTATTTATTTCTTAAATTTTGTCCAAAGAAAGATCTCGTAAAGCGTTTATACGATCGCAAGGCCGTTTACACACGACGCCATAGCGGTACGATTTATAGCGCGTGATAAATAGTCGTAATATGGTATTCATTTTTCATACACAACGATAGTTGGATACCATAAAATTAATCGAAGAAGAAGAGTTAAACAAAGAGAGGCTCAACGCAAAAATCGGCGTTTCTGGATTCATGCCTTGCTACAGGCAAGATACGTAGATAGTGGCTTTTATGCGCTTTTGGAAAATTACTTCGACACAAAAAAAATTCTTCAATTACTTCCAAATGAGCCAAGATACTATTAATTTTTTGGTAGAGGGTTTATCAGAATCTATACGGAAAGAAAACACAACAATGAGATTAAGTATTCCGTCTAAAGAAATGTTAGTAGTTACTTTGAGGTAAGTGAAGTTTATTTCTTCTATTACAAATAACTAAAAATTAACTGTATGAACTGTAAATAACAAAACACATAACACGTAATGCTTTAAATATGGTAGAAAATAACAATGCACTTAATTATGAATGTAATGTCATACTATTACAATTGCTCAAACGTATAGTTTCTGGACTGCTATTCGGAGTTGGAGAATACGAATTATAGGAGGACACAGACGCACGGTGATAGAAGCTCATCGATGGAGGTCTGAGGTCTCGCGCATATCATTTTTCTTGCATTTTTAATGTCATGCTAAACTCCAGTTTTTCATCTTCATCAAACTTTTGAACGGCACGTGTTACGGATGTAAAAAATGCCGTGTCTTCATCTATTTCTGGTGGTGGCGGTGAGGGTTGGGAAGTGGCTTCTAAGGCTTTTAAAATCGCCGTGTCTGTTTCGTCTACTTCTAATAATTTCTTTCGTTTTCGAGCGCAAGTGGAACTTGTCCCCGGTGTGGTGGATTTCTAGCTTGTGATGATACGGATGATTTGTCCTCTTCATTTTATTGATTTTCCGTATTGTCCCAAATACAGGATTCAGTATCACCTTTCTCTAAAATCTTCAGCAAAAATTGAAGCTGAACAAAATATACGTACATTTTGCTTCGTTTACGCCACTTTTCTTTTTAAGGGAAGTTGCAAAAGCGCCTTGAATATGTTTCCATTTGCCATTGACAGCTTTTCCTGGAAATAATGTATTTTTGATTGTGCAAATATATACAAAATATTATTATGCGCGGAGGATAACAATATACAAACGAATATTTTATTATTTACAGATACCTCGCTAGTGGGAATACATTTATGGAACTACATTATATCTATAGGATAGGTATCTCAACTATAAGTAAAAGTGTTCGAACGGTCTATCGACCATTATGGAATCATTTAAGAGAAGAATTTGCCCACTCCTTCCCAAAATGATTGGTTGAATATTGTAGAAAATTTTACAAAGAATGTCACATTGTATTGGAGCTGTAGATGGTAAACAAATAAGTGTTCAAAAATTCCGGCACAGTGGTTCTATGAACTAGAACTATTTTTCTATAGTTCTGATGGCAGTGGCAGGTTCTGATTATACGTTTATTTATGTAGACATAGGATCCTATGGGAAGGATTGTGATTCTTCGGTTTTTCAAGAAACTGTATTTTGGATAAAAATGAAAGAAGGTACGCTGAATATTCCTGACACAACTGTTTTACAAGGAACAGATAACTAACATTTGTATTGATTGGAGATGAGGTATTTGCATTAAGTGAAAATCTGTTACGGCCATTTGGAGGACAAAATCTTAGCGTGACAAAAAGGGTTTTCAATTATCGTTTAACACGAGCCTAAAGGTTTGTAAAATGTGCTTTTGGTATATTGCGCAACAAATGGAGAATTTTCCATAGAGCTTTAAATGTTTCTAGACCATTTGCAAAAGATATTGTAAAAGCTGCCGTAATTTTACCTAACGTGGTTCATCCAAGAGATGGCTTTCGTTCTAGTGACATGTATGTTGCTGCACATATAAGCGGGTTACAAAACCTACCTCAAGGTAGATCCGTCAGAGGTGGACGACATGTTAATGAGCTAAGAGATGAATTTGCAAAGGCAAAGTCTTGGCCAACGACAAAAATATAGTTTTTGTATTTATCATGTACAAATCATAATTACTTTTATATAAATAAATACGGACTTTTTTAAAATGTATTCGTCGTCTCATAAGTATGACACAAGATGCCTTACCTTCCACTTTTTCCTCTTGCTCCCGATCAGAAACTGATAAATCTCCGTCCACGTTTTTGTTTTCTTCAATCTATCGTTGTAATCATCTATTGTTTTGTCCCAAATGCACGGTCTTTGTTCTATCAGTTCAATCAGAGTTAAAGGGTCATATGAATTCTTTGCCACTTTCTTGGCCATCTTACTACTAACCTGCAACGTTGCTTGAAAGATACTGAACAAATTGCTACCGATTATGGTGAATCGTGTGAAAACATGCATAAACTTGCACTGGTTCAAGGAATGGTGGCGATAAAAAATAGCGCGATATCGTCTATGTGTGAAAACGGCTGATTTAAAAACACACACATTTGGTGTAAAGCAATTATTGCGACCGTTCATGGCGCTCTATATATGGTATGGCTATGGCGTCGTGTGAAAACGCACTAACCAGAAAATACAATACTACCTAGTATTGTCACAAATAGCAGTTACTATTTAAATTTTTTTTCGCAGCCTTAAAAAATGTCAAAAAACGTAAAATCGTCGCAAGAACATTTAGATAAAAACTTTTTTTTAAATATTCTTGTCGTGGAAACAAATGTAACAGTTCTAACGTTCCTTACTTTTTATTCACGGTGTATAAAATACTGCATCTCCCAACAACTGTGAATTACTTGCTTAACTTTTAGTTTAATCTCGCTGCTTCTGTAAAAGATCCGTTTTATTAAATTATTATTAGCATTTTCGTGACTTAGATTTTCATAAGTACTAAAATTGAAAATGTTGAATACTTGATTAGTAAAGGAATGATGCCACAAGCTTTTAGCTAGCAGAGATTATGGTGGTTGTCATTAATTTATTCCACACAAAGTGACGTCATTTCCGCTTTAACTCTACTTTGTGGCCTATAATGTAGATCACACAATGCGTACATTATGAATAATTAAACAACCCTAAAGTCGGCTTTGTTAACTTTAAGTTGCGAAAAAAGGAGGGTGTTTCCTATTTCATTTACAAAAGACAATTAATTTTGCAAATTTTGTTTGAATAAAATAAATATTAATTGATTAGCTTGTATTCATTAACAGCTTGTTTAGGTTATCCGGACAAAAAACCGCAAGCTAATTTTATTTAGCAAGAGGTTTTGCGGTTGTTCTTAAAATAGTTGATAAAACTGATTGCAGGAAGTGGATAATGATTGTGGTTAATACTCCTATTTTGTGAATCCTCAAAAAGGCATAGAAGATGGGCACAGAATTAAATTTTGATAGACTCTTTCTACTTCGGTTATTGAGATTTTTGCAATTTTATGTTACTATGTTCCTAAGGGAAATAAGGAGTTTGGCATTACCTGTCAATCGACCGAATGCTTTACTAAATCTCTCCAATGAGGACAAGCTACAGAATATATTTACCTACAATTTTCTAAATTTACTTTGTTATCACTACTAAAGCTATTACGTGGTATAAGTGATTTATCATCCACACTCAAAGCAATTATAATTTTAAAATTATATAGATAAAAACTTTACTGAACCCGACATTATTTGTGGTTAATCAATACGAGGAGAAGCATCTTTTAGTAAGTAGAATGCATGTGCGCCCCGTAATAATTTATCTCAAGTTTGAATATCCCTATATAACTGATGTGAAGTACATTTATAATAGATTATGTACTAACTATACGTTACAACGTAAACCAAGCGGTATTTCCATTACACGTACTTTTAAACTGAAGTATCCACTAAAATCGACTTTCAAACTTATTGAAAGCTTAAATATTCATCGTTTGCTACGTTTTCCTATAACGTGTTAAATACGCTTTAAAAATGAACTTTACGTTGTTCCGTACAATGGTTTAACAATACAGGAACGCTCCCTAGACAGGTTTCATCAAACACTGTGTGCTCCAACTTTAACACAAAAGATGACTGTTTTAAACCACTTATGCTACTACAATGACGACAATTTGAATATAATTGTCATTGACATAATAGCAAGGAGACGTAAATTGCTGTCACATACTATAAATTAAAAATTTCTATGCTTTTGCTATAAAGTGAAACTCACATTCACTAACACTCAGGTAAATTTATAGACTGTGTTAGCAAATCGAAGAACAAGACTTAACGGCTATAGGACAACGTTAAAAATTCATTTACTCTGCTTTATGGCACGAATAGACTTTAAGATCCGCAACTTTCTTATAAATATATATTAGCACCAATTTCTATTTGAACGAAAAAAAGAGGAAAAACTCGATGTAAAACTACGGCTAACAATCAATTTCCTATTACTAGAGCAATGGCTTAATTTTTGACTGAACTTATTATTAATGCAAAACTAGGGAAAGCAGCACAGAGAAATAAATAATTAAGTTGAGGTACAATTAGATTGTTGATTTTTTTGTATTGTTTTGCCAGCCATACGAATGATTATATTTTTAAAAAAATAATTGATAAGAGTGATTAAATTTGCAGAACCACGTAAACATCTTTATTATTTTAGTGAATAAAAAAAAGGTTTTTGGCCATAATTCCATTTAATTTTTGAGAACATTAATAAGAGTGATTAGGCATATAATCAATAACGTTTCTGAGTTCAATGAATAAACCTTCGACTAATTGATTCGGATGGAAGAGAATATTTCATTATAATTATGAATGTTTTTGATAATCAGCTAAACCGATTTCGATATTCAGTTAATTATTACCTACTACCTGCAGAATATGTGCAATGCCTGGATCTGTTATTTATTCCAACCATATTTAAATGGCAACCGGTAAAAGAGTGTACAGTAAAAATAAATACCGAAATTCATTAACATTACACCATAGTATAATCGAAAAACACAATTCAAGTTCTAAATAATATAACAACAAAAACAACATTTAAGACTGTTCACATTATTCACAAAACAAACTGAAAAAAATCGTTTTCTATATTTTGTTACTCTACTATAAAAATCCCTATAATATTAATCCTTAGACCAACAGTATTTACGACGTGGGGTCCTCGAAAAAAATATTAAAACGTATGGTAACATTTGAGCAAGTGTTTATAATGGTAAAATATATTGAAAACTAACACATATTACAAATATAACAAAAGGTAACAACAGAATTCTTATAAATTAAAGAAAAAGTTTAATATATTGTCAATTTTCGACGTGATCGATGCAACTCGCTGTGGAGACAATATTTTCTTTTCGATGTTCTTTGCAAACGAAGAACTGATATTGTGAACATCTTATAATTACTTTTTATCGGATGCTCGTGTACAAAGTCTGCATCTTCCCCGTTTTGCTTGTTGCCGTGCCGGTGCAGCTGGCTTCTCTTGAGCGGGTTTCAACAGGATTAGTATCCGCTCCACAAGCTTTAATAACTTTGAGAATATGTGGATGCTTACGTAATTGTACTATACGGGATTTCATATTTTCGGTAGCGATATCTTTATTACACCAATTTCTAAATTTAGGGGCAGTTACCAATTGTCTGAACTGATGTTTCGTACTACTATGTAAGTCAGACCTATGAGAGGTGCGATAATGTTATTGCCGCTATGCTCTTTAATTTGTAGCCGGTGAGGCCGTGCGGTTCTTTTCATACAAAAACTCAAAAAGATGTTAATTTATTTTGGGCATCACTGACTCGTACTTAAATTCGCCTACACTCGAGCCAGAAAGTGTTGAAGATGGAAGCTCAGTCTCACTATCTGATCATTACCTTTACGTGACTGGCAACTGATCTCATTCGCTGTATTCTTCATTTTACTCAAATACTTAAATAAATGTTTAATCAACTCAAAACAATAAATTTTATTCATTAACACACATTCATTTGGTTTATGGTTAATAATTTGCCACAAACTAAAATCAAAATAAAAATAAAAAAACCGTTGTATTTGGTTCTTTTAACACGTTCGTTAAAATCCAACTTACCCAATAATATACCTATTATTATTATACCTAATCTAAATCGAATTCTTTTTCGACGCCTTGTATATACAAGGATTATATATCTAAATGATGTCTGAAGTTCTCGCTTTCTTAATTAATTAAAATTATACTTCAATATTCAAACTAACGAGAATTTGATTAAGCAAATGCTTATTTGTGTGTATTAGGTATACTGCCTTGAAAATAAAAATAAAGTCGTTTCAGACATTTTGGTGTTTAAGTGCTTATTTATGTAAAACGTGCTTATTTGTGCTTATTTTCTGCTCGAGGATTTTTACGTTTGAACTTATATTTAAAATTTAAACTTGTCTATTTTAAAATCTCTTCAACAATGCGTTTTTGTAAAGTTTTTAAATAAACACGACAGCTACAATAAGCTACCACTCTAGAGATTAACTATGACGTAAGCCGACGGCTTGCTTGTTAAGATTTTCGAGAATTGTGTATTTTAAGTAGACACAGATGTTTGTTTACAACTCAAGTATATTCAAAACCAAGAGTCAGCAGCGTAAACAAGTGTACAGCGCGTGATCGCCTCGTGCTTTGTAGGTGCCGAATGGTCAAGCAGCCCTAAAACATGTGGTTTTCTATCCCTTCTACTTCAAAAACATTCTCAGTTTGAATTTTCATATACATTCGGTAGTGACTACTTGCTGTTGCTGCTTCAATGCACTTTGTAACAGCAAATGAAATTAATTCTAATTAAATTCAACTGATTACTAGATAATTAAACTATAACCTTCGGTTATTACAAAAACAAAAATGAGAAAGGATAAACTTCCAAAAAGTGTGCTAATTAAACAGTGGTTAAAAGACTACGACTGCTTTTCATCTGATGGTGACGTCATATTTTGTAATGCTTGCAACAAAGAAGTAAGTATCCAACGCAATTTTAATTTTAATTACATAATTTCGGTTATAAGTTTTGTTCGAATAATAAACAAATAAATTTAATATTAAATAATAATGCATTTTTGTGTTTTCAAGGTATCAAGCAACAAAAAACATCAAATTCAACAACACGTTAAAACATCTTTGCATCAGGCCAGTGTTGCTCGAAAACAATCATTAAAACAAACATTTTTAACCAATTCAACTGAGAAAAGAAATGGTTTTTCTGAAGATTTGGGTCGTGCTTTAATCGCTGCAAATATCCGTGGAAAGCTGTTGAAAATCCAATTTTAAAACATTTTGGAAAAATATTGTGATCGCAGTATTCCTACGGAATCAACATTAAGAAAAAACTATCTGGACGTTTGCTATAATTCTGCCATACAGCAAATACGAGAAGACGTATCAGGACATCCAATTTGGTTTTCAGTTGACGAAACTACTGATGCCGTAGGAAATTACGTTGCCAATTTTATAGTAGGCAAATTAAGCAAATTCGATTCAACCAGATCATATTTGGTATGTTCTAAAGTCTTAGAAAAAACGAATAGCAATACGGTAGCTTATTTTGTGAATTCCTGCTTAAGATTTCTATTCCCCACGGAGTTTAACGACAAAAATGTTTTACTCATGTACACAGATGCCGCAGCTTACATGGTAGCTGCAGGAAAATTACTGAAAACATTTTACCCTAACTTAGTACATGTTACGTGTCTAGCACATGGTCTTCACCGAATAGCAGAAACTATTAGGGATTCATATCCAAGCGTTAATACTTTCATTGCTGTAATTAAAAAAATATTTCTTAAAGCACCCACGCGCGTAGCTCACTATAAATCTAAATTGCCCAATTTATCATTACCCCCAGAACCTATTATTACAAGATGGAGTACTTGGTTAAAAGCAGTACTTTTATGCAAACCATTTTAACAATATAACAGAACTAATTAATGATTTTGACGAAACTGACGCAATTTCCATTCAAACTGCAAAACGTCTTGTGAAAGACAAGAATTTGCATAAGGATATTGTATATATCTCCAGCAACTTTTTATGCATTGCAGAAGCAATTAAAAAACTAGAAAATTCCCATCTTTTCCCATCTCTCAAAACCGAAATAGAAAGTTCAAACGGAAAAACTGCGGAAATTGTTAAAAGCAAATTTGCTTTCGTTATTAATAAAAATCTTGGATACCATACTTTGGATGTCATTGATAAAATACTATCAGGTGAAGAGAATTTTGATTCGCCCAGTAATATTCCCTTGGAACTAGTGCAGTTTTTTTAATTTGCACCGTTAACATCGGTAGAGCCGGGGATTCGCTGTCTGCAAACAGTTCAGTGAGCATCGCGTTTAACATAGTAAACGTACTTTGTTAAAAGTTTTACGTGCGTACGTTCTGCTACCTGCGTCGTTTTCATGATGACAAGTAGAGAGCCACCGCCCCTGAAGAGGAACCCGTACGCTCTGCGGAGTCGTCACGATGAGCAGGTGTTCCACGCGCTACCCGATGGCTTCTTCGAGATCGAGGAGAAGCTCTCATACGATTACCGGCACTTCAACGAAGAAGACGTTCCCAAGAAGATTCAGAAGAAGAAGAAGAAGCCCAAGAAATTGGAAGAAGAGGTGGCTGCTACTCCGCTCCCAGCAGCTCCACTCAGCGTTGGTGCAGAAGAAGAATCGCCACCGTCCGATGGGTTCCGGCTCCAGAAGAAGAAGCCGAAGAAATCTTCGAGAGACCGCCCGACCACGCCCACTACGGTCATCAACGCGTTCGAGGCCCTTGCTGACACCATGGACCGTCCGGACGCAGAAGAGCTTCCCGCTGCCAGGGAGAGAGGGTTCCTCCAGTGATCCTTCGCGAGAAGGAGAACTGGGTTGCGTTCTCCCGAGAACTAGATCACCGAGGGATCGTCTTCACACGCGTGAAGGCAATCGCCGAGGGATACCGGTATATGGATAGGCATGGTACACCGTACCATACCTATCAGGTAAAGAGGGAACGTTTGTTCAAGGTGGTTCTACGGGGGATACCTGTAGAAATCTCCGAGGCTGACGTTACCTCCGAGCTTCAAAATCACGACGTTAACATCAGCTCTTGTTCTAGAATGAAGAAACAAGGCAGACCGATCCCGCTTCTGCTGGTCCAGGTACCATCAGAAGAGGACCTCAAGAAGATCCGGCTGGTGGAGTACGTGGCTCGCCTACCTGTCTCCACTGAAGACTTGAGGCGGAGACCAGGCATCGGGCAGTGTCACCGGTGCCAGGGATTCCGTCACGCACAGCGTTGCTGTAGAGCGGCGGCACGCTGTGTCAAGTGTGCAGGACATCACCACTCCAGTGAGTGCACCAAACCCCGTACGGACCGGGCAAGGTGCGTAAACTGTGGTGGGGATCATCCGGCCAACTTCAGGGGATGCCCGAGGTACCCGCGTCTCCCTCAGCGTAGGAAGACAGAAGCTCCACAGTCACGTCTCCCGCAGCGGAAGAAGACCGAAGAGTCACCACAACAGCGACAGAAGAGGACACCGCCCACAGCGGCACCCTCTCTAGTCCGAACCGGCGTTAAATACGCCAAAGCGACGGCAAGCGGCAGCGAGATGGCTGAAGTAGCTGAAGCGGTGAAAGCCGCAGACGTGAAAAAGCCCGCTTCCCCGCTTTAGGATTCGACGCTGTTCTTGGCCTCCTCGGAGGTTTGGATATGGCGAAGGTCCTACCTGTCATCCGAAGGGTGGCAGCGGCCTTAGTTTCGGCACAAACTGCGACTGACCTGTGGCGAGTAATCCTTACACATGGTCAGGAGGTGTTTGCACTTTTTGTATAAATATCTCCGGAACGGCGATGAGTAGGGATGTCGGAATAAGTAACGCCCGCAGGAAGCTGTACAGATCTCCGATATCCCGATCCATTTTGGTGCTCCGAGGGACCAGCCCCCTGCTTCCAAGGAAACACCGCCCACCAACCCACGAATCCCGCCCACAACAACATCCTCTAGATTAAGATTCAATATTACTCATTTAAGTAACGTAACCAACTAACATGTTTTTTTTTTCATTTTTTTTGCCTAGATAATAAGATAACATGTTATAGACTTATAAACAATGCAATGTAATTAAATCAATTAAAACTATGTAATCAACCGGCTGAAGAGGCTACCTCGCCTGAGCAGCCGACTGAAATTGTCAACTCCCATTTTATCAACTATTGTACCCATAATTAAATAAACGTGTTTGAATTTGAATTTGAATCGGTAGAGGTTGAAAGATCATTTTCTGCCTATAAATTAATTTTCAATGAAAAGCGAAGAAGTTTTACTTCAGAAAATTTAGAAAAAGTATTAATTACGTATTGCTTTTCAAATTACCATTAATTTTTTTATGAGTTTAGTTGTTAAAAAAACCTCGTAGTTGTTAGGGGTTAATCGTTTTATGTTTCTTTTAGAACATTAGGGCACCTTGTATTTTATTTAAATATATATTGTTCCATAAATAAATACATGAACTACTTTACTGTTGTTTTTATTTTTTAAAAACCCATTATTGCCTTTCACTCTGGAAATAAATAACGCAATTTTTTATTGGTGCATAAGGAATGCTTATTGTTGCATATAAACGTTTATTTGTGCTTATAAATGCTTTTTTAATGCTTATTTTAACAATTTTAAAATGCATATTGAATGATTATTTCGGGAGTTATTTGTGCTTTGAAATCAGAGGTCTACTGATCAAAATTGCAACTCGGCAACAATGCTCAAAAAATATTTCCTGCAAATATATTGACCGATTCTATATGCTACTTGTAATTATTATAAAATGGCTACTTAGGCTTTAACGGTTTCTGATTTATTTTTGCTTTGCATGATATTTATTTTAATGAGAATGAATTTGAATGATAGCTGCATGCGATTTTTAATTTTATCAATTATGCTTGATTTTATTTTACAAAGAGTGAAATTTTTCGTTGCTATAAAGCTGGGTGGTGGTATAATAAATAATTTCAACAAAGAAGACTACCAAAGTGACATTAGAATTTTGGTGGGTTGCCACAAAAATGTTGAATTCGTCAAGTTATCACTTCCCCTTCCGCTCCCACTCCTTACTTTACTACTTTCTTGTCTGTAATTTTTTAGTAAACACTTCAGTTTCAGTCTGTAAGGCATCTGTTTGACAACGTTTAATCTAATGTGAAATAGTGAATGTGATAGCGAATTTTGAATGTGTTACAGTTATTATATCTGTGTATTATATGTTCCATGAAAATGTCGTCAAAACGTCAGCTTGAACTTCTAGACTTTTTTTCAAGAAAAATAATAAAAACAGATAAGACCAGGTCTAAAAAGTTGTGCAAACTAATGAAGTTAAGAAATTATAGCCGCTTATATCACAACACAAACGGAACTCATATGTTAATTATTTATGTGTAACAGTATTATTTCCACACTGGTGTATTTATTGAGTATTATAAAATATAATGCATTAATTCAATGAATGAAGAAATTGTAACTCATTTCAAGATAATAATCTAAATTTTGTTTAAGTTGTTGTTCTTTACTAATTTTTCATAATTTATATTTCAGTTTCCGACGAAGAACAACTGGTTACTGAGGGTAACGTTCAAATTCCAGTAGAAGAATTAAAGACAAGTCACCCGTATGACATCCAATTTTGTGAACGTAGAGTTACTAAATAGTCAAAAAGTAGAGGTGTTAAAACAATTTATGGTCACCGTCACGAACATTTACTTTTCCTTCAACCGGTACCAGAAATTTAAAATTTCAGGAAAAGTGGCTGCACAAGTGAACATGGCCAATCTACTCAAAAAAAGTTTATGGATGCTATTGCAAAGTTTGTGTCATATTTCATACGCATACTAATGTAAGTTTGGAAAACCATCAAAAACTAGGACAACTGTGCCCCGAAAATTTTAACAATTGGAAAAACACGATAAAACGCTTTAACGAGTACCAGCAGTGCAAATACCATCAGAATATGTTGAAAATCATTGATTCTATTATTTTTCAAAATTGAAGAATTGTTTCTGCAGTTAATTCCTCTCCAAGACGTAACAGGAAAAATAATTTCTAAGACCATAACTGGCAACCTTATCAATTTTAGAATTGATATGAGAAAATTACGTAGTCAAAGGTACGATGGCGCTACTTCCATGAGCGGGAAGTTTAATGGACTATAGGCACATATTCAAGAGGTATATCCCACAGCAGTGTATGTTCATTGCACTGCACACTCTTTAAATCTGGCAGCATCAAGTTTTTGTAAAGTTCCTTCAGTTAGGAACTGCATAAGCACAATTGGAAAGTTGTACGAATTTTTCAATAGTCCTAAAAGGCAGTCGGTTCTAAAACAGGCTTTGGAGGAAGCAAACGCTACGTCTACTTACGAAAAAATAAAAAGGCTTTGTGCGACTAGAAGGACTGAGAGGTATAACTCTGTAGCAGTTTTAGAATTATATGGCCTTAGAAAATATTTCTGAATGGCCGGACAGAGAGATTCATCGAACGCTGCTAAACAATTGGGCTCTGCGATAAAAACTTCTGAATTTGTGATTTCTTTGGAAGTTGTCAACCATAGCAGTTTTTTAAGCAAATCACTTCAGCAAAGATATATTAACCTAAAGAAGGCAATCAATCTGGCAGTGGTCACTGAACTAGAAATAAAAAATCTGAGATAAAATGTAGACAAAGAGGTCAGCAATTTATTTTCTAAAGCTCAAGAAAAAGCAGAAAAAAACCGGGCACTACAATTACACAAACCAAGAGATGTAATGTTAATGTTGGTATTGCTGAAGATTACTACCCCCTCGCAATCTACATCCCATTCCTGGATGGTTTAATAAATGTAAAGGAAAGGTTTTCAAAGCACAAGACTTTGTTAACAGCATTCCAAGGATTATTGCCGACACATCCATCTAGTCTTCCAGATGCAACTATAAAACACTTTCTTTCATAAAGGGCACTATTAATGGATTCGAACTCAAATTCTGGCACAGGGCACTCGCTAGGTTGAAAGAAGACCAAATACCAAAAACTGCTTTTGCTACCTTGAAATACTGCTCAGATTCAATTCATTTACCCAATATCAAGGTACTGTTACCTATACTGTATCTACCGCGGAAAATGAACGATGTTTTTCCGTATTACGCCGTTTAAAAAATTACATAAGAATTCTTCATCTGAAAGCAGACTAAATGGTTTAACACTCTTGCATTTGTACAGAGATATAACTCCTACCCCTGAAGAAATATTGGACAAATTAGCCGAAAAGTTAAGAGAACTCGAAATTAAGTTATAATGTCCAGCTGATTAGTAAATTTTGTGATTTGTAATTAATGGTTACTTTTTATTTGACAAATAAAACACGTTATTGTCTAAGAGAATTGCATAGATTTTGTATATACCTACATAAAGACTGACTAAAGTTAAAACCCTCCCTGAAAAAAATTCTGGGTGCGCCACTGAATCACCCAAGCACACAAACGTCCAAATCAAAGAAATTGAAGAAACGTCCAAATCAAAGAAATTGGAGAAACCCACGCAAAAAAGCGTATATTAACAGCTGATCGCCTACACAAAAACACGTGATCAGCAAATTAACAAAGCAAGCACACGCAAACAAAGAAACCCGAAAACAAGTAAAAGCCCAAACATACAACTAAACGCATAAAACATACAAAAAAAAATAATAAAACATGGTCAAAACACAACACAAAAACGAAAAAGAAGCAAATTATCCAGCAAACGCCAAGTAACATCCAAATACCCAAACTTACAAACAACCCCAACATCCAAACCAAAGAAACTAAACGTGTACGCAAATACCCAACCACATACACATTCAAACACACGAACAAACACATGCGCAAATATACAAACTAGTAAACAAAAAAAAAATATCAATCCAGTAAGCACCCAAAAATTAAACACGTAACTCAAGAAAAACTAGCAAACTAACCAACAAACACACAAATACGCGATACAAACAGAAATGTAATTTGGCCTTGGCATTTTTAGTGATTACACAATAAGTACGAATCACTAGTTTGTCTTGGGACTACGTAACAAGTATAAGTTAATTTGATGGTATTTCCCTAAGGCTATATGAATTATTACCGCGTTTCCAACTACCTTTCATCTGGTTTGGACTATAAAACATATACATGTGGTAGGTATTAAAGAAAACCAGGTTCAACTGAATAATATTTTATCATACCGCAATACAGAATTTGTTAAAAATGTATAAGCAAGTATTAACAATGTGATACAATTTTTAAGGACTAAACTAGACAAAGAAGTATACGCAAACAAAAAAATTGAGTCGACTCGAAGAAATGTCCGACCGTCTGCTATTTGAGTCAATTCAATTAAATACTTATGCTAAGTTTGAATACAATCGCTTTTCAAGTTTTTGAGTTATAGCGAACAAAAGAAAATAATATCCACCTACCTTTTTACTCCGCAACTTCTCAACCACCACTACCGCAGAATTAAGAATCTGTGTTATGGCGGACGAAAGAAAATTATATTAACCTTTCTTACCCTTACCACCACCAAAAATCACTGAAGTGTAGACATTTGGAGGTAAACACTTATGTTAAGTTTGAATGCAATCACTTTTCAATTTTACCGAAACAAGACCACATTTACTCCTCTGACTCCTTACCGCACGTACGCATACACCCATACTCACGCACGCACGCAAACATCCACCCACCTACAAACGTGTGAATACGCAAACAAAGAAACTAATCAAGTAAACACACAAATACAAAACGTCTTAACCGAAAACACACAAACACATCAATAAACAACTCAAAAAAGTTAGCCAATACAAAGCAACAAACAGGCAAATTATTCAACAGATACGCAACATACAAACCCCCAAAGATAAAAAACCACCTAAACGTGCAAATCAAAGGAATTAAATAAGATCCTGCAAACAAATATCTAATCACACACACGCGAACAAGCACATGCACTAACATACAAGCACGTAAATAAAAAACTAGCAATCAAGTATGAACCCAAAACACAAAACCATATACGAAGAAAACAGACTAGCAAACAAGTAAACGATCCTGCAGTCACACAAATCCGCAAATATACAGGCTCAACAGGAACGCAATTTGGTTATTGTATTTTTTAGTTGATTATATAAAAAGTATGAGTCACTGTTTTTTCCTAAAACACCCCGAGGGTGTGTAATAAGTATGAGTGATTTTAATAGTGTTGCCCTAGGCTGTATTAGAGCACTTGTTAACAAATTATAAATATTAAAATGTACAAGGAATTAAAAACACAAATAACAAAACGAGAGCCACTGGTTGTTTACACGAAAGACCACATAGGTAAATCACAGGTGAGACTCACCGGTGGGTAAAGTAAAAGTTGAGGAGAGTATTAGGTAAGGTACCAGTGAATCATGTGAAAGTAGTTTTAAACTACTTCATATAATTACGTAAGGGATCGGTGTAAAACCTTGAGCAAGAATTACATATCGATGACTCATGTTAAAGTGACTTTACCTTGCAGAAAATTAAACGTTTTTTTCTCAAAAAGTAAAAAAAACCGCCACAAATCATTCTTTCTAATTAGAAGAATACATATTTTAAATGAACTTTTCAATGAAAAATTCACTATTAGCTGCGCTTTGTCAGCACGTATTTACTCCTAAACGGCTTAAGATATCAAAATCCATTACCTTCGCTACACATTAAGCTAGAAAGACTAATATTTTTACACTATGTTTGCGTATTTCGTCAAAAAATAAAATTATACCTTCAATTCTGTCAGAAAATCAGCGCATATCCAACTTTGGTTAGATATCTTTTACTTCAACAGAAGTCAAAGATAATGCTTTCAATAGTGCACATCTTGATTATGACTAAGTACTAAAACATTGAGTAAAAAAAGAATAAAAACATACATAAAATAATCCTTTGTTATTTCTCGACCCGACTATGTACCAAAGCGTTTTGTAAAAAAAAATAAAAACAGTTTAAACGTTAAGGCCCTGTGGTGCGTGCGCAATATTGAAAGTGCCGTGGGTCTGTGTTTGTGAACAATATAATTCGGTTTCTAGACCATCTATCGACTTTTGGTTTTCGTATACCTTAT
The DNA here is from genome assembly GCA_036346205.1 of Vesta saturnalis. NCBI lineage: Eukaryota > Metazoa > Arthropoda > Insecta > Coleoptera > Lampyridae > Vesta > Vesta saturnalis. The sequence goes on along the minus strand of JARFJB010000939.1, from coordinate 479,925 downwards.
GCACTCCAATTGTGCACAGTAAGGAGATGGGAGTAATGAAAGATAATAATGTTGCACAAAATCTATATTTACGCATCAAATTTATTGGGGACACGGCGCAGTAGAACCTGTGGATCACTAAGATCTAAATAACGGGATCCATGGGTGTTGGTCAGGAATGGGGCCGACTCTTGCCCAAATTCTATATTTACACCTCAATTTCGTTGGGATCACGACAAAATAGGTAGTCTGGAAGGCTAAGGTGTCATCATTTGGGCGGAATTTCGCTTAAATTTTATGTTGATACATCAATTTCGTTGAGGATGCGGCAACATGGATTCTCTTACTGAATTCTGTGATACATGAATGCTGGTCAATAGTTGTCCGAATATTAAAATACTTATGTAATCGTGTATTTTTATTAATTTAATTTAAATGTTTCGATAACAACTACAATTGTCTTTAGTGCATAATAGTTAAAAAAAAAATTAATTAAGATGTTAAATAAATGTATGAAAGCTGAAATGCAAATATAATCCTGCTGTAATAGTTAGGGAATGATTATGAAAAAGGCATCTACGGAATCTAGTTTTATTTTAGTAAAGACTAGCTAGATCTTTAAAGTATTACATATTATTAAATCGCTTTGAAAATGATAAATCAAATAAATAAAAAATGTGCCAATCTAAAAACAAATTTAATTCAAATTATAATGTAAGTCCAAAGTTTAACTTTAATTTCAAGGTGATAAAAGTATTCACAGCTAAAAACTTAAACCAATTAAATATATAGGTAGTTAAATTATAACAAATCTAACAAAGAAATAAATTTCGGTTAATACTTAAGGACTGCAATCATTATTATACAATGAAAACATATCAAGGGCTAAAATTAAAATTAAGGTACTCCATTTTTTATTTTTTTAATTACAAGATGCCCAACGTTTTGTGGTTCCAATGTTTACTTTTGTACACGAACGAGATCATTTATACACTCAAGAAGCTAATAATGGATTTGAATCATCTTTAGGTATCCTTTAATCTTTCTTGCAGGTTTGAAATAGTTTTAATTCTATGGTTAATTAATATTTTTGTAAAAAGAAAATCTCCGATTACATAGGTTTTGGCATCTCGTAATTAAAAAAAGACCAATTTTGCCCAAAATTTATGTTGATACACAATTTTTTGTTGCAGACCCGTCAAAATAGATTTTCTCGATTATCAATGGCTATATTTTGTGGTCCATAAGTGCTGGTCAGAATTTGAGTCGAACATTGTCAAAAATTGATTGTATCGTTCATCAAGAGCTAGTTCCACGATCCACGAAAGTTAATCATTCTACAGCATCTCACATCTTGTGTCCAAACTACGTTTTGTGGTTTCAATGTATACTTTTATATAAGCACAACATAATTTATATACTTCAGAAGCTACTAATGGATTTGAAGCATCTTTAGATGATCTAAAATGTTCTTTAATCTTTCTTGTAGGTTTGAAATGGTTCTAATTCTATGGTTAATTAATACGTTTTAGGAAGAAAATCTCCGATTACATAGGTTTTGGCATCTTGTAATTAAAAGACGATTAATTTTGCCCAAAATTTGTTGATATACTATATTTGTGACATACGCGGCAAAACAGATTCTCTCGATGAACAATGGCTATATTCTGTGATCAATAAGTGTTGGGTCAGCATTTGTGCCGAATGTTCAAAATCTATATTTACACACCAATTTAGTTGTCTTTGCCAAATTGTAACATGAGAAATATTCGCTATACTCGACTTTAATACTTTTACTTATTTTAATTTCATTCTTTCATTCATGCCGCAACCTTAACGAATTTTCGGTATTTAATAGCACCAATGTTTTAAACACAATATAATTCGACAATTTCTTGTATATAATTATTTATTTCTCTACTCGTTTCAATAGAACATGTATTATTATCAATGAGAAAATATATAAGTAAAAGTTAAAGATCAATCTGTTCGTTCATTAAAGGTACTTTCTGTTTATAAATTTTGAATTCTTCCAAAACATCTAATTTGTCTTTTTTACTGGTTTTACTTTTTAAAAGTTTTTCGTAAAGTGGTACAGTGATTATTTGCTATTAAATGTTTGCATAATTTGATTTGACTGTGTGTTTATATTTGTAACATCTAATGTTTTCTTTGTATCTAATATTAAAGTTCCTAAGTGTCCAACATAAACAGAATTGCAGTTCAATTTATAAATGTGGTATAAAATGTCAGTTTAATCTTTCGGTATTAGTTTTGAAAGCTACTTCGTACTTTTTGTTCCTTTGTAATATGTGAGCTACTTTTTCTGGTATTTCTCCACAATAGAAAATTGAAGTGTATTTATTTTCTGCCGGTTCTGTGTTAATTGGGTAAATGTTTTTGATAGATATGTTGTACTCTTAATTTTTAACTAATGTGTCGATTATATTTGAAATGTAACCATTTGCTTGTGCAATTTGTTTTATAATTGTTATTTATTTATTGAAATTTGTTTGGTTTAATGGTAATGGCATTGCTCTATGTACTAAGGATCTATATCAAGCTAACTTACGTGATTTATGGTGACATCCTAGCATAAAATTTACACTAGAGAAACAACAAAATACAGTTATTCATTTTCTTGATTTAAACATAAAAATTAATACAGAGAACAAGTTAGAATTCTCCACATTAAGAAAACCTACACATACAGATAAACGAATCATGTCACCATAAAACACATAAACTAGCTGCACATAGATCATCAGTACATAGAGCAATGCCATTACGATTAAACAAGACAAATTTCAATTATGAAATAAATTGCAGAAAACGGTTACATTTTAAATATTATCGAAAGATCAAGAGTACAGATTATCTATAGAAAAATAGAAAAAGTAGCCCACATATTACAAAGTAGCTTTCAAAACTAATACCAATGTTCTTAAATGTTTATTTAATGTAAAAGATTCAACTAACGATATTTTAAAGTCTGGTATTTATAAATTAAACGGCACATTTTGTAATTCTGTTTATATTAGACACACACTTAGGAACTTTGATATTAGATACAAAAAAACTTGACAATAAATCAAGTTTTTGTTTAAAAATATTATTTTAAGAGAACACGTATTTTTTATTAAAGATTGTGTTGTAAAACACCGACGCGCTATATCAGAAAGTAACTTGTAACTATGTTGTGCTGTATTTTTCCTATACCTTGAAGTTAAAATTAAATTTAAAAATCATATTAAACGTACTACATTGTGTTTCCTCTGTAAAATGACAATTACAATTATTAACAACAAACTTTCTTTGGTAGATTTGACTAGACCTTTAATTGGTATGTGAAGTTTCTATTTTTGAATGCTTCTATCAATTTCAAAAAAGTTTTTCAAAACTTTACACTTACATCTTAAACTAATTAAATTTTGTTAAATCTGCTCTTTGATTGTGACATTTTTCACTGTTAGCCTTCGACCATTAGAAGGCATTCTAATTTGTCATCTTAAAGGGCAGTTTAAAGGTCGATTCATACACAACAGTGACGTGACAGAGCCGTATCCGGCACGTGATTTCACCGACCGTGATTTTACAGTGACTTCTATTCAATACTGTTAAATTTATTAAGGATCAGTTATTGTTTACTAAAATTAGATTCCACAGTTGGCTATGTACGTTTATCAAACTGTTATATTAATAGCAGGCTTATGTTTGCGTTTTCATAGTTTTCATATTTCATAAGTTTATTCTAACAACTTTAGGTCCATTCATACACAACGGTGATGTGACAGTGCCGTGTCCGGCACGTACTCAAACCGACATGGGTAAAAATATTCTTTTAGGAATTATAACGGTATTGTTCACACTGATCCGGCGGACAGTGCCAATGCAAATAGTGCTGTCGCAGTGACCGTACCGTGAAATTTAGATTACTTGCTGACGATATTTTTTCGTTTTCACGGCCGTGTTTTTTTTAGTTTAGTAATTTTTAATTCAAAGATTTCTTGTTTATTTCGCGCTGAACATGAATGACGAAAAACTAATAGAGTTAGTGTTAGTGCATCAATACCCTCCATTATACGACCTGGCGCATCCAAAATATATGGACACAGAATTCAAAAATCCGATCTGGAGTAAAACAGGAGATGAAATGAAAACAATTGATATGTATATTATTTTATTATTACACGTTTGATAACCAAGGGTGTGACACAGCATCAGAGGTGAAGCACTCATTGAATAGAGTTCTAACAGGAAATTCATCTGTCGTTGCGTTCCCTCGTTGCAAATGTAAATTCTGTAATGTTCGACCAGAACACCTCAAATCTGCCTGCCGAACGTAATTATACGTAGTTCTATTTGTATTTTTTAGTGAAATTATGCAGTAATCAAGTGGTCCAAATTATGTAATCTACATGATTGAGTAATGCCTGAATCTGCCGACTTCTAAATTTTTGAGATAAAATATCAATGCATTTCCTGAAGTCCCCCTAGCAAGGCTCAAACGGCAATTTAACTTACGCTTCCCATCATCTAAATTATACCCTGGATAAGGTCGCATCAAGTAGTTTTTAAGAGGAAACGCTTTGTCCCTTCCAATAACGTGTGGAACTTCAATATTGGTATTTGGTATAATAGAAATACCTGGACCATTCAATAGCCACGTTATTTTGCCTAATTGTTATTTTGCAAAAATTCTTCCACCTCTATTCTAGCCATATGCACCAATATGAACAGCAATACAGTTACAATGAGCGTCTACAAGAGCCAACAAAATTATTGAAAATGTTTTTTGTAACTAAAAAACAGTGATCTGCTGTTTGGAGGAGCCTAAATAGTAACGTGTTTCGATGAATAGCTCCTATACAGTTAGGAAAATTCCATATTTCATAATCTATCTTTTTCCACATTTCCTCTGTCGGAGTCGGCATCAACTTCTTCAAATTTTCATAAATAAGTTTACACGTTTCGTGTACGATACTGTGGACTGTGCTATGTCACATGCGATAGCTAAACGAAATTGTCTTTAGTGAATTCTAGTGCCCAAATACCTTGAAAGTAAGCAAATTTTGTGGAAAAAGATTATAGTACAGGACATGTAATGTTGTAAACTAAAAACAAAGCGGTTTTTCAAACATCATCAAAGGACAAAAACTTTGTAAGGTAACCCAGTGAAACCCCCTGTCAATGAAATAATAGAAAACACAACTGATTTTTTTGTTTCTGTCAATGAAATAATAGAAAACACAACTGATTTTTTGTTTATCTTTAAGGGACGTAATATTTGTAAAATTAGGTGGGCCAATATTAGAGATAAATGAGAAAAATGAAAATTGTCAGTGACCAAAAGTCAAAAAAGCGAAGGTATACAAATTTTCCGAATAGTTAAGCTTTTTGAAACCATTTTTTGAGGACAGGAGGACCACCTCTAATATTGACGTCGAAGTAAGAAGCCAAGCAGATCATTACCATCTTGGTGAAGAAGTTTCGACGGAAGTTGATAATTCTGTGACTATAGACGAAGAGTCACACCATGACGAAAAAAACCAAGACAATTAGCCCCCAATGCCCATCCACCCAAAATGCTTATGGACCAAGAGCAAGTTGGGGAGTAACATTTCGTTCTGTCTTCTACGCCAACATACTTTCAGCAACCTTCCCCTGTAGGAAGCTATGAATCCACCTCGACAAGGTCTACCCCCACACCAGAAAACTTCCATCAACCTATTGCTGATCAAAGTCAACACACAATCGATCCTAATTCGTTGCAAAATTATGTTCAAAGTTAGTCCTCGTAAAGTAAAGTTTTTATACTTTTCTATGTCCTGAAAAAAATTGTTTTTGATAGTTCGTCACTAACCTCAAAGAAACAGCGAGTCGCTCTCTTTGCGTAATAGCTTTTCTCCAGTGTGTGTTCCTTTTTCAGATTTTGTTAACAGTGAGTTGAATGAATTTTCTGACACTCTTTCCAGTATTTATAGAACTTTGCTTCATCGTCAATTAACTCCTTATACAGTTGGCCTGTTTTTCCAATGCTGATGAACCCACATTCATTTTTTTACTAGGGCTTCCTCTTATTTATCAACAATCAAAACAATCAGCAGCAATTCATCCGAGAACATCGCTATATTTGTCACTGAAATGCACTGGAAAACGACAGAACCAACACTGTTTAATATGAATAGAAGTTACTGTAAAATCACGGCCGATGAAATCACGTGCCGGGCACGGCACTGTCACGCCACTGACATGTCACTGTTGTTAAACAGTTTTTAAAAGAATTACCACTACTCAGGAGGATAACTATAATTGTTATCGAAACGTACAGATTTATGTAAAATATAAATATAAAAACACACCATTAAAAAAGCCAAGAAATTGACAATAAAGTTTTGTCTAAAAATATTCTTCAAAGAGAATACGGATTTTTTTATTAAAGATAGTGTTTGTTGTAATACAATGCGCTGTCAGAAAGTAACTTGTAACTATGTAAACTTGCATTAATTAATTAATTTTTTTGCTTCCCTAATGGAAAAAGAATGAGACGTTCAATTTTTAAGCAATCAATAAAATAATGCACGTGATTGATTCATGGTAGACTCTTATTTTAGATTGATATTTTGTAAAAGAGGAAAAATAAAACATTCATAAGCTCATCATCAATACACCAGCTTAATAATTTTTCTTTTGTCATCTTAATATACCTGTATAAAATAATAGTTTTTATGAAACAAAAGAAAGCAGATCAAACAACTTCAGAAGAAATATATCAACAAAAAGGTACTTTTGTATGTAATAAATAACGGTTTAGTCAGTTTTATTTAAGATAAATAACAATAGCCACCATTATAATTTTGACTTTCACCAATATCCTGTCTCACGGTTGGTTGCAAATCACCTATAAATAAAATTTCACCTTTAATTTGAAAACGATACACGATCCTACAGTTTATGCAATTGTTACATCCCGATAGCATAAAAAATTTTATGTTCTAAATCAGATTGGCGAGAATAATTTTCTTCTTTTTCAAAAGCTGTAATAGTAACTTACTTTCACTTCCTGGAGTTCATTTGCACGACTTATTAAGTAATATCACGGAGATCTTTTAGCCGCAGTCTTCCAGAAAATTTTCCATTCTAGTAATTACCTAGTTTAAACACGAAGCCATAAATAATTACACTACATAATAAATTAAATGAGATACACACAAATAATTATCTTCAATTTACACTTTGTTAAAATCTTAGTATTCGTTAAATGAAGGGGAAAAATGAACATCAACTTGGATATTAAACGTTTAAAATATTTATTAGCTCACAGTTTGTCGTGCAATTACTCTTCTACAATAAAATTTTCGTTTTCAAAACAACACTAATGTAGTAATTATAAAACATAGCAAGAGAGTTTGGTTTCAACATACACGTCAGAAGCTCCGGAGAAATAGAGTACAGCAGAGAATTGTATAGTATTATGGTTTATCAGATTACTGTCCAAACTTTGAAAATTAGCTGTTTACAAATATGAATTCTCAGTGAACTTGAAAAAATAATTACAAAAGTTTTTAAGCAAGTTAATAAAATTTAATACTTAAAAACCCTTAAAATTATTTTACTTAATAGTTCTTACAAAACCTAACACTTCAGTAAATCTTCAATTTAACCTAATCGACAGGTTATATACTCTAATGCCTTAGCATTGGATAATTCCTCAATATTGAAAGTCTAAGTGCACTCGTCCAGATTTAATTTGATAGATTTAATTACGTAGTTTCCAGAGAGGGAATGCATTACTCACTTTTTGAATAATTAAATGAGTGTAGTTGAAAGAGATTCTAGAGCGCATTACGAAATTAACACACTTCCTTGATGTTCCTGGACGAAGGTGTTAATGATCGATTTTATGTTGGTCAAATTAGGATATATTTTTTACCTTGCGCAATATTAGAGTGCCCAGCTTTAGTTTGATAAAGCTATTTTGTAACATTATACATATTATATACATGAATATTTTAGTATAACGTTGTTTTTAGAACATGAAAGTATAAATTTCGGCACTAGGAGACATCATTTCTTGATCATACTATTTTTAAATTTTAATACTGAAAGAGTATCTCTAACCAAAGCTGTTTATGACGTTTATTCTGTATTTTTAATCGTTTTGCAGTTATTAAAGTTTACTTAAATGATACTGCTTTCAAAAATAGAACACTTTTAAAAAGTAGTGCGCAACATCTGTTGTTTAGTATTTAATATTATACAGCGATTTGAAAACTATTAAAATAATACAGGATCAGAGTTCATACAATAACGCAATTATGCACAAACATGATTTAACAGACATAATAAAAAGTCATTGAATGTATGGAAATACTATGGAAATAAAAGTGCTAAAAATACGATCAACATGAACAATCTCAATACCACGAAGTTGTCCGTGGTTCATTACCTTTAGTAAGGTAAACAACAGCCAGTAACCAGCAATCATCGAGCTGCCAGATCAAGATCTATATCTACAAAACAACCAGATCCATATCCAGTGCTAGAGAAGTTACGCCTCCCTATCGCTAGAAGACATAGCAAACATCTAACAGAAGTGAGTGTCCGAAAATTGTTACCTACTCCCACACGCACCAAACAAAAGGTAGCGAAGATTCTGTGCAAGATGGAGAAAGTAAATGCACTCACTTAACAATGAAATGAAATAGGTCAACAGATGAAGAAAATATTGGAGAATATAAAAAAAGATATGACCTCGAGAAATAACAGAAGGGTATGTTATGGGCCGCCAACAGAATATGGAGGATCTGGAGGCACTGCAGAATCATAATAAAATAGTGTATTATAAGTGTGTAACTGTAGTCTCATGTTGATCGGTCTATTTCCACATTTTTTGTTATCACGGGATTTGCAGAGGAGGGTTATGTGGTTGTCCTCTAATGCTAGCTTGTTCATGAATAAGTGATGCTGCTTTCAAAAATAGAACACTTTTAAAAAGTAGTGCGCAACATCTGTTGTTTAGTATTTGATATTATACAGCGATTTCAAAACTATTAAAATAACACCAGATCAGAGTTCATACAATAACGCAATTATGCACAAACATGATTTAACAGACATAATAAAAAGTCATTGAATGTATGGAAATACTATGGCAATAAAAGTGCTAAAAATACAATCAACATGAACAATCTCAATACCACCAAGTTGTCCGTGGTTCATTACCTTTAGTAAGGTAAACAACAGCCAGTAACCAGCAATCATCGAGCTGTCAGATCAAGAGCTACAAAACAACCAGGTCCATATCGAGTGCTAGAGAAGTTACGCCTCTCTATCGCTAGAAGACATAGCAAACATCAAACAGAAGTGAGTGTCCGAAAATTGTTACCTACTCCCACACGCACCAAACAAAAGGCAACGAAGATTCAGTGCAAGATGGAGAAAGTAAATGCACTCACTTAACAATGAAATGAAATAGGTCAACAGATGAAGAAAATGTTGGAGAATATAAAGAAAGATATGACCACGAGACATAACATAACAGAAGGGTATGTTATGGACCGCCAACAGAATCTGGAATATCTGGAGGCACTACAGAATCATAATAAAATAGTGTATTATAAGTGTGTAACTGTAGTCTTATGTTGAGCGGTCTATTTCCACATTTTTGGAGTTTTGATTTTGAGCCCGGTAGGTACTACGTTGTTATCACGGGATTTGCAGAGGAAGGTTAGGTGGCTCTCCTCTAATGCTAGCTTGTTCATGAATAAGTGTTTTGTAACTGTGGTCTCATGTTAGTTTGGTTGATCGGCCTATTTCTACAGTTTCTGTGGAAATACGCCAATTTTCAAGGCGCATAAACAAATTCCATGTGAATTAGAATGCAGGAAGTCCCACGACGCACCGCTACTAAAACTGGAACAGCAGATTAAGAAGCAAGTCAACATCAAGCGGTGCAGCGTTGTGCAGGGTAAAGCAGAGAAAATGTGGGTTAAATTATCCAAATGGAAATAGACATTCAAATCAATAAGTTAAGGTTCTCTCTAAAATTCAAGAGATCACAACAGGTTTTTTTTTATAATTGTGGTCCTGAACACGCTAAGCTTGGTCTACCGTGCTAAAGAACTCAGGAAGACGTAGGAGGATGGAGTATTGAATTGCCAACAGATGCCTATGAACGGCCACCTTAAATATTTTCATATCATTCAATGGCACTTTTTCCCGCCAGCTAGTCCTTATGTTAGTGGAACCTATGAAAAAGCTGAATCTTTAAAACATCACCTCAGAAGTGTAATAGGAGAGTCTAAACTGACATACGAACTCAAGACTGTGTGGACCAATCAAAGACATAATAGATATGTTGACAACTGGCCACTTTTTGATTGTAAATCCCATATTATGGCCATTCGAGGAAGGTTCAAACAACAAAGGAATCTATCTGACCAATAGATGTAAAATGGTACAGAAAATACGATGGGAATTGTGCAAAGTGTGATCAACAGAGCATCTCCATAATTTACCACAAAGGTGCAAGTGGAAAACGATACAAAACAATCTAAAAGGGAACAAAGTGGCGTAATGCAAGAATCCAGTCCGTGCATCCTGTAGGAAATGTAACAGTACAAGTAGTAACTATAAAGAAACAAGATGGGAAAACATTAAAAAGAAGTATATATCCATTAGTTCCATTGCACTCACAAGAATAAGAGCAAACAATCGAGAACAACGTGGCAACGGCACAAGTGAAGAACACCAAAATATATATATATATATATATATATATATATATATATATATATATATATATATATATATACATCACGTGTGTATGCATGGCGGGATTAAGGATGAGTGCGGTTAGGATAGGATTGGAAGGAATGGAGTTAGGGTTTTGAAGGGGAGATACTGCCCTACCCCAGCATTTACCTAAATAGGAGCACATGATGTGCGTATACGCAGTGAACATGCCGCTATAGGTGTATGAGGAAAACCCGCTGAAACACCTCATGCAGGGTATACGGTAACGGGAATTGAACCCATTACCGCCCGAATGCTGAGCAGACTGTGTTTCCCCAAATCCAGCTAGCCCAATAAGGGGGTAATACACTTAAAAAAAAGATACTTCGAGTTAAACGACAAAGAATATAACGAAAGCATAAAAGTAGAGAAGAACTGGTTCATAAGTTTACTAACAATTATAAACAAAATTAAAGAGATAAGATAACAGGTTTCATATGGAAACAGTTATAAGACACAAATTCATCGATATTCATTACAAAACAACCCACCTGGAATAGTAATTATATGCAACCGTGCTGGACAATAGGTATCACTTCGCATAATTTTATAATATAAACCAAGCAAAGCATCCTAAGCCCAAAAAAGAACTGCAATTGGAAGATACGTCATCAATTTAACAAAGACCAGTAAAAGGAGACGCCCTTACTCCTAGGCATTAAAAATACTTACACAACGAGCCGCGCTAGTTAACAATCGGATAATTAGTTACACACAAATTGCAAAAAACCGTAAAAAACTGTATTTTTTAAATTGTTTATAATTAATAAACAAATAATCTCAAATGTCTGAAAATCTGTAGCTCTTGTGTAGTACAAGGTACTAAACGCATGATGTATGTTTAACAGGTTTTTAAAAATACAATGGTTTATTTAAAAGGCGTTGTTTTTAAAATTAATTTATTGCGTTGGGTAGGTTTATTTTGTTCGTAAAGAGTTGTACTCCAGTATCTTACGGAACATTGACTTTCGCAACAGAAGTATGGTAAAATGAGCTGCAAAAAGGCTCAACCTTTTCATCAAAACTGTAGGATTTTTCTCTAAATGAAAAGAAAAAGACGTCCTGCGAACCTCAGAAGAAGAGATAATTTTTTTTCTCCGAAACAAAAAAGGCATCTACAAATTTTTGCTGTAATGTTGACGGTTCTTCAAATATTTACAATAGGTAGTTTAAGGACCTTTTGTTGTTTTCTGGAAAACTGTTATAAAGAAAATTTGCCTAAACTCTACAAAATGTCTCTAATTTTTTAAAACTTTTGGATATATCCTCGAAATGTACTTTAATCGCCTAATATACAGTAAATCTTTTTGTAAACCGATTTAACGGAAATTTGATAATAACTCTAAGTACGTACGCACTCACGTGCGCATCCACACACACCAAGACTGTGTGCGAATGCATACTTACACACTGGCGCGTACACAAACGCAGACGCACACGCTCGCACTCACACTGTTACGCGTACGTGGAACGTGCATACATACACACCTAAACCCCCCTCCCCCCCCACACATCCATACCCGCACACTACACTCACATACACACGCACACGCTCTTACATACATGTACGCACGTACGTACACACACACACACACACACATGCCCGCGTCGTCAATGCAATCCCTATTAACCGGAAGTGATGTTCACATTTTAAACACAAAATGTTGTCGATGAAGCGGAAGTTCTAAATTGTAAAATGAAAATTTTTGATTACACCGCAATTTATATTGATGATGTAGATTGGGAAATAAATTAAAATGGGTGAAATAATTCAAACAACTGTCAGTTTCGTCCCGCCTCGAGATTTATGACTAAATTGATTCTAACAATCTCGTATGAAAATTTAAAAACCAAAGTTTGATAGTGATTTCAAAAGGAATTTAACTCAAAAGTAATTTGTTACCGAGAAAGTTAATGTACAAGAATTAGGTGGTGATCAAACTCCTACAAATCATAGTTTCAATTCGGATTTGATTTATTAAACTTCTAAGAGGCACTTCTAAATAATATTATCTATTACAGTAACCTATAAATATTATAACAGATAACCGGATTACCGGTAATCTGCTTAACCTCCAATTTTCTTGTCTGTTATTAATATGCACATAAATCATGTATCGCGAGAAGTGGAAGGTTTTGAGAAGTATTGGAAACCTCTCAAAAAAATACCCGTTATAAAGCTAATGAATCAAATTCCAATTAGTATGGCCCTTTAAAAAACGATGCCATCTGTTTAAGAATAATACGCAATACTAATAATGGGCAAACAATTTGTTTTGCCTGTTTTATAAAAAGCTGGATCTTTTTAAGAGCTTTGCATTCACGTGTTTCTGAGAGTAATTATGCTTCATTTTGCCTTTTGTATTAGACTCTGAGGAGCCTTTTTTCCTGGCAATCAACTAATGTATTACGTAGATGCTTTGGTACATCAATTTCCAATAAACATGAAATTGTATTTACTTAGCTTTCCATTAAGAACCGGAAAAATATATTTTCTCTTCCAAAAATAATTTTAATTTTATAAAGAATAAATCAAATTTCAATATATGATTGAAGAAAACCCCGAAATTTACATCCGTTTTACTCATTCTTCTACTTTATACGATTAGTGGCAACCCCTTTCGTTAACCAATGCAGATGTTTTTTCTTCCCCCTCACACGATATCAAGGAATTCAACAGAGCTCTCCTCTACTTATTCTCATAGGTAAGCATGAAATATGTATGATGGCAGAACAAGTTTAATAATATACAATGTATATAACTAGTTATATTACAAATTGCAGTTCAGAAGTCTATCAATTAACATGCAATATAATATTTAGGAATTTAGTTTAATGTAAATAAAATCAGTTCTCATCTGAAAGACACGCATTTTGAACTAGATCTCAAAGGTATGGTGTAATCAAGATGCTTTACAATTATTTTCTAAATTTTAGAAACTTAGTTTAGATGAGCAGGTTTATCTTGACCCCTGTTGTGGTAAGAGAAACATAGGAAATGACCTTTGCTTTGTTCTACTTAATTACTGGGTTAATAGTGCTAATTATAAAACCTTCTATTATGAATGAAATAAAAATTCATTCATATATTTGTGGATAAGGAATTATCCCGGATTCTACAAGAAATCGTGGCTATATTTCTCTTATAATGTTATTTTTAGAGCCCTCCTAGTAAATTCTACAATGTAATAAGCAAATAATTTTCTTATTGGCCAAAGATGTACTGGTGTGCTTGTATGTGAAAATGTTTGTGCGTACATGCGTAAAACACTTATTGAGCGAAAAAACGTTCACAGCGCGTTATGGTCTCTTTAAAACATCCACAACACGAATAACGTGTTATAGAAAACGCGCTGTGTGCGTCAAAAAGACCACAATAAGAAATATGCGTCGTGGCTCTTATGAGCTAACGTTTTTCTAAACGTTAGCTCATGCAACCGCAATACGACGAACAGGTTTTAACTTGTCAACGAGAGAATTGAAAACACCCGTCGAGTTTGTGTTCATACTGGAATGCCATTTCAGAATCAGTGCGCTAACCATGGCTAGTAAAATGAACATATTTTATGTAAATTAAGCAAGTTAATTAACATAACTACGGATCGCAGTTTTTTAAACATTGTTGAATACGAAACGTTACTTCAAGAAACAAAACAGACTCAGCTTCTTAAAAAAACAACCAACAAAGCAGTCTCGTCGTCTTAAATAATATCTTAAACATTGGCGACTTTGACAAATTGACGCGTGTTAAGTTAGCATCCCGACAAAGAGTTGTAACAAACTTCGAACGTGTTGTTAATAATTCACCTCTTTGTAGGCAACTAACGTGCATTTCGTGCGATGTGTGCTACATATCATAGCTGCATAAAACATAATTTACTTATTTAACGTGAAGCCTTCCACGCATATCGTTTGCACATTCAGTTTCAGACATGTTCATGCGCAAAGACCTTTTGGGAGCGTCGTTTTTTTGGCGATACTGAAAGGTAGAAGAGCATCCATTTTTGCTCTGTTAAATATTTTTTATTAAAAGTGCTGTAAATTGTACGGTGAGTTTATTTGAACTTATTTTACAATGTTTGAAACTTTGCATTTCAGGCACTTTTACTTTTTATTTTTAATTTTTACTTGACCTTTACTGTTACTTTTCACACGTTTATACACATCTACGTAATTAATTATTTTACCGTTAATCCAATTTATGGTATTAGTAGGATTAATCCAGATTTATTTCAACCCTGAAGTAATATTACGCCACTATTTCCAAAACGCTGACCCACCATGCAGCCGTTTCGTGATATGCAGTGTGATCAAGAATAAGGTATTCTGATTCCATTAATTACTCATAATATTAATTATTCATTAGGTTATAACGTTACTAAGATTAGCATTACGGTATTTCCGTTCATAATTAAATATAGGTTGTGTAATAAAATTTGTTATTGTAGAAATTTTCTTTTAACTTTATTGTATAATGGTTTACTTGTTTATTCCATATTTAAAAAGAAGTTGGCGTCCGAGTATTTAACAATTAGTTTCAGGATGAAGCGACCCCGATTTTAAAGCGAACTGTAAATGTAAATATTTTTTGGTTAATAAGGCAAATCGATAATTTTATGAACCTGGGCCACATTAATCTACTACTGAGCATAAGGCACAAAATCTTCTTAGTTATTACCCAAACTGTTAAGTAGCTAAAATTTGTAGCCATGGGTTTAGTTGTATACTTATAAAACGTAAGGGTTTTACAGAGTTCCAATAGTTCTCATTAGAATTCTAGCTTCCTTTTAAATAGTTTTACTTTGTAAAAAATAAAGAGTTCCGCTCATTAACGGTTCCAAATTTTAATTTGAAAAATGGGGTGCCAACTTCACATCCAAAATCGAGATCCAATAGTTCTGACTAGCTAAATTACTATATTTTGCAAAGCTCCTGATACGACATTTTTTTTTATTAAAATTACAAATGTTTGAAAATTCAATTTTGACATACAATAGTTTCAATCAACTTTTGATGTTCTTTTATTCATTCCTAAGAGTTCTCGCTAATTTCAAAAAAATTATAATAAAAAATGAAAAAGTTACAGTCCTTTTACTTAAAAAAAGAAAATGTAAACAAAATATATTTTAAAGAGGTCTAATAGTTCTAGCAGCAGATTTGTATAGTACATATCCGAAAAGTTCTGAAAGAAATTCTAATGATCGAAAGCGATCCGATTAATATTTATAGAATTACTCGACTTTAAAAAATTGTATAGCTTAAATTTTCTAAGAGTTCCAGTTGTTCCAAAATAGTTCTCGTGTAGTTCTCGACATGCATAAGGCCTTTCCAAACAGTTTCAATGCTAAAATTAATTACATAATTTTTTTTGAAAAAGAATTTATCCGAAAAATGGGCTATTTTTTATTAATTGTTTAAAAAATAATGTAATTAATTTTATCATCGCAACTTTTTGGAAAATCATCGCAACTTTTTGGAAAGGCATTGTGTATGCGAGAATCAGAACTCGTCAAAATCGATGAACAATATTTTGAACGGTTTCAATAGTTCCAAAGTAGATTTGGATAGTACTCAGAAAGTTATAAAAGGAATTATGACTGGAAGCAATCCAGTCAATTATTCATGTGTTACACAAAAAAATTTTATTTAGCACCAAAGTTGAAGACTTTGTAAAAACAAACACAATCTATGTCTAAGAGACGTTTAAAACTTCATGTCAAACAGAGGTTAATAGACATCTAGATGCTTACTTAAAAAATGAAAAGAAATGAAATTTTAATGATAATTTTTACCTCCCATCCTTCATTTGTAGCTATATAAGGTTATGCAATTTTTTTCACTATCGCTAAATCGACTTATTAGCTCATTTTACAACTTTTGGCCGAGTTTCGCTAAGATCGGCCATGATGTTTGGATGCATGTGTGTATCTGTGTGAATGTATGAAGAGGGTGAGTATAGCCTGTCCGGTAGAACTGAACGGGTATCGGATTAACAAGGAGGATTGTCAATATATGGTTCTATTGTGCTTGAAACCGCCTTAATGCTTTGCTGTCTCGTACTTATTGTACGTGACAAAGAAAGATGGATATATTATGAATAATGCCTCTATTTCTGCCGAACAAAAGCGTTTGCAACTTTCACACATAATGACAAGGCAATAAGAATCAGATGCAGGTAGAATAGAAATTCAATAGGTATAATAAAATGCCAGTGGTTCTCAACACTGCTTTAACATTATATAATTTGTGAAGAAATGCAACTTTTGTATAATAAAAATAATAATCGATTACTAATTACCTATAAGTAATTTCAATTGACACCTTTCACTTATACTTATAACAACAATAACAAATACATTTTTATTATAGTTAGTAAATATTAATTAAATTACAAAGATATACTTTTATAATTAAATGTAAAATTATAATTGTCATTCGGCTTCAGATTCATCACTTCCTGAGTCATCCAAATCTTGGAAAAGATCATCGTCATCACTTTCTTCAGTGTTAACTGTGAAAATAAGAGGTCTTACTTCATCCACAATCTCTTCATTAACAAAAGTATCTTTAATTATTTTATCCGTATGATCAATACATTTTTGCCATATTTCCTATATGTACCTACTAAATGGTATAATAATCTATTATTAATTACTTATTGTTACAGTATTGCATATTTATTTGGATTCTTTTGTAATTGGAGTACACTAAAACGTCATTACCATACTTAGGTATACAATGAACTTTCTAAATGTAAATTGAAATACCTATACTTAATCGAATATTCATTATTATGAATGGCTTTTATAAATGTTTATTATAAAACTTGCATTCTTCCATAAATTTTAAATGTAATGTTAAAGCAGTGTTGAGAACCACTGGCATTTTATTATACCTATTGAATTTCTATTCTACCTGCATCTGATTCTTATTGCCTTGTCATTATGTGTGAAAGTTGCAAACGCTTTTGTTCGGCAGAAATAGAGGCATTATTCATAATATATCCATCTTTCTTTGTCACGTACAATAAGTACGAGACAGCAAAGCATTAAGGCGGTTTCAAGCACAATAGAACCATATATTGACAATCCTCCTTGTTAATCCGATACCCGTTCAGTTCTACCGGACAGGCTTTAGTTATTAAGGTCAGTTTTTGGTTTTTACCAAATATTTCTAAAACAGCTGCAGCTGCATATTTCAAAGATATAAACATACCAAAATAGAGACCTTATGCGTTATTTTGGGGGCAAAAGCTTCCTAAGGTAGAATTTAAGTGTTAATTCAATTTTTTTCAATATCTAAATAACCATTAATTTTATAAGAAAAAGTGTAGACATGTTTTTAAAAAAAAAATTAATTTTACATAACTCTCCTTTACAAAGTTTCTTAATATAACGCAAGGTAAGTCTAAAAATTAATTAAACATGAACGAAAATGGTAAAACTGTATTAGTGATATAGAAGTGGGCGGCTTTGAATTTTTTTTTTCAAGTTAACATGTATTTATGTCTATTAATCTCTATCTGACAGGAAGTTTTAAACGTCATTCTGACATAGATTATTGTTTTTGTTTTTACAATGTTGCCTGTTTTCGTTATGCACGTATAAAAAAGAGATTGCATAGTTCTCCTACAAAAATTATAATTAATAGTATATTATACATATAGGGGGAGAAATACATGATTTTTCCTGAGATGTAATTTGCAGCACGAAGGCGAAGCCCGAGGGCTGTCAGAAAATTGTTTTCAAAAAAACTGAAAATTGTGAATAATTTCTATAATTATGGGCCTGTATCATTTACTGTAAACGCAAATAAGTAAGTTAGTTCTTTAGTTCTTGTGTTTTTATTTGTGTTTGAAACTGTCAGAACATATAAAATAAACTTCTTAGAGAGATAATGTGACATCTAGGGAAAAATGTTCCACTTCTGTCACGATTTTGACAACTCAGAAACTAACTTGTACTTCCGCTTTCGCAAAAAATTATTTCATTTTTTAAATTTTTTAAGTTAGCATCTAGATATCCATTAACCTCTGTCTGACATGAAGTTTTAAACGTATGTTTGACATAATTTTGTTTTTGTTTTTACAATGTTGCCTATTTTTGTAATTAACTTATTGTAAAAGAGTTCTGATTATTTTAACGAAATTCTCGTATAGTTCTTAGCATACACAATGCCTTTTCAAAAAGTTGATGATAAATTTAATTAGATTATTTTTTAAACAATTAGTAAAAAATAGCCCATTTTTCGGATAAATTCTTTTTTAAAAAAAATATATAATTAATTTTAGCATCGAACTCTTTGGTAAGGCCTTATGCATGTCGAGAACTACACGAGAACTATTTTAGAACAACTGGAACTCTTCAAAATATTTATCGTCGATACAATTTTTTTAAGTCGAATAATTCTATAAATATTAGTCGGATCGCTTTCGATCATTAGAATTTCTTTCAGAACTTTTCGGATACAATCCAAATCTGCTGCTAGAACTATTAGACCTCTTTAAAATATATTTTGTTCACATTTTCTTTTTTAGGTAAAAGGGCTGTAACTTTTTCATTTTTGATTATAATTTTTTTTAAATTAGCGAGAACTCTTAGGAATAAACAAAAGAACATCAAAAGTTGATTGGAACTTAGCATGTCAAAGTCGAATTTTGAAAAATTTTTAATTTTATTTTAATTTAAAAAAAAATTTTTTTTTCATATCAGGAACTCTAGAACTTTGCCAAATATAGTAATTTAGCTAGTCAGAACTACTGGATCTCGATTTTTGCTGTGAAATTAGCACCCCATTTTTGAAATTAAAATTAATGAGCGGAACTCATTTTTTATAAGGTACTTCTAAACTCTTTAAAAGGAAGCAAGAACTCTAATCAGAACGATGGGAACTCTTTGTCGGGGTGCTAACTTTACACACGTGACAAGTTGATTGAAAATGAATCAAGCTGCACTTGTAATTCAAAAATCACTTCTAAAACGGAGAAGACCTGTTTGACATTCTAGAAAAAGCACATACTAGCGTCGAACACAAACAGACAAGAGGTAAATAAAATGACTATTAACTATTTATGGTAATGTCTTTTTATACCTTACTAAAATCAACTCACCCGAGGGAAGTGTCTACCATTTTGGGGCTTCTTTTAAAAAATATGAAACACGTGTTACCAAGTTTTTTTTTCCTCTCTTGTGTTAAAGTGTGCATGAAATAGACACATTCTTTTATAGCATGCCTGAAGTGATTCTTTGTCTGCTAAAAACGAGAATTGCCGAATAAGTAACTTACTTGGTGTCCCATGTATATTGAAAAAGTGACAATTTATGTCAGTTTACTAATAACACAATTAAAAAAAAAGCAGAAACGTGATCCGGAATGAAAAAGAATGGAAAGGTTCGACATTCTTAAAGTCAAGGTTGGGTTGAGATGTCAAATCGAGATGTCCGCGACAGTAATTAAAAAAGTGGCCAGAAGTATTGCGATTTATTCAGAGTAAAAAAAAAACGTGCTCTCCATACGGCGATGAAGACAAGTCTCTACGAACCTATGTTTAGATTTCCACAAAAAATCCGGCTAGCAGATTCATCTATACATACGCTTCCATAGAAACTGAATTAGAATTACAAGAACTAGTACTATCTATCTTGAAACATGATTCACAGAACCAGAACAATACAAAAGACAATGAACAGTAATATAATTGGGAAATTAGAAAATAAAAATAGACAATCCATAAGAGTATTACAAGAGAAAGAGCATACATGAATTGACAAGTTATTCTTTTAGTAAAAACTGAACAAAAATTTTATGTATTTGCGAAAAGGAAACCTCAGGGGATGCAAAAGTTCAGAGTGTCATGTTCAGCCAAAAGAAACAGGCACAGCCCAACATATCCTGCAGTTGAAATTGGTTCGAAGATACCTGAATTTGATAGAAGAAGTGCAGCTGCCAGAAACCTTTTAGATGTTGTTATGAACATGAATCCATAAGGACTCCTGCAGTTAGAAAAGAAGGATGGTTTTCATAATCCACTTTATGCACTTTATGAATTTACAACTTCAGAGCGTAATTTTATTAGCATTCAGACGTACCCTCAACTCTTGTAACAGTTCGCTCAGCATGTATGTTATTTGCCAGAAATTAGCAACGGCTTGTAATGTGTGACTGTAAAAGATACTACATTGGTTCAAAATTACAAATATCGCTCAAAGAACATAAAATGTAACTCAAAATGTCTCCGTAATAGTCCTTATAATAATAAATAACCCTACAATATTCTTGATAATTTAGTTACCAGCTTAAATGATTAAAGATAAACAAATAGTAATGAAAAACTATGTCTTTTTAACATCACCTCATTATGTGTTAACGTCCAGAAGATTACAGGTTACAACTTCACTACATCAGCTAACATTCAGAACGAGTTATGGCTTTTCTTAATAAGCACAATGCCGAATAACGCTTTCGTTCTTTGGGACTAAGATAAACAATACATTTGTTTTCCGTGTAGAATAGTAGAAAGTATTACTATTTCACGACGACTAGAATAAAATTTGAAAGCTAATAAGTCAGAGTAAGTCACAACCATCAATAAAATTATGCATTGTCTTGTAAAGAAACGTTTAAATATATTTAAAAGTGGACTGACGCTTAACTTTTGCGGTACTCCTGAAGTAGAAGTAAGCTATGAGCATGGAGGAGTAACTGTTATCAGTGCATTTTGAAATTGAAATGTACGGAATTTTGCGGAAGGAAAGTTTACGCACATGTGGAAAAAAGTTGAATCTAGGTCTGGATGTTATGTGGAGTGAGTATGGGTGCGAAATTTGGATGTTTGAAGAACAGACACTCGGGCTAAGGGTAATATCTCAGCTATACGGCAAAAACCCATTTTGGATGAAGGATTTAAAGGTTTACGAGTAAAAGGAAGGAAATTAATGTCAATTGGAAATTCCTATTATGTTTTTCCAAAATTTAAGAAGTGAAATATTTATAATGAACAGTAGTAATTTTAAAGTAAAAGTGTTGTACGAATTGACTGTTTGAACTTGAATTGTGCATGATTTTATTGACTAAGCTACATATTCTATTTTCTACATTCAGGTAGGATTAACAGTAACAACTCGCTTAGGACTAGAAATTTTAGATTCTAGTCAAGAGACTATTTTTCCGGATGGAATGTTGTTTTCTGTTGTTTTATGGTACGTGTAAGATGTTTGGACCTAAATTTCAACCATTTTACGTCTTTTACCGAACCCGCCCATTTCCACTGCAGTTAGCTTGGCATACCGCTTACCTTGGTAACCATTCACGACGCCTAGTGCGGTTTAATCGTGTAACATATAATCTTAATCCCACAATGCATACATAACATATGTATGTTAAGAATCCATGGCTGCAGCTGAAGGAGCTTGGGAAGCACGAGCAGCCCGCCATCCCTGTTGGAGAGGGAATAATATACGTTAAAATTCCCTTTCCTTACTTCCGTGTTTACATTACATTACTAGTTTCTGTTTGCTCCATCATATAAATACTTACATATTTGCCGACTTTCTTACTTTATAGAAGACAAACCATATCGCACAACAGTCGAAAAAAAATAGTGCGTGGGTTGAAAATTGTGGGGCTATTAAGGAATATTTCTAAAGTTTGTTGACGGGATGTGGTGGGGTATCCTTAAGGCTACAAACCCAAAAAAAAATTTCACTAGAGTCGCAAAGTTTATACAGGGCGATTTCTATCAAAGTTGCATTTTTTAAATGGAACCCCCTGTATATTATTGCATATTTGGATCCCTTGGTCAATTCTACTGCGACTTTATGTATCACACATAGTACCTAAAACGAATCGTTTAGCCGCAATTCGTCATTTTGCAAACAATAGATGTCTGAAAAAACTAAATATCGCTGTGATCACAAAACTGAGAAGGCCATGACTAGCGTAAACCGAATGGTCAAAGTCGAATTCTTCTTGTGTTTAGAGAAATTACTTGGTCAATTTGGAAAATTTCAATCAATGGTAACTTGATTTTTTCACATGGAACGGCCATTTTTTCATTCTTGCATCAAATGCGGAAGTTTTTTACCTTTCTAACGATATAAATTAGTCGGTTTAATTTTGTATTATCTAGTAAACCCCAGGAAAATAAACAAAAAACTATTCACATTATCGAACATTATTTATTAAGTAGAAAAATACATAAACGCAAAAAACAAAATTACGAGTTAAAATAAAAATAATTTTAATAAATGTTTAAAATGTCTACCACCTTGTTCTAAGCAAATTTTCATTCTACGACGAAAATAATTTTTTCCCCTATTTAGCATCACTGGGTTAATTAATAGTTTCAAAAACGATTCGGATTCTATTTTTCATACATTCCGCAATGGTTGGTAGTTCAGCGTACGCTTTTTCCTAGACGTACCCCCACAAAAAGAAATCAAGCGGGGAAATATTTGAAGATCTCACTGACCATCGTGTTGGTCCATCCCTTCCTATCCACTTTTCATCAAATGCATTATTAAGCCACTCACTTACTACACGGGCACGTTGTAAAAATGCATGTCCCTAATTCGAAGAATACCGTCGAAGAAAAAGGGACCAACAACTAAAGTACCGAATATGCCTGCCCAAACATTACTCGACATTTCTCTTGGCTATGAACTCGGAAATAGTGAGGGTTCTAAATTGTGTAATAATGAAAATTGGGCTGGTTAACAAATTGCGGTGGAAGGTGCACTCATCTGTAAACATGATCTTATCCAAAAATTGTACATTTTCACTTAACTTTTGTTGTACCCTATTGAAAAGATGAATCCTGTTTTGAAAATCGGCCTGCTTGAGCTCTTGACGTCGTCGGATGTGCTAAGGATGACATTTTTCTTTTTATTTTATTTTCTAATCTAGCTCGTAATTTTGTTTTTGTGTTTATGCGTTTTTCTACTTAATAAATAATGTTTTATAATGTGAATAGTTTTTTGTGTATTTTCCACGGGTTACTAGATAATACAAAACAAACATTGAAAAATACAGCAAATTAATCAGAAATTGTGAAATGAAAAGAAATCTACTGAAGATAGATACCGACTATTTTGTATCGTTAGAAAAGTAAAAAATTCCGCATTTGATGCAAAAATGAAAAAATGGCCATTCCATTTGAAAAAATCAAGTTACCATTGATTGAAATTTTCTAAATTGACAAAGTAATTTCTGTAAACACAAGAAGAATTCGAATTTGACCAACCGGTTTACGCTAGTACATTTCATGTCTAGTAACATCGCAGAGTCATGGCCTTTTGTGATGACTGCGATAATGACTGTAAAAATGATGAATTGGGGCTAAACGATTCGTTTTAGGTACTATAAATAAAGTCGTACTAGAACTGACCAAGGGATCCAAATATGCAATAATATACACGGGGTTCCATGTAAAAAAATGCAACTTTGATATAAATCGCCCTGTATAAACTTTGCGATTCAAGTTAAAATATTTTAGGTTTATAGCCTTAAGGATACCCCACCACATCCCATCAACAAACTTTAGAAATATTCCTTAATAACCCCACAATCTTCCATCCACGCACTATTGGGCCACCCTGTATAATAATCAGGATGTACCTACCGACACAGCTTGAATTTGCTATAATTTTCTTCCGCCCTTTTTCTTGTTGCCTTTTTTCATAACATAAATAATGTAATTAAGGCGATTATATAAGAAATGCATAATTTTATTGTTATTCACTGTATAATGTCAATAACCATTTATGTTTTTTAAGCATATATTGTTTTAAACACACGCGGTATAAATAGGCTTCGCGGCACTTAAATTCTTTAGGTAAATTGAGGATTTCAACAAAACGTCGACCATGGGATCAACTCAATGGCGTTCATTAGTGCGATAAATTTAGTTTTATTATACTAACAAATACGTAAGTATATTTTGTCTGTAATTTAACCATGAAGTAATGAAAAGAGCAATTAACGTAAAAAAAAAAACTTCACAAAAAGAAAACTGTACAATTACACAACATCTAATTATACAAAAGTGTATAAGCCATGAGCCCATTATTGTTTACTTATTCAGTATTTCTAAGCTAACATTATTTTACCCTCAATTAGGAACTACTAAAAATGCGATATGCAAATGCAGAAATTTCGTTCGCGTTACAAAAATGGATAGATTAAGATCATCGGAGGTACGAATTTACATTGCAATCAATTTAATTAAAGTTTAGATATGAAAAAAATATTGTTCGACAGGCGCCGCCGCTCGGAGAAATAGTAATATTTTTTAAAGAAGAGAGTAACCGAATATTCTTTTTAGAGAAATCCTTTAGCAAGACGTCACCTTTTCTCATCACAAAAAGTTGGGAATTTTTAAATTTGCGTATTTTTATATTATTCGCGAATTTAATTCATAATTATTTGATCTTTTTTTCACTAGTTAATATAAATAAGTCTACGTATTTATTCTAAAAGTAAGGGAAACGATATTTTGGATTGTGGTTAAACGTCAATTGAAACTCGACATTTAACGAAAGTCCATCTCGGGAAAACCAATATCCGGCTCTGATTGACGCAGTTGAAAGAAATTGAGCTTTATCGGTAGCTGAAAATATAGGGAACACTCAAATATCACCCGTAAAACACTTATCCAACGGGGACGAAAGGAATTGATTAGCATCACAAAAAGAATTTGAGCGGAGGGGAGCAACCACCATCAATAGAGCACATTTTATTATACCTTTATTTTTTAACGTTGCTCCTTATTTTATAAACAAATCACATTATTTTCTAGTATTTTCAAACCCAAGTTATTGTTTTGCCCGAAAGTTAATTAATTTACGCCGGTAAATTCTCGCAGAAGCTCCGCATTAACTTATAGCAGTAATTCGCCGCCCCTACCTAAGTATACAGGTAAGCAAGAAATAGGTTGCAACGCTGTAGACGTTTCTTACATGACTAAATAAATTTTTTACGCCAGAGCGAGGTGTGCAAGACAAGTTTTGACGTCATTAATAGGTTTTGAGCAAAATATGTCGGTGATCGAGACGTGTCACCGATTTCGATGTGAACTCTAGATTCGTAACAAGGACGGTCGTTGTCATGCACAAACAGCATTTACTTAGAAAGTTCGAGTATAACTGAGGTCGACTTCGAACTGGGGGGCAAATTCCGGTGCGGTCTCTCGGATCAAGAATTGCACATTCCGCCTCGACGCCCTCGTGTTTATATCAAAACTAGTCTGGAAATGTCATGCTTCACTTCGGAAGATTACTGTTAAAGCTTGTCATTATATAACCCTAATTTAATCGTAAATTTAATAAATACATAAATCCGGAAACTTATCCCAGTCCACACGTCGGTTTTATATCCGAGATAGTTTTCAAATAGAACGAATTCCACATTTTAAATAACGCCACCTTCATCGTAATAACTACGAAAAGATTTCGAAGCATTTCCCCTTATATATAAACTAAAGCCAATATTTTCAAAAGAAGGTATACAGGAAGTTCACATAACTGAATTACAGTAATAACCCCCGTCACTTCTTATACGTAACAATCACCGGGTTTGAGAATAACATTTTTTTAAACACCTAATACATAAGATTTGATTTACAGCAGCCAGAAGCTCAATAGAAAGTGAGTTCAACACGTAATCTAAGGTTATTTCTACGAACAATGAATCCCTTCGTGTTAACTGGACTAAACCCACTTTTTCTAATGAAAAGAGGATCTAAATTAAATTACTAACTTCTGTTCTAAGCTTCGCTATTTCGTACTGTAAATTAGTCACACAAAAGGAGAAAACACCGTCAAATGTCTATTAAAGATTCCGAGATAATTTGTACTAAAGCTGTATCATAAAATTGCTCGTCATATAAATGAGAATATGTTAAAAGGCGACTGGAGGGTTGATTTGAAAAAGTTTCCATCAACTTTGTTATGAATGAACGTGTAACAAGCTTGAAAATGTGATAAACTGAACGCAAACTGTAACAGGTTGTATAGGTAAATCACCCTGTATAGAGAGTGATTGTTGTATTTAGGAATAAACGTGATCCGCTAATTCAGGAATGTAAGTGCGGAATTCGAATCGAAACGTAGTCAGTGGCTGGTATGGCAAAGTCCGGGCACTAAGCGATCAATACGACAATACCGAGGGCGGCAATGCCGCTTCGCCCCTATTGTGGTGCGCAGATGTAGAAGCTGGTAAGTACTCACCGTAGGCACGCACGGGTGACTGGGAGAAATAAAGTCCAAACCTCGCTGTCCTATGCCGTTAAAGCAGGTTTTGATGTTCTGCATGAATTTTCTTCGGATGGCTTTAAGAGAATACACGCACAATGCCGAAAGGTCCGATGGTCTATTAACTTGTGAGGGTTCACTTTCACTAAATACCGCAAAAAGAACATCGTCTTGAGCTGTTATTCCGAGATCACCAGCTAAATCGGATCCCGCTTTTCCAACATATGCGGCTTGCACTAAATTGTATTTCCGACCACCTTGAGCTTCGCTTATACAATCAATCGGAATTTCCGTATACGAATAATAATTCTCATCGTCTTGACAAACTCGAACCAATTTTGTTATAAATTGGCTGGACGTCGTATGTCTCATTTGAGTTGTTAAAAAATAGCTGAACCGTTCTGAACTAAATCCATATACGTACGTAATTGGGTATCGTTCTCTAGCTAAGGAATTCACAAACATTCTCGTGCCGGTTGTTACGGCGGTTTCAGCAATGGTAAACATTTTACCTTTATCTAAGGAACGGCTACTAACAGCAGGAACTTCAGACCGATAAGGTGACCCTAAAGTAAAAGTAACGCCGACGTACATTACTTGGGAAACTGGAGGATTTGGTGGTCCTGGTGCAATAAATGCAACAGTCGAAGCCGTCGCGTTGTTCGCAACGACGGCCTCTCGTACCTCTTGAGCAGCATCGGAAATGTTATGGAGATTACGTATAGAACAGATTCCTTGGAATAAACTTCCGCAAGAGATCAGACGAGTGGTTGTATAATCGATTACTAACGCTTTGTTTACATTGTCAGTGAGCTTTTTGTTGACGGAAGTAGTACATTCTAATACGGAACACTCATCGGAATCATACTCGGGGCCGGTTACTTCCGGAATCACAAGTTCTAGTTCCGGAGATAATTGATACAATCGATTCACAGCTCCAATATACACACGACCGGTGTTCTTATCAACTACAAGATGATTAAAGCGCTCGACGGTGGGATCAGTAAATGAACGTACGATGTCACTGGACGCGGCAGCAACCGCCACGGTCAACAGCATGGTGATAAACTGCCGCTTCATAATGGGAGCGGCGAATGCAGACTTCACGTCATGGGCCCTGAAACAAAAAGAAAATACACATTAGTCTTTCAATTTACAATAGAAAAAGAGAATTAAGTTTAATGTGGTCACTTCCCTTCTCGTCAATTAATTAACGTGTCTACATCTAATGCTTAGCATACATAATTGAATAAAAGTTATGAAGAAATCGAAACATCTCTATGTGGGCCTTCCGTCCTTTCACGTTATAAAATTTGTGAAAGTTCAACTGGCTCATCACCGTGTTTGTTTATGTTTATTAATAAAGTACAATTAACAAGATTAGCTTAGATTAATGATATGAAGTTTTGTTCAAAGCTTAATAGTCTCCAGAAAAGGCCAAAACATGTAAGTTTTCAAATTAATGATACACGCAGAGTTTTTATTAAGCCAACAAGGGTTAATAGTGTTGACTTATATCCACCTAATTAGTAAATCTTATTAAGCGTGTGTACAGCGTTTTTAATTTTATCAAACACTAATTGTTATTACATATCCAGTCCATGGAACGTGACACCCTGTATAAACCTGCGGTTAGATTTTAGATTGATGGGATGAACTGGTTTTTGTTAGATCCTGTTTACCCTAAGTAGGGATCGCAATTAATTTTGTTGAAAGATCATGTGGTGGTTGAATGAGACAGAGCGAGAGAAAGGGGGGCGGGAGAATCAGCAATTCCCTGACAGTCTTGAAAGTTGGATTAGCGTTTACACCAGCTAAATTGATGACAATAGTAGAATCAACATGCAGTGCCAATTTCTATTAGTTTTATAATTTTCGGTTTGAAGTGAAAAAGCAATTACTTCCATAAATGAAACCACCTCCAAAAAACATCAAGCCAACCCACGTTAGTTCTTAAATTATCTACGCCTAGAATGAAATAAAATCGTAAAAAGCTTACACAGCCGATTTCGTATTTTAAATACTCCAGTTTAAGTATCAAACCGCAACAGCGGTTAGGTAACATTCTAGTCATAAGTGCAAATCCACTTTGTGACCCTTAAGGAGCCGCAAAGGTAAACCGGGAGGTTTACCTAAATATCTACAATATATTTAAAATTTATTTTTCTGAACGTATATTTGAACACGTAATAGATATATCTATTATATAACGAAAACAAATATTTCCTAAAATAACAGCAGCCTCAAAGTATTTGTAAAATAAATATTACCTTTTAGGAGATTATCCAGTTTGAATCGAGATGGAAGAAGACAAATTTATTACGTCATTAAAACAATTTCTTTTTCTCAATCGCTAATTATCGAATTATTTGAACCTTCAATCACGATGCAACTTCGCTACTAAAATTACGTTCATATAATATTCCTCCGTTTATTTCATTTCGCCTTAATCAAATGGATTCCTTTTTAAAAGCTACAATAAAAAATAAACCAAAGATATTCTTTTTCAATACGGTATTTCTCAGTGATCATCTTTAAATAATCGTTAATTTTAAATCTCTTCCATTTTCGAAAGACCGCGACTTTGCGTTCAAGTGCTAATTGAGTAGAAATTATAAAAAAAAGCAAGTCCAAATAAAACATATTTTTTATTTATTGCAGAACTGTCAATTTTTTTAACTTATCTAAAGGCTGCACTACACTAGATCATCTTTTTGTCCCTTACTATAACTAGCCGTAGCTCTTCAACTAGGAATAGTAAACACTACCCCAGGACCAGAGTACAGAAGAAAACCCCTAGAATTTTAATGCAATTGATACAACCATCTCCTTTATGTGATAAAAAGAGATAGAGAAAAGTAAATTTAATTGTAGTTTTACTTCTTCAGCTTATAATAATTTTAAAAAGGATACATAATTCACATCCAAAAACCGCACATTAATCTATTTAAATACATCGCCCATGACTTCTTATAAATAAGTCACAAAACGTAATATGACTGTAAGGGTTTTTTAGAGTAGTTGAGAGTATTTGTTTGAAATCTGTAATTCGTCGTTGAGGGTGATAAGATTGAAAATTCTACCCGTGTAAAGGTAGCAGAGCAAAATCTCAAAAATAGATTCAGTATATCCTACAATAAAGTGCTTTTTATGTTCTAATTTCTTGCTGTTGTCGTTTGGTCGGAAATTAAAAATCAAAATTGCTCTGCTAACTTAACATTAAGCTAGCAGAGCACTAATTATGTTATCACTATTCAATAAAATTATACGATTATTATGTGCTTTTCGAATATTCTAGACCCGCACCCCTAAATTGTAAATTCAGGGCGGATTTCATCCCCCCCCCCCTGAGGTACCTGTATAAAAAATATTGAAAATACTCTCCAAAGTGGATTCACAATAACCTAAAATTAAGTGCTTTTTATGTGCTTTATCGCCAATCTAATGAAATCCGTATATTTGTCAGAATACCATCCCTACGCATTCACCCGTGAATTAAATACTAGACGACCTACCAGAAGACTTCGACAGAATACTTGACGAAACCTTACTCCGATAAACCATGCCCCCCTTGCTATAATGATGACGACCACCGCCCACGAAAATGGCCAACGCTCAAACTCACAACACACGACACCCTATACACACCAAACACAAAAACATACTACACCACCATATACACCATTAATTAATTAAGTAAATTAAAAATAATAAAATATTTTACCTAACAAACTTAGTCTTGTTGAAAAGAGCCTTCTCTCTTCCATTGATTGCGTTATAAGCTAATCTTCTGTACGTCTGTCGACAATTTTCAAATAGAATGGTAGTATATTTTGGACATAAGCAAAAAGATGAATAATACTAAATAGTTTGTTGATAAACTAAATATATTTACAAAAGATTGTCAAGAAAAGCTTATTTTGCAAATTGTAAATTAAAATAACCATAGTACATTAGAACAGGATAACAGCAAAAACACAAACGACAAATACAAATTTAAAAATAGTTATTAATAATGTAAAGTGTCCAAAGTCCATTTTTTTAAACACGCCGTCCTAATCTAACAAATACTTATTTACTAATGATGGGAATTTGACCTTAAGTAATGCACATTACTGGTCAGCAAATAATTCACAAAGAATTGTTCTAAATTGATCATCAGTGTATCCCATTTTTATGATCTTTCAGCATACCTTGACTCTGAGTAAAGAAGTAATACTGTACCATTTCTTGTCAAACAAATGAAGCTATTTTCTAAATTGTCATAGCTTACTTCGTTTTTGATATATAGGACGTCCCGGAATTTAAAGTCGGCTTAAACAGTGCCAAGTATTAGATTACAATATATATATATATATATATATATATATATATATATATATATATATATATATATATATATATATATATATATATATATATATATATAGACCAAATAGTGCGACAAAGGTCAATATCTCCTGTACCAGCAAAGATAGCGAAAAAAATTTTTCAGGAGTTAAGTGTTAAGAGATTCATTTTCTAAACATTTTTTCGATTACTCCAAAAAGGCTGAGCGGTAAAAATTCCAAATTGTTTGAATGGGACACCCTGTATATGTTTACATATTTTAATTCATCTTAAAATTCTGTATTTAACACCGAAATTTATATAGCATATTTTTGCAACGTTGTCAATTAAATTGAAAAATTCCTTAAATTTGTGAAAAAACATGGGTCAATGAAATTTGTAATATTTTTAACTTATAATAACTGGAAACAAAACGAAAACGGAAAAAGGATTGATGACAGAAGTTCCCTAAGATAACACAGATGTTTTTCTACAGGGTGTTTTATATAGTCATTCCAACATTGTGAACTTTAAACCTATATCACGAGAGATATCCGAACCGACGACAAGGGCGTTTGAGAAGGTAATGGAATGATTTCAATCAACTGGAAGTGTAACATCAGAAAAATGAAAGAACAGCACGTGTTTTAATCGAAGAAAATCAATTAAATGTGCTTTTAACAGTAACTGAAAATCCACATATTGGCCAAAATGCATCCTTATCATGTTCAGTTATTGCAAGAATTAGATGAAGAAGACTTTCAGAGGTGAATGAGTGCATGGGTGCAGCAGAAAGTAAGAGAACAACCAAATTTTGGACATTTAATATTCTTTTGTGAAGCAACATTTAACAAAAGTGGAAACGTCAATAGGCATAATTTTCATTATTTTGCTACAAGCAATACCCTTTTCATAAGAACCCATTCACAAAACAGATGGTTTTTAAATGTTTGGGGAGATGTTGTAGGAGACTGTTATTGGACCGTATTTTTTTGAGGGAAGAGTAACTGGACAAGTATATTTGGATTTCTTACAATATAATTTACCGCGATTAAAGGTTCAGATACCAAATGAAGTTCGTGAACGTCTTTGGTTCTTACATGACGGAGACCCTGTGTATTATGCAGTGGATTGGAAGAGGAGTACCCGTACCATCGCCGGCTAGATCACCAGATCTAACAAAAATGGATTTCAGTATATGGGGATTTATAAAAGATCAGGTATATAAAATACCCCCGACTACGAGAGATGATATGAAAATTCGTAGTACGAACTATTATCAAAGTGTTATTCGGGAAATGTGCAGAAACATGACTCATAATTTTGAAAAAAGTATTGAATTGTGTATTCAAGTTAACGGGGGTCACTTTGAACAAATAATTATGTAATAATTTACTTTAAGAATTGTCCACAAGTTTGAATTGCTAAAATATCGGATGATCATTAGAAAAAGTCATAAAGGTAGATATGGATTTATGTTGAAAGAAGACAGATACATCGAAAAAAGTTTGTGTATTCTTATTTCATTTGAACTTGAAATTTGGCAGAACTAAAATGTAACATGACAGTCGACAACTTGATTACATTTACTAATGAACACACGATGTTTTTGTGGCATATCTTCCACTATGGAATTGTTTTCATGTTCATATTGATGGTAATTAATAAACAAAGTACCAAACTGACGTTTTATTTAAAACAATATTTTGTTTTTATTTTATGTCATAGGTGACTAGAAAAACGATAATGGTTTTTTGCTAGAGTTTAAATATCACTAAAGTTAGTAAAGCTAGGCATAGAAAGGCCTTTACAAAAGTTTAAGAGGATTAAATTCCCCACAAACCCAAGTAATATAATACAGGGTGTTCCATTATTCCATTTAAAAAACTTTCGTAAATTAGGTTTAAAGTTCGCAATGTTGGCATGATTATATAAAACACCCTGTAGAAAAACATTAATCTGTGTTATCTGAGGGGCCTTCTGTCATCAGTCCTCTTTTCGTTTCCGTTTTGTTTCCAGTTGTTATAAGTCGAAAATATTAGAAATTTCATTGTCACGTTTTTTCACAAATTTAAGGAATTTTTCGATTTAATTGGCAACGTTACAAAAATATGCTATACAAATTTCGGTGTTAAATACATAATTTTAGGGTGAATTAAAATATGTAAAAATATACAGGGTGTCCCATTTAAAAAATATAAAATTTTTAGCACGCCGACTTCTTGGAGTACCGTATATACTCGAAAATAATTTTAGAAGATGAGTCTCTTAACCCTTAATAAATAACTCCTGAAATTTTTGTTTTCGCTATCTTTGATGGTACAGGAGATATTGACTCTTGTCGCACTATTTGGTCACCCTGTATGTATGTATGTATATGTATATGTATATGTATATATATATATATATATATATATATATATATATATATATATATATGTATATATATCGCTATTTATCTGACGTCCTTTTAGAGAGAGAATGACCATGATACGTTCATCAGAGATAATGGAAATATATATTTTTTGTTGAATTGTATTGTACTTTTAATGGTTATACAGTGACTCACACTATTTAAAATAATTATATTAAACAATTCAAGTTTACTGTACTACCCATGAGGCGTCCTTTCACAACGCCCCCATTGAACGTCGTAGCGTATATTGGATTTTTCATTAGCTACATGGTTTCCCATCCATGAGATACCCGACAATGTTGTCACATCTTAAATAGTTTTATGAGTGCATTTTCTTAAAATTAATAAAACATATTTCAGAATGAATTGAAAATGAGAATACATATATTACAAATGATTATTCAATTCTCGCTTTCCTTTAAACTCAATAGTTTACAGTTTAAATGCTACTTATCTGTAATTCATGTTTATAACAACAATTATTGGAAGAATAATTACCCAGAATGTTTCGTTATTACGCAAACACCAAATTTTATTATTTTACCTTATTGAATACATATCCAATATAAAGAAAATCTTTAGTTTGATGTCAGTCCGTCCATATGAATCCATGAGCAAATAGGTCTCCGAAATAAGTTGGTTAATTTCGTTCAAATTTTGTACACTGGTACGTTATACACGTTAACTGATCACTATTGAATATACTTTCAAACAGGGGCGCAGATCAAAAAGTTATGGTGTAAGGTTTTGGCACTATTAAAATGAGAAGAAATATTTTAGAAAAGTAGGATTAATGATTGGGTCGTTTCGGAGTTAAATTTTGTTGGGCTGTAGTTTAGACAGTATCTTAGACAGTTTATGGTTTTAAGGCGTTGGTCATCATTTAAGGCAAAAGCTTCATATAAGCACCAATTTCCTTGGGGAGACGAACAATTGCGGACAACAAGTAGGACTTGACCTCCATTTTGGTCCAAAGACACTAAAACAATGAAAAACAATTTTTTCTAATCAAATTGTTTTAAAACTAATTTCGGGCTAGAAACATGTTTGCCATATACTATAATGACCGCAACTGACAGAATAATGGATAACATAACCAAAATATTTTATCATGTCTATAAAGGCTATGGTTAGTTGATAGAGCTATACGAATGTTAACATATAAATTGGAACTACAGGTAGAACAATTGGTACTAGAAATACAAAATTAAATCAACCTGAAAAGTCAGCTGTAGCTGAACATGCGTTGGAAAACTTATCGAAGCTGATGAAATCTACAAGCAGGAAAATAATTTCAACAAAGATGATAAAACTTTATAAGCCTTTTTTGTTTCGACAAGAATAAAAAAATATTAATACTTTAATAGCTTCAAATGATGCCCACTGTAGATGTAGGTGAAACGTCAACTTTTACTAAAAATTTTACACAGATGAAACCTAAGATAACAAACATTATAATATAACCTATTACCATTGATTAATAAGTTTAATTAATCCTATTACTATCAAAGTAAGAAGTTTAGTCACCTGATGTTAAACATTTATATTTCGAAAACTATTAGGCCGATTTTAATCAAACAACTTGCATCATAATCGATATTTATTTCTGTGTATGTCAACGTAATTTGATATTTTTTGTTACATTTAGCTAAGTACTAGAACGAAATACATTCGAAGAAACACAATTTTTCACCATTCTTCGCGCAAGACCAATCTTTATGAATTAATAATTAAAACAATAATTAATGGATTGCCTTCATTTTCAGGTATATGCCAAAATACACCTTTGCTTAGAGGTTGATGTTGATTTCATCACTTTCTATAATTTAAAAACCATGTAATAAAGGAAAAATGCCATACTTGTTAACTCCCTTATTCTAAGCGTTACATATTTTACAGAATGCTGTACATTAAAACCAATAAATACGGAGAGATCGACTTTTCTTAATTTATATAATTGCTAACCAAGGGATAGAATTAAATATTTCGTTGAACAAGGATAATGTCTAACTGCACGCAATGGTAACAGGGGAAGAGAATTCAACGCGCGCCTCTACCGAGAAATCGCAATTTATATAGTGCGGCAAATGGTTTCATGTATTAATGCATGTATTTTTAAGTAGGAACGTAATATTAAACTTGCAATAAAAGGCGAAATTTCAAGATATCGAAACTATTTTTTTCAAATTACATAATAAATACATTTATATACGATCATCGCTATCTTCTTTGCCAACCTCCTCAATATCCTGCAAATCGTTATCACCATTATTGTCATCGCCTAAATTTATAACTAACGGTTCTATGCCGACGTCTACTAAATTTCCTTTTCTCTGTACATATCTTCCACTTTCTTGGCATGATCGACGCAATTACTCCAAACGATATTTGGCACAGTTTGCAAAGTTCCAAAACGTTTTCCTTTGCAACTCTATGTTTGACATAAACCCATATCAATTCAATTCGAATAAATTCACATGACCACTTTTTCAAGCAAATATTGTTTTGTATAATTGTACATAAAGAGATAAATTCCAAAAATGAAGCCCTCGTCATTTCGTTAAATGATGTGAATTGCTCTGGTAACAGAACTTTTCGTTTGTCCAACCATTTTGTTTTCTCCGGGCGGCTGTTGGATTTCTAAAACCTGCATCTATCAATGTGTGGTACGGCACTTGATCTAGTACAATCAACGATTTATCTGGGGTCACTCCCAACACATATCGTAATCATTCTTCATAATGCTATTTTTTCATTTCGTCATGGTAATCAGCCGAACCTTTTTTCCAATGAAGCATTTGGTACAACCTGGTAAAAAGCCATTTTCGTTGCCAATATTCAATATAATCCAAAAGGTCGCTTGATTCCCCCTCTGAATCCGTTCATTTCTTGAATTGTCCTTCGGTATTGATCAAAACTCGCGAGGTTCTCTGGGGTAACAAATTCCACATAACCAAATTTTCTTGAATGGTTTGCACCGCACCATGTTTTGTCAGTAAAAAAAAAATATCTCACCCCGTTTCTCTGTACCTTTTAATCGAATATAAATATTCCGCTCTTTCAGCAGTAATTGTAGTAGCTTCTATCAATATTGCTCTGTTCTCTAAAAATTTAACATTTGTCTTTATATAACGCCCTTTAGAAAATCACCGACATCTACTTTCGGTCTACCACTTCTTGGCCTCGCCTCGGACACTATACCCGTACTACTTGCCCGTTTTCAAATGATACTCTTGCCACACTTCACTAATCCCCAAGCATTCCGCAGTACTCGGAAATATTCATATTCTGGATATTCTCGTGTTTATGTTGTAAAATATTTCTTTCTACGTTTCAGAAACTTATTTTTGTTTCCTTTTACAAGAAAAATGATATGCTACGATATAAGTATATACTTGTGTGGGTGTGGGTTGGGTGTAGGTTGCGTGTGTGGGTTGGGTGTGGGGTTGGGTATGTGGGTTGGGTGTGTGGGTTGGGTGTGTGGGTGTGGGTCTTATTATAATACCTGCATTTATATTAATTGTATCACTGCTTAATGAGTATTAATGCCATGAATGTTTTTATTACCTTCAAAACTCAAGAGTCATCTCTTCCTCTCTGCATTTTGTAAAATGTCCAAATATTATATAATAAAATTATTAATAATGGGGCCTCTTGACTCCCTTCGTATATTTTTTTCTCATATCTCGGGTCGGGACCCCCAAGCCCCGGGACAGTGCCCTAGCGGCCCCATTGTAGCTACGGCCCTGCTGTTCTTATTCGTACTTCATTTATTCAACCGGATTTCCACAAGCGGCGTAGCATAAATAAAAAGAGCCATACATTTTGAGTCAGCTAACGAACACAATAAAAATACAATAATGTGCTTACATTTATTTCTGTTTATGAATCAGATGCACGGGTTCAAGTTTAACTATACTTCTCTTATAGGTTGGTTCTTAGTGATCACAGCGATTACATGTTGCCATCTTCAAGTAATTAGCTGTATGGTCAAAGGATACGTTGATATACAATACAGTTTGATCTAAATAGGTGAATAATCATATCACTACAAAGGACATTTAGGCATTTATCAATCATTATCACTTTAAATTTGATCCCAATTATTTGGAAGATACTGGATTTTACAAAGTATAATTATTTGTTAGAGAATTAATTTTTTATTAATTTATCATTTATAAAAAAAGTACAATAATAGGCATTTAACGTACAACACAAAAGACTCATTTCCAAAACGCTACGTTCTCCAACTGTCCTACAGCCCCATCTAAAAATGTTAAAAAATGAGATTGTTTAAAGGAGACTCCATCAAAACAAAAGTGTATGACGATAATCCACCCAGAACTAAACAATGCAGTCGGGACGTGATTGAAACAATATCCGACAGTGTGCTTTTAGGTTCGATTTCAAGATTGCATCAATTGCAATGGGGAAGATTTGAAGAGCGTAGTGTAGGAAATTGCTAAGCAAGGTAAAAGATAAATTCTTATTTATCTTTTAGTGACAACATACATGAAAAATGCATCCTAAACGGCCAGGACAAGAAATTAATTCTCTAAAATCTCTTCTTTTTCGTATAAGGAGAAGATACGTTTTAACAATAAAATTAGAGGAAAACATGATAATGTTTGGTCGGATGTGGCTAAACATTTAACCTTCAGTATGTCCCCTAATGCTATATACACTGCCGCAATTCAGAATTATTACACTATATGGGAATACTATAACAAATAAAAAATCTATTAATTTGGATTTGAACATTAAACGGTAAGTTTGTACCTCGGTCTAGCTCAGCAAGGTGTACGTTGCTTACAAAACTTACTGTAGGTTGAGAACTCATTTATTTTATCAGGTTGTGAGAGAGGCAGAGATATATCCACAGCTGTAATCAGTCAAGCATTTGATTCGTTTAGCGCCACACAATTTTATAGGTTAAATAATTAAAATACAACAAACATTGAAAAAGTTGTACATTAATACCACAGGCAATCGGAATAAAACTAAACAGCCGTATTTGTTTGTATACCCAACAAAACAAAATATCTGACCAATTTCAGCACAAAACCAACAAAAACAGTACTCCTCGCAAAGCTTTACGATACTAACCACGTCCCAATTCAACCGAAGTCAGCTGTTTCTCTTCATTATAACCGCATCAAAACAACACTATACTGACTTGTTATTTACTTAAAACTTAAAACGTACTTTTCATTAAAAGGATACGTACTTACATTTTCTTATGCTCAAATAAATATAATTTCAATAGGACAAACATGCGGTACGATAAGGTATTATTGTCTTCATTACGTACAAATAAAATAAACGAAATGTAGAGCAGAGATAAGGTAATTTCCATTGGTCTTCATTAACGAAATGTAGCCCAGAAGCATGCGTTATTAATACAAAACAAAGGTATCTCCATTTTCCATTCTTCAAGATAAAATTGAACTTATATGCATGCCATTTTATGTATTTAATGACGTCATCGTTCATGCTTTTCTATACCATTTATTACGATACCTAATTCATTAACAAATGGGGACCTTCCCATTGCCCGGGGATTTCCCTATTAAACATAATATATACAAAAATGTAATTAAAGTAGTTGTATACCTTGTGCAGGAAAGAAACTTAAGATACAACATGCACTGGAACCTAGAACGAACGAAAAATGAGCTGTCGCGTTATGCATAAAACAAAATTGATGTGTCTCAATACTCACTACAGGCGATAAAAATGTATACACGGAGATTCGTAATTATGTACACGTAAGAGAAAATATGGACATATACCAAAAATGTAATTATTGAAAGAAAAAAAGAAATGCCTAAAGATACCAACGTAATGTAAATATATTTACCAATAATAACACAAATTCTAAAACTAAATTAAGGTAACGATAGCCAAGAATTGGCACGTTACCAATTACAGAAAGTAAGTTAGTGGCAACAGAGAATAATACGTTGGAGGTTGATGAGGACCGGGATGAGGACGAAACAGATGGCGACAGTGATTCAATTCAAACTGACAATAAGTCTTCCCAAATTCTGCAGTAACACACATTCCTATCTCAAGAGGAATTCAGTTACGTGCAACCCGAGACCAAGGTGTATCAACCGCAGGATGAACAAAGGCGCCATAAAAAGGAAAGGGAATATGTAATACTAAAACCAGCAAATTGGAGTCATATTATGTATAATCATTTTTATGAAATTACTAAACATGACTGCTTAATTATATTTAAAAGAGCAAACTAATCAAAACATCGAAAACTGTTATATTCGCTGCGACGTCGCCCACGTTATAAAGTCCTGCACTGGATGGAAATGCTTTAAAAATGTTCATAGAAGAACAAAAAATTTCTATTTAAAGGCATTGGGTCAAATTGTCCGGATTTTGAAGACCAAGAAAATCTCTTAGTCATATTTGTTGTATGCCTTAGTGACATAAAGGGACATTCGATAGATGGATAACCTACTACTTGCGACAAATTGAAAATGTAGTTAAAAGAGAGAATAGGTACAGGTCCAGTCGAAAACCTTGATTATGACGTCAACGTTGTAAGTATATAATTAAGCAAAGCTTCTTAAATTTTATTTTTCCGATGGCTTCTGTTTTTGAAATTTTAAACAAGACTTTTTTATAATGCTTTTAAAATGCAATTACCATAAAACGTTTTAGTCCAAATTTTAAATTTTGGCCAAAAACCCCCCAAAATATCTGAATTGGAGTCATATCGGTTTATAAATAAGACAATCCACCATTTGAATTCAATTTTCCAATTTAAAAAATGTACTCAACGACCTCAAAAACCCCCAATTTCCGAGTTTGGAGCAAATCGGTTCATAAATAGAAAAATCCGCCACTTTGAATTTTCACATTTTGGCAGATGATTTGTACTTGGTGACCTTAAAAACCTACAATAACCGACTTTCAAGAACATCGGTTTGTAAATTAGAAAATACACCATTTTGTATCCTAAAAACGGAGCGCCTCTTGTTATTATTTTTTTTAATTAAAAACTATATAAAAAACTATTAGTTTGGTTTTTTAATTTTGTAACTTTTTAAAGTTACATGCAATGATTTTTTTTAATTTTCTAACCCCCTAAAAATGCTCCTCCGCTGGTTCAATTAACGAACTTGCTG
Organism: Vesta saturnalis; assembly: GCA_036346205.1. Classification (NCBI taxonomy): domain Eukaryota; kingdom Metazoa; phylum Arthropoda; class Insecta; order Coleoptera; family Lampyridae; genus Vesta; species Vesta saturnalis. The sequence continues at coordinate 439,009 of JARFJB010000939.1, read as the reverse complement.
TAAATTTTATGGCAAAGAATTTTTGTACCAAATTTCATATCGGTAGCTTTAATGGTTCAAAAAGTATCACGCACGCGCGCACACACAGACAGACAAAAATGTGTTTTTCGTATTATTTAAAAAAAATTGAAAATTTAAAGCGATTATATAACTATCTCTTTGTATATGAGAAAGCAATAGTCTTCTATTTTTTCGGCTACTAACAGATAAAAATTGAAATAAAAAATTTAAACTAGTTGTGCCGGTTGACGTCACAACGGTTCGGCAATCTGTTGCAACATCACAGATTTATCCTACCATACACCGGAGGAATATTATTCATGCTACAGCATAATCGGCATAATAGCCTGCATTATACATATGTATCGCTTTCGCCATTACATGGGTGCAGAACAAACTAATGATAGTTCATTAGCAATTTTTATCCGAAGTGTACAAGCCCAGTGCGCTTTTATTGGTTTGTTGATATTAATGAGAGATGAGAACTATGTAGTATAATTTTAACTAGGAGAACTAAAGCAATAAATTAACACTTTGGTGCACTCCAGAGGATCAAGAGGGATTACCTTATATTGATCAGAATCATCTGTTCAGTAATTGGGTTTACGGCATTGTCACCAAATGTATGAACTTTGTATCTGTACCGAATCAGACTGGTATTCGTGGAAACCAACAAGTTCTGCCAACATTAATAGAAGATTTCACAAAAGTATACAGACTCTTCCACTTTGGACCGCCACAAAGACTAAATATTATCCAGGTGCAGGAATAATCGCAGTAGTTCTTGTGTTGAAAGTAATTTCAATGATATCAAACCCAGAATATTTTATAATACGAAATTACCTATTCGGTTAGGTTTTGTATTTAGTCACATTAATGTAATAGACGGCGTTTGCGTCGGTCGCTAGTAATGGGCAGCAGGAAACATTCAAAATTGATGCTTCTAAAAACTATGAAGAGGAAATGTTTGTAAATTCAACTTGTTTGGAAGAAGATATCGGTGAGTAGCAGAGCATAGCTTTTAATTTATGTATCTACTCTATTGTATTACTAGTCTAAGAAAGCGAGTATTTATCTAACAAGAAAATTCTTCTATGTGCGGAGTAAGTATCCTGTGAAAAGTATATTATTTCTTTAGAGAGAAAAGATAGTTCATTCAGACCTTAATATTGAACTTCAACTCTTCTAGAGAAATGAGTGTAAATTTCGCAGATATTCTACCACTTAAAAACCATCAAAAATGTTTATCCCATACCTTCAAATGTCAGAAATCATTTTAAACCGTCAACAGTTGGCAATAGGAATATTAGTCCAGGCGTCGGTATTCTAATAATTCTAGATGAACCCTTTGTTTGTCTATACAGTGTTATATCTCGAGTGGTAATGAAAACTGCATAGGTGTCAATAAAATTTCAAGTTGTATTTTTTTTTATTGAAGACAGCGTATTTACAATCTACTCTATTTTACATTGAGGAATAAGTAAATGTGATGAATGACTTAGACGTGTGTGGAGAAATTATCCATTGACGATGCTCCTACAGATGTCCTAGAGGGTTGTGGTGATAATGATTTAACTTTTAATTCACATCGTCTGAGGATTGTTGCAGGTCAGATGGCCACTGCCGTTTCAATATCCTTATTACAGTTGGCGGATAGGTCAGCTCTGTAATATATCTGTTCTCATGCCCTTCAATTCGTTGATGATAGAGTGTAGACAATCTACGTATTTTTTCCGTGATAAATGGAATTCTTATATCATTGTGGAGTGAGAAATTGGAGACATACCAGGGTGCATTAGCCATGATACGCAAGATCTTCGACTGGAAGCGTTGGATAACTTTTGTGTGGGTAGGCTTGGTACAGCCCCAGAGCTTTGTATTCCAGGGACAGCTTGGATTTACGGCCCAGTAGCCAGTACATTTGCTGTTGTTTTAGGTGCAGTTGTTGGCATTTCGTTTTGACATGTTTCTGCTACGTTAATTTTTGATCAAGAATTAGACCCAAGTACTTAACCTCCGTTTGAACCGACAATGGCACGTTGTTAATAGTCACTTGGGCACAAATTACATGCTTCGTGGTGAATGTGAGAATGTGATGTGTGGTTTATTTTAATTCTTCATTTGCCAAACCAGTCTCGGAGAAGATCTAGGTGATGTTGTAGTTGTTGCGAAGCTGCAGTTGGGTTGTTATTAGTTGCTAGCAGGGCGGTGTCATCTGCGAAGGTTGCAATTGCGGTGGTATTTGTTGTAGGAAGATTTGGAGTATAAATCAGGTACAGCAGGGGGCCCAACACGCTTACCTGTGGTATACCTCCTTTCACTTGGAGTATGCAGTATTATATTTTATTTGGAAATACCTTTCAGTGATGTAGGATTTCAGCAGGAGGTAATATGGTAGGGTGTTTTTAATTTTATACAGCAGCCCAGTATGCCACACCTTGTCGAATACCTGTGTCGCATCAAGAAATGCTGCTGTGCATATCGTCTTTTCTTTCGGGCTTTTGTTGATCTTATTTACAATCCTGTGGGTTTGTTGTATCGTAGAATGTCGTTCCCGAAATCCGAATTGATAATCAGGGACGATAATTGACCCGGTCTACTTCATCTCGAATTCTTTTCAGCAGCAGTTTTTCAAACAATTTTGATGAGACTAGCAGCAAGCTGACTGGGCGATAAGAACACACATCGTTGGGTAGTTTCTCGGGTTTAGGGATCATTATGATTTGTGCAAATTTCCACATTAGAGGATAATACATCAACCTCAGCATGCTATTGCAGATGGTTGTTTATTATTGCTCTTTTTGGTAGGTTTCTTAGTACTTCCTCAGCGATAAGGTCATACCCGGGTGCTATCCACTGATAATATTTTGGATTTCCTCTGCAACTTATCTGAGGGAGAACGGTTTGACTGGTAGCGACATTTGGCAGGCCATATCAAGGAAACTTTCAATTTCATCGTCGTTGTTATTTACCTTAGGTTCAAATGGTTTGAAGACTTGATTGAGATGTTCAGCAAATGTGTCAGCTTTTTATTTGTCGGATTTAGCCCAACTTCCATCTCCTTTTCTTATGGGCGGTACTGATATTTGTGATCTGTTAAATTTCTTCGTAGCCTTCCAAATTGTGTGGTCATCTTTGGATAAGAAAGTAATGCAGTGCTCAAAGGTTAAGTTGCGTCCTTTCGCTAAGGCTTTGTGTAGTTTACGTTGTAGTCTGTTATATATAAGTTTATCGTCATTGCTTTGTGATCTCTGCCATCTACTTCGTGCTCTACGCTTTTCAACTACCAATTCATGTATGTAAAGGGGAATATTGTCTGTTTTGTCAGCATGTGTTGTTGGTTTGGGACTTTCGGTGTCGAATGCCAAACTGCTTCCTGTATTAGAATGGTGAAGTATAGTACCACTTCATCTAGTTCATCGGTTTGTTTAATTCTCATATTTAAGAATATAATGTTCTTCTATGTATTTGTTAATTTCGTCTCAGTTTGTTTGTTTTGTAATAAATGTAGGAATGGTTGTCTTGTTTATTATATAGTTACTTATTGTTGCAATCACCGGACTATGATCTGATGAGAGTTCGAAATTAGACTTGATCTGCATGTAGTTTGATTATTATTTTATTAATTTTCGTTTCTTGTTTGTTTGCCACGTGTGTTTGGTTTCTGTTTCAGGTTCTATTTCGGTGTTATTTCCGGATTCCTTTTCGATGTTGCGTTCAGTAGTATTTGCTGATAGGCGGGGTTTGCTGCATAATGAAATTTTTGTTGATAACACAGGGGGTTTGTGTGCATAATTCGGTTGTTGCAGCTGGATTACGTTGTAATCGTTTTGCGGAGTTGAATATAAATTCGTTAATTGCGGTTGTGTTATTTGTTGTGCATTAGTATTGTAATATTGACCTGATGCATAAATAAATGCAGGTTGTGTTTGTTGAGACGTTTCTTTTAATAACAGTTGCTATTTATCACTTGAATGTTTATCTGAAATAATTTTATTGATATAATCCTTTTTCGTTTTGTATAATAACATAACAAATATTTTATATTTGTACTAGCAGTACCCGCGCGCTTTGCTGCCCTCAAATGTAAAACACATTCTCCCCCCCCCCCCCCTCCTTTTTCTAAAAAACATCTTTAAATTTGCAATCAAAAATATTGACCGTCACTTATCAAGATAAAAACTATCCCATCTTTTAAGTTTGACCAAACAATACACATTTACAAAATTTCATCTAAATATTTTCAGCCGTTTCCGAGATTAGTGACCCAAGAGTCACATATATATATATATATATATATATATATATATATATATATATATATATATATATACTTAATGTGGACGAATTACTGTTGAGATGCAAGATTATACTGATACAAGATCAAATTTAGAATTTTTCCATACCTATCAAACAACATATAGGTACCTACCTAGTTTATGCACATTTTGAATATCATTTATCATTTTCCAGGAGACGTCCATCCTGCATGTGCATCTTGCAATCAACCATTTACTTCCACAACGGATTGCTCAAAATACGAATTGTGCGAGATTTATATACACAAAACGGACTGCTCTACTGTGTGGAATGATATATAAGTTTGTACCTCATGTTCTATGTTAGAGGACCATGACAAAACAGGTTGCCTGGAATGCCGTTCCTTGTAGAATTGGAGCGGTCTTGGGGTATCGTCTAAACGGAAATGAAGCTCCTACTAGAGACCAATACCGAATATTTATGCATGGATTGGAGTGAAACCAGGAAAGTTATACCCATCGAAGTATTAAAAAATGGACACAGGCCAGAGTTCAACCCCATAAGAATTGGAAAAAAATATGTATCACTCTCTAGCAGTGTGGGTTCGATACCAATGTGCAAGCCCTGCACAGTGCGTATTGTGATAGTTTAAGTTTTAAGAATTTTCTTGACGGAGCAGTTAACACTTCAACTGTTTGTAATTTAGTGCATGGTACGATATCTAAAGGAATTAATGCTCAACCCTATAAGGCGAGCGCTGAAATATTATTTAAATTGTGCAAATATGTATGTTGTGAATGCTGAGTGCGAAATTGATAGTATGTTAGATAATATTTCATCACTATGCGTTGAACCCAAATTTCAATGTTCAAATCCGCAATGCAAATTTGTTACATTACAAAAAGGCGCATGTTTAGCAGTAAATAGTAATAACACATACAGCTTTCAAAATGATATACTAAAGTAAATAGTAGATATATCCACAAATAGGAAGTGCACTGCACGTAACAATGGTAGACTATGTGGCAACAAATTACAAAAAACCTCATATGCGGCCCTCATCTATTTATACAGCATGTCTCCCCTGATACTATGCAAATGGAAAGGTTATATAAATTAAATGATGTTCCACGCCACTTTACATTTGGTACTGTCACATACTTATTATGAGTAAGTAATTGGGTACACTGAACGTGTGGAAGAATACAATGACTCAAGAAACAAAAAAGAACACATTTTACCGACGAAGGAAGTAAGAATTGTAAGGTTTCTTTACACTTCTTGATTTGTGTTTTTGATACAATAAATGTTACTAAAACATTTTTTTCTTGGTCTGTGTACCTTTCATAGTATGCGTGTACTGAAGCAAATGAACCTATCGGTGAGATCTTCACAATTTGCTATATCACTACTAGATATCATCTTTCTTCAGACATTTGGTGATATCGATTATTTTAGCGAATATCAGTATATCAACATCTCTATTAACCCTACTTTCAAATATGCAATCAGGTTAAAGTATATTCTAACAATAATATAACACTTTATTCAAATTGTTAAAAACATTATGGGAGGTAGTTTATAATGCTGAAATTAACTTAAACATAATTTGTACGATGCATTGAAGCGCTTAAGTAATGGTAATACTTACTAATACATTCTGTTTGAAAAAGTTAATTTTGCCAAATATGTGTGTGGATGGTGCAAGTGGAGCATTTGAGCGCATAACTGAAGAAAAATGCCAATCATCTAAGATTAAATGTACCCACCTCACCTCTGAATATATTTATGAATATTTAGAAAACCTTAACGGCACAAAACCTAATTCATGTGGCGCTTGGAGCTCATAACTAAAGAAAACCTTTAACATTAACGATTGTTATTAGTGTGCACTTTTTTAAAAACATAAATTTGACCCCACCTACCTTCCATGTTTCGTTATGGCCACACGGGAGAGGCACAAAATTTTAATGAAGTGGTGAATTTTAGCACATAACAATAGGGACAAGTTGGTATCAACATACATAGCTAAATGCTTAATATGGGGGGCTGAGTAAACATGAACCTCCCAAAATGTTTTCCAAACTATCTCAAAAACGGTAACGGTGCAAGAATCATTCATGTGGCGTATTTGAGCGCATAACTAAAGCGCACGTTTATCGTTAAGAATTTAAAAAAAGGGCACTTTTTTAAAAAACATCAATTTGGCCCTACCAACCTTGTATGCTTCATTATGGCCCTACGGCACATTTTAGCGCATAACTACACGGATAAGTAAGCATCAGCATACGTACTGTAATACTTAATGTGGGGGGGGGGGCTGAGTAAACTTGCCCCCAATGCTTTTCAAAATATCTCAAAAACTATAACGAAGCAAAAGCTACTTTCAGTGGCGCATTTCGAGCGCATTATTACATAGTAATATAACGAAATTTTTAATGGAGGGGAGGGGGCAACTTAACCGACGTAAGATAGAGCAATCCAGTATTCGCAATACTGTGCTATTGAACAAACGATTCCGCTTTTATAATTGTCATGGCCTATATCGTTTTTGAGAAAGGGGAAACCTAATTTTTCTCAACTCTCTTGTATCTCTTATATTTTAAAAACCAACGAAAAGATAGAAATTGGTATCGATAGAACTTTTCACGCAGATTACGGGGGTGTATTTAGTTTTAAAATATACCTTATACTCTTTGATATATTTAACAAAACTTTTTTTGATGGGACACAGCTCATTGAATGCGCATGTTTTAATGATTTTCACAAATATACGGTACTAGGTATTTATCAACTGAGAAACTCGTTGGTTCATATCTCAATAACGAAGTAGGCTATGACAATTAGTAAAACCTCATCGTTCGTTTGACAAAAAAAAAAAGTACATTGTTGAGAAAACCGTATCCCTCTATCTTCACTCAACCGAGATACCCCAAAAAACCATTAAAAAACTACGATTCTGATGATCAACTTGGAGCATTCAATATCGATTATTTGCTGTTCACTAATGGGAATTATATATAAATTCAAATTTCCGTCACTAGTAAATAAAATAACTACTCGCCTTAAATCAGAATGTGTTTGAAAAAAAATGGACACATAGTAGAAATTTTTTTAAATTTGTTTTTGTTGTTTGTGCAGATTCGCCTTTGCTGTTCTTATAATTTACATTGTTGTTGAATAAATTGTAAACTGTTTTTAAAGTAAGCTTTTCTTGGCAGTCTTTTGTAAATAAAAAAAATATATAAAGACTTGCGGTTTTCGCCAAAGTATTACTATTTAGTCATGTTTTTGTCAATATCAAAGATATACTGCAACTTCATTTGAACATTTCCAGAAAAACCGCAAAAATCATTAATATTTTTTAAAGCGCCATGTATCGACCACTAAGAAACGTACAGAATAATACCGTGTAGCCCAATTAATGGAAAAGGGAACTCTATTTTCAACGAGACTATGTTAGTTTTGGTTTTTTTCAAAAACAAGTTTACGTTTACCGGCCGCTAGCCGACCTTAATGGGACACCCGGTAGGTACAATTCATCTATTTTATCTTTAGGAAACTGTATTATTTGATGTTCTTTATTGAAAATCCTCGTACATAAATAGATTCGTTTACTTGAAAAAATGAATGGTATAAATATTATTACTGTGCAAGGTGTTTTGTAGCATACAAATTATTTTATTGTAATTGTAAAACTGAGTTTTCTAAACACAATTATTTCATGCTAAATGCATGGTCGATTGTTAAAATAGTAATTACTAGTTTTATTGCCAATTTTTTCATCCGTTACAAGTTGATACGTGTATACACACTATAGAGCTATAAACATGTAATACTCAAAATTGAAAAACTCTATTGCCTTTTTGTGTTATACGTTGTCATAAACGGTTGATGGGCATTTGTCGCAACTGTTATTTATACCTCTAGCTAATAAGAGTTTTCCAGATTGAATGCCGCTCTTTTATTTCTTATCGAGCAGTGTTGTCAATAACAAACATCCCTATTATTTCCAAACGGTACGACACAATCTTAAATTGTGGTATTAAAATACAATAAACACGTCAATACTTGTACAGTCGTTTGAATTTTTCATTGTTAAAAATGGCAAGTTTAAGTTATAAAAGTTATTATTTAAAGTTTTACTTTACTACTATTTAACAGTTTGTAAAGTTGTATCTCGCTAATGCTTTGATTAAAAACCTCATTAGCATGCAAAAGAATATCAGGTAGGAATTAGATTAAGATGGAATAGAGTGGAACCAAATTACTCTGCGTACAATTAGTTTGGCTAAAAGAAATTGAAAGTAAAATTACCAAAGCAACAAACCGCTATTATAATTAAGCATTTTAAAATTAGTACATTAAAGCATTTTAGATTGACAATTTGTACCATTCGAAAGAACATGTTCGTTTAAGTAAAAGCATGCTGTGAAACTCAGCATGTACCTATAAATAAAAAATTCGCGAATTATAATTAATTTTATTTAAATGACTCTCGAATATTGTATCTGAAAATTTTTATTACCAAAAGAAAAAGTGGAAAATGTAGAAAATGGAGTAACAGAAGTCTATTAATAGTGGGTGTAATAACAAATCGTGCGAAGGCTCATTCGTTAGAACTTTCCAATTTATAAAAATTTACCCAAGCGAGAGGTACCAGTAAACAATTAGATTTGAGTTAATTCTTGTATTAAAAAGAAAAGGAAATGAAAGTATCAAGCAAATTTGGGCCTTTAATTAGAGGTGACTAATTAGAAAATGTTTATAGACATTTTGTACTAAAAGTATACAATGTGTTTGTACGTTTCCATAAAATTTTTATACTTTAATACTATACCAATAAACAATAGAAAGCATTAAGTGTACAGAGTAAAAAATTTGAGGAATGGCGTATAGAATTTTTATACAACATAATTTTTCCCTGAAATATATTTGCCGAAATAAAAAAAACAAACAAATGCGGGCTTATACATTTTCATTGTTTAAAATTATCAATAAATCTGTAATGGAAGTGTTTCGAGCTATAGTTGTAATGATTTCACTTGTTGGATAATTAGTATGTTCTGCTACACTACAATCACGTTTTAATTATTAATTATCTTCAAAATCAACAATTCGTGTATAGTTAAGAGTCGTGATAAAATAATTCTCGAAATAAATTACATTAATGAAAATATTGAATTTTCAATATAATTAAACGGTCAGAAATGTGACAATTTTGGATATAAACGAATAATTTGTTAAACTCCTATACTTGTTAATTATAACTCATTATGGACACGAATTTGACTGTTATATTATTCTGCACATTGCTGATAATTTACATTTCTGCGTAGGTAAAATTGAGTTATTTCCATATGTTGTTGACCACTCCATATAAAAGTATATTAAAAAACAAGTTTCCTAAGACCAGTCTTGAAGCACGAATTCAAGTTTAAAAAACGAGTATTTTAAAGAATGAAACACGTTTTTTTTTTGTAATTTGCCCTTTTTGCCATTTTTAAACAAAAATTTTTACTTTAGTTGATTTAGGGTTTATTGTGGTGGTTGGTAATGTCTTAATTTCAAAAGTGAAAATTTGATTTAGTCGGCCTTTTTTTTAACCAAAGTCTGTCACAAAACACCAAAATGGAAGATAACCTTGCGAATTTGATCACATCAAAGTTTTCCACTGGACGCATCCTATTTTTGACACATTTTGTAAGAGTCACATGCATGACAATTCCGCATCAAGCGTTGCCAACCTTAAGATTTTCGTAAAATATTCCATGAATATAATGATATCGGAGATGATGACTGACGTCGCGTTTCTTAATCTGTCTATTAAAGAAGCAAATTAGAAAAACATTTTCATCGTTTCCCCGTTTTCTCACTCCTATAAACTTTTGATATCGATAATGACCTTAATGAATAAAAATGAGCATTTAGTTTATACTCAAAAATTTGGAACAAATACTCCACGTGGTATGAATAAAAACCAGAAGCAGATACTCCGCTTGAGTAGGTACTCTTATGTACAATTTGTTGTGAGTATATTCTCATTTTTGATATGAATAAAAATGTGTTTATGCTCTTTAGGATGAGAATCTACTCCATAATTTTGGAGTCTGATAGTCACCAGACTATAGACGTCAGTTTGACTGCGGCAGAGTTCTTGCTTAATTCGCGTTCAAAAAAATATTATAAATCTAGAAGAAGTACGGGTGATGGTGACTATAAAGCATTGTATCGATTTAGTAAAGAAAATGTCGAGTGGCTATCAAATAAATTTTTGGGTGTAGAATCGGAAGAAACAAGAGGTGGTGCTATATGTAACACTGATAAAATGAAAATATTTTTGAGATATGTAGGTGATCCGGGGTTTCAAACAGGAGTAGGAAAAGATATATCTGTTTCTAAAGATGTGACGCAAATTGCTGACCAGATGATAGAAAATGTGGACGGTGGATAAAATTCCCTTGCACTCCGGCGGATGTAATAGAAACCAAAGAAAACACTTTTCCATGTGCCGTGGGTGTGATCGATTGCACCCAAATAAAAATTAAAAAACCACCTCTTCATGGTGATGGATATATTAATCGCAAGGGGTATCATAGCATCAATGTTCAAGCCACTTGCAATGCAGATGAGTGGTTTACAAGCGTAGTCGCATCATGGCCAGGATCTGTCCATGATTCACGAATATGGAGCAACTTACAAATTTGTAACATTGCAAGGAATGAGTTTCACAGGTAGCATGCATTACTTTTAGGAGATTAAGGATATGGCATAGCACCGTGGCTAATGGTGCCCTTTAGAAATCCTAATACTCCGGCAGAGCATGCTTATAACAATTTATTTACAAAGGAGCGTGTAATAATTGAAAGATGTTTTGGGCAACTAAAACAACGATTTCCGATGCTTCAATATAACGTTCTGGTGTCAATAGAAAAAGTTCCAAAACTTGTTATATGCTGTTTTATGTTAGACAATGTAGCAACATATTTAAATGGTGAGCTCAATCCAATGGAGCCCCCATTACAAGATATTTCGGTTCCTTACCTGGTACAAGATGAAGCTGACAATAATATTAGACAAAGCGGGCATCGGAGGCGATCTGCATTAGCAGAAATCATTCTTGCTCTACCTTGAGATAAGTAAAAGTCGGAATACAAAACAACGCATTTATGATTTTTATTGTTAACATTTTCTCTCTCACAAATTACATGTTTTATTTTGCAACTTTTAAGAAAATTATTTAAATATTATAAATTAATGTATGTGTTTCCGTTTTCATCATCCACGATAGTACTATAATTGTTTGAAGTAGATTGTTCATTGACATCTGGATTTATCTCTCGATTCAGTTTTTCCTCCTTCATTTCCAAAACTCTCAGTTGTTTCTGCAAAACTAGCCTTTGTAGTTCGGTATTTGAAAGTTGTTTAGTAACTTTTGTTTCATATTTTATTATGTTTCTTTTTTTTAGGTGGATGTACTTCACTAACAGCATCATCATTTGTGGTACACGTTTCAGAAACAGAAAGAAGTTGAATGTCTGCGGATTGTATCTTCATGACTACTTTTTGTGTTTGTTGTACGCCGACAGATAATGCCCCTAAAATGAAAGTGTAAATCGAAGTAATAAAAAATAAAATATCAAGAATATGCAAGCAATTAGGTAACCTCGGCTTTAACAGAAATATATTGTTTTGGTTCTAGATAAATTTGTACATTAAATATAGTTTGGCTGTCTTATTTCTATTACTAGTTATAAATATTACATTACCTGGAATCTTTGTAAGAACTGGATTTGTGTCGCCTTCCATGATTTCCAACAAAACAATCCTGCAGAACGATTTTCTTATCACCAGTTCTATTATTATCAGTCTTTTTCTTGAGTCTGGATTTCATGTTATTAATTTTCTTGTACATTTGACTTGTCGTTATTTGTGAACCGAAATTAAGCTCCCATTGTTTTTTCATCGCTTCAAGTGCTTTCGATTTTATAAGTCGGACAGCTAGTGTTTGTGACTTGGACAAAAGTATGGGAAAATCACGTAACATATGCACAAATCCCATTTGGGATTCGTAACTTTTATTACTGTCTTCTTCACTGCTTTCACTCATTGTACCAACAAATGCACGCTGATTGATTGCTTCGATAATAGATACTGCAGGAAGATGCCGAACGCAACACTTAACTGCTGTCGATCGAATAGGCTCTGACACGTTTGGAAATGAAACAGCGAGTATCTACTGCATGTACTAGGAGCAGAAACTCATCAAATCTAAATCTGTTTTATTCATATAAATTGGAGTACAAACTCACACTTTATGCTCATGCTCATGAGAACATACTCGGAGTTTATATTCTGGTATTATTCATACCACCCAATATGCTACCAAACGTGAAGACCCTTCTCACATTTTTAACCAAAATCAAGTAGAATTTACATGTTTCTTAAAGTGGTGCAAATGGAAACTTGGATTTGCTTGCATGGATGAAATTTACATTAATAACTGAAATCACTCATATTCGAAAGTATACTCTTCCTTCAACACTCCATATCCTTCCTAGCCTTCAATCATACCCGCATGTCACTTTTTACGCTCCTCTCTACATACTTTAATATTGTGCACACACATTTAATTACACATAATATATGACATTACCTATACCAATAACTCCACTTCCCACAACATGCCCTTAATTTTCATTTTCTCTATACGCTCAAACCAACCTAACAAACTTCTTATCCATCACCATCTTTTAAACGTTGTAACTATTCCTTGTGAAGTAAATGGCTCACCAAGTAATGACAGAATTAATAGTAATTAATTTACCAGAATTAAGGCATAAAATTTAATACATATTATATTACTCAATACGTTAGTTGAGTTGCTCGGCCTATTTCCATTAATAATACAGAATTAGTAACTCAGTGCTCCGAAGTGAAACAACTTTTCAGAAAGCTTGAATGTAGAAATAGGCCGATCAACTCAACTAATATGAAACCATAGCTACAAAGTACTTATAATACTCAATACGTCTCCGGTCTAACACACATACGGCAACACTGTTGACAGACCCACATTATTTCTGGACACTACCAACCATCAAACTAACGATACATGTCAAAATTTCATGGCGCTCTTACAAAAAAGGTTAGAGTGGTTTTAGTGACCCCAGTTTTGTAATTTTGGGGAAAAATACTATTGAAGGCAAGCAGTGGCTTGATAAGCGTTATGGAGACTGCAGCACGGAAATCAATTATTATTGACTGGCATGTTGAATTTAAACACATTCGTACAAAACACCGATGATGTTGAAGGCTCTGATCGACCAAAATCAGCAGTTGTTCAGCAAAATATAAAAAAAAGTCCACTAAATAGTTGTGAAAGACCGTAAAGTACTTTCGAAGTAGGTGCGGCGTTTGCTCTCGCCGGACGGAAAACAACAACCCTTCGACAATTCAGAGGGATTCAAGATCCACTATTACACACCTGAATCAAAAGGATCGTCACCTGAGTGGACAGCAACCGGTCCAAAGCGACCAAAAACTCAAAGGTCAGCTGGCAACATTATGGCATCCGTATTTTGGGATGCGCATGGTATTTTGTTCATTGACTATCGTGAAAAACGAAATTTGACTTAAATTAAGAAGTGATTGCCAAAACTGAGGCCTATTTTGAGAGTAAACACAAATCGTTCGATAAAAAAGGCATTGAAAGGTTTGAGGAGCGTTAGAATGAATGCGTTACTCTCGAAGGAGAGCATGTGCAATAAAGTCGAATTTGTTTTTCTTAGTTAGACTGGAGACTTATTTAGTGATGTTATTTTAAATACTTAAGAAATTTACTTTCAGTACATCGGGTAGTCAATGTAAGCCATTTACTATATGAATATGAAAACATTACACGTCATTACAATCAATGTACCATGAGAAGAATGGTTTTTAAAACAGAAATTCGAGTAGGTCTTTTTTCAAAGCTCATGTCTCTCTGTGACAATTGCACTACGACGAAAACCAATAGGACATCAAAAGCAGAATCAATTAATCACGTGGTAGTATGTCAATTGGAATAGAACACAATGAATGCGAACAATTTTTTGCTGTGTTAGATGTACCTTTTTTAGCATCCAAAACATACTGCAAAATGTCCTTTGATCTAGGCTTGGCAAGCACTTAAAATTCAGAAGAGGAAAAATAAATAGTTATTCAGCAAGGCAATGTAACTCTGGATGTAAGACCTTACATAATGAGGATATCGATGGTGGATGGAGTACGCGACGCGCACTTACAACATGTTTGATACAAATTATTCAACATTGCTAGGATTGTAGAAAAAGTTCCGTATGGCAGAAGCGTTATTAAAATAGAGTGCAGTAATCGTCTCGCTGCTGCTACAAAATCCCGTTATATCCAGAAAACGGTTGCCAAAAAAAAGTATCGATAACGTTTCATGTCTTGAAAGACTTGTAAAAGGAGTAAGAATGGGTATCAAAAATAATATTCAGCAACCAGATATATTACGAAAATATATGAGCAATGCTAGTTTTCATGTCATTGGCAACCATCAAACTGCAGGTAAAACAACTAATATCTGTAATGCAACTTGTAATAAGAAACAATTTATTTTAGAGAAAGAAACTGCAAAAGAAAAAAACAACAGATTTTACCACACAAATTTTGTAGAGATTTGAAAAGTCATAGAACCTATGATTAATGAAGCTGCCTCTATCGTTTATAATTCAACGAGGAATCATGCGGAGCGGTAAATTATATCCTCTCATTTTTAAACAAACAGTATATTTCTTTATTTACTATTCCTGATATTCTTGTTGCTAAATGTGAAGATGGTAAGCGGAAAAATTATGCAAAGCCATTTTGATGTACAACACGATGTTTTGCAGCAGGGATATCACATGGATGGGATCTCAAAGTTTGGTTTGATTTAGCTGGAAAAGTAATACATTAAATATGTAACAGAAGAAGGCGGATATGGGAATTAAATGTACTTTAGGAATAAACTGCAGTGTTGCCGTATAGTTCAAGTCTTTGTCCAGAACCATCATTTCGTTTTCGTTCAACTGTGCACAGTGTTCTTGCGAGTGGAAGTGGTTGGTTATGTTTTCTCTTTCATTTACTTTTTAGTTTCTTCTGTTGAATTTCCTTGTGTTTTCCCTTGGTCTTTGAATAATTGCTTCTAGTAGCCGTATCTATGCTATAAGTATTGTTCGTTCACTCCATTTCGAATGGTTTCTCTAATCTAATTGGATTGTTGCTGGTATTTTTTGAAATGGTAATATCTAATTTGTTCTGTGACTAATGTTTCGGTAACTCTGTTTGCGATTTGTGATGTTCTTCAGCTGTGAGTTTTGATGTTGAGTGTGTATTACGTTGTTGTCATGGGCTTTGTTTCGTTTGTGCAACGAAGACGAGAATTCCAAGAATTGTGTATACAACCTACCTTGCGAATACGGAAGATCATATATAGGAGAGTGAGACATCCGCAAGGGCGAAATAGAACGATCAAGAATCGCCAAACAGTCTGGAAGGAAGACCACCAAATTGAATGGTATAACATACAGATAGTGGCAAAGCCAAGAATACAACTCAAAGAAGCCATGTACATCGCACTGGCAGAAAATCCGATAATCCAAGATAGTGTAGACATATGGATCCCAATAATGCGCGAAGAGTTTAGGCTATATATATATATATATATATATATATATATATATATATATATATATATATATATATATATATAGGGTGGCCCATTTTAAACGTTCCAGTCATTTCTCTCGAAATTATTGCATTTTTTCTGATCAACTCAACTATATGAGACCACAGTTACAAAACTCTTATAATTTCGTTTAGTAAATTAATGAATGATTTTAAATAATATTTTCTGTTTGATATGCTGCGCCTCTCGTTGAGAATCGTTAAATGACATTATTAATATCGCCCTACTCTATCCCTTAAACATAAAAAAGGCAAATACTACAAAAATAGACCATTATTTACCTCCAGAACATGAAATCCGTAATATGTGGGATATAGAACATGTTCAAGTAATCCATATTACGTAATAGGATGCACTGGTGACATACCCGTCAAATTTGAACCAAATTTCAAAATATTAGACATTCCGATCTATGCATTACAATTCAAAATCCGAATTGCAAACACGTGTGAAATTGTTCCACGAGTCTTAGGATATGAGAGTAACTACTAATATATATTTAATAATTGTAGTAATGAACAGGCTAAGTTTAGCCTAACGTGCTAAGGCACTCACGAACACTAAGCAGTATGGGTAGGGAGATATTGAATTTCCAAAAGAAGCCTAGGCGCGGATGCTTTAAATTTTTTTATATATTAACTGAGAGGAAAACAGGAGCTAAGAAGTTTAGAAGCCGTGTAGAAGAATGTGGAATGCGCCCATGTGGTACGATACGATCAAGTGTAGCAGAATTGGTCGGGAACTTATAAAATTAATTGTAAAAATTGTGAACAAATATATGTAGAGCAAACTAAACAGCCTATCAAAATTCGCTTTAAAGAACATTTAGCTCATATAAAATACAAACGTTGGGATAAGTCTGGCGTAGCCCTACATATGTTTGCGAAAAATCATGTAATAGATAAGGTATGCTTAATTAAACATGTTAGTAATAAGCAGGATTGTTATAAAAGTTTAGAGTGTTTTTCAAAAACAAACAAATTCTAATGAATAATGATGATCAAGAATCTTTATGGTGCTCAGAACTCATTAAAATTTCCTACCTTTCACTTTAACTTTCATCAGATAAGCTATTGAAACGCGTTCGGTGTTTTTTATTTTTGTATGGTACGTGGGTGTGTTTTGTTTGTATGTATATATTATATATATATATATATATATATATATATATATATATATATGAATAAAGCTGAAAATACGTTACTTGTTACATCCGCTTGCTATTCGTATTTGTCAAAATTCTTATTTAAACGTTGTAAATATTCGATACACTACTTTATGTTTGGGATCATTGGACGATTACATGTCATTTTCCAAATATATTTTCAATAAAAAATGTACTTCGGTATCCTCTAATTTGTTTAAAGTACAATGGTGTTTAAACTATTAGGAAACATTTTCAAGAGTTTTTAAAAGAACTACCTACATAAAAAAAAACCTTTGCTTAGATATGGCAACACAGTACACTGTCAAATCTGGCTTAAAATATATCATACATAAATCTTTATTTGCTTATTTACAAAATATTGCAAAGTGTACACTATTTACAATGGTCTATCTACTGTCTCTCCTTTCCTTACTCCCTGAACTGTCTTCCTCTCTCTTGTCTCCTTTCCCCTTAACTGCCTTCTTCTTTTCCATATTTCTTCCATCCAATTCACTCCCCTTCATTTTCCCCGAGTATCTCCTCTGCCGTCCTACCCTCTTCCTTTAACTCCCTGCATTCTTTCAACATATGGTTGATCGTCTCCATCTCTTCCCCACACAACCTACATTTTCTATCTTCGTCCCTTCGTCCAATATTTGTTCCCTGTTTCTTCGTTTCCACATCTAAATTTCATCATCATTTTCTTTCTTTCCTTCCTCCCTTCCCCGTTCAGATATTCCGGTACCCCTTCTCTCTTAATATTCCTCTAGTTTATATTATATTTTCCTTCTTTCACCTTCGTACATCTTTCCTGCTCACTCCTTCCCTTCTTAGTCTCCCCATTTCTTCTTTCGTATACCCATCCCTTTCATAATTATCTTTTCTGGTTTTCTGTCCATATTTTATTTCCTTTCAGCATTCTTGTAGTATCTTGCACTCATTTCCTCCGCGAACTTTGTTGCTCTCTTTCCCGCCTACGCCCTTATTTTCTCTACTTGCACTTCCTTTCTGATGATGTGTCCGGGTGTTTCTCTTTCCACTTCCAGTACCCACTTTCAGTATTTTCTTACAATCCCTGTATCTCTTTATACCATTTTCAACCACACACTTCCGCCCAGTACAACACCACACTTTTTATTACTTTTTCGAACAATAATTTATTTTTCCTCATGTCCATTCCTAACAGTCTTTCTCCTACACTCTACACTTTTATATGTTCCCCATCATTATTGTCTTCTCTCATCGTGTATCCCAAGTAGGTGAATTCCTTTACCTGCTGTATCTCATCTTCCCTTAATTTCCACTCCCCCTTTTTCCTTTTTCTCAATAAGATTACCTTAGTTTTGTTCCCATTTACTTCCAAATCTTTTCTTTTCAAATGTCTGTCCATCGTTTTTAGTATCCCCTTCATTTCCTTTTCTTCCTTCGCTATTAGTACTATGTCACCAACGTATGGCAGCGACCACACTTTCCTGTTCCCCACAACCACGCCTGCTTATTGTTGCCCCCTTAATGTCTCCTCTAGGTCTCCTGTGTATTCCGCAAATAGGCTTGGGCTCAGTGGGTATCCTTGTCTTAGCCCTTTCCTTGTTACAAATCCTTCACTTAATTCCCCATTCGCCCTCACCCTGTTCCTCGTTTCTTCGTATATTTCTTCCATCCTTTCTATTACTCTTTCGTTTATCTTCTTTTTCCTCAAGTATTCACACAGCTTTTGTCTGTTTATGCTATCAAATGCGGATAGTAGGTCTACAAATATCGCTACCATATTCCCCCTTTTCTTTTCTAATTCCTTATTTACCATGTGTTTCAGTATGTATACATTATCTATTGTACTTCTTCCTTTCCTAAATCCTGCCTGCCCATCTGGTATCAGATTCTTTTCTTCTGTTTCCTTCTTCAACCTTTCTCCCAGTACAGTCGCGTATATTTTGTATGACGTGTTTAGTAGCGTGATTCCTCTGTAATTTGTCACTTGTTTTTTGCCCCCCTATTTTGTACAATGGGCATATATATCCCTCTCTCCGTCTCTCCAGGAACCCTTCCCCTCCCCATATTTTTTTTATTATTTCTGTCATCCTCTTTGCTACCTTTTCTCCTCCATATATCCACTCCTCACCTTGTGTCCCATCTTCTCCTGTAGCATTACCTTTTTTAACCTTCTGTATTGCCTCTATTACTTCCTCTTCTTTTATTCCTTCTCCTTCTTCATGTATTTCGTATATTTTCTTATTTTGCCTTCCTTCTCCTTCCTGTATTTGCTCCCAGTCCAGTACGTTCCTGAAATATCTCTCCCATTCGTTTATTTGTATTCCCGTTTGTGTCCATCTTCCCCTCTTCTTAAATATTTCCATGTCTTCTTCCGTTTTTATATCCTTAATCTGCTCCTCCTGTTTCTTTTTGTTTTCTTCCTTTTTACTCTCGCATGTTTTCTTGTATTTCTTTACTGCTTCTTTATAGTCCTCTCTTTCTGCTTTCCCTTTTTTCCACAGGCTTAGTGTTCTTCTTGCCTTCCTCTTGGCCTCCTTGCATTCTCGGTCCCACCATCTCTTCTAACCCGTTTTTCACCCTTCCATTTTTTGAACTTGACTTTCTTCGTTGCTTCCTCCATTCTCTTTCTCATTTCTTCCACACTTTCTTGCACTCCTTTACCTTGCCATGTTGTTCTTCCCATTTTCTCTTTGTATCTCTTTATATTCTCTTCTGTCCATACCTTCTTAGTTATGAATTCCTTCTCTTTTACCATCTCCTCTCTTTCTCTCCTTTCCATTATCGGTTCCAACCCCCCCCCCCCCTAGCCTAAATGTCTTCACCTTTTCCTCAGCCTCTGCATTCGTTATTACATAATCTATTATTGATTCTTCCCTTGCTCCTATGTACGTGTACTCCCTTCTCTTTCTTCTCTATTCCCATTCATTATTTCCCACCCCCTTTCGTTGCACACTTCTAACAGTTCTTTTCCTTCCATATTTAATACTTTATCCTTTGTCTGTCTTTTTCCCGTCCCTCTCTTTTCTTGTATTCCCCCTCTTCCCCTATTCACGCGTTAAAATCCCCTCCTATTATTATCATACCTTCCTCCTTCTCTTCTATCATCTTCTCTAAGTCTCTTTCATCTTTCTACTGTATACCGTCACTATTTTTATTTTTACTTTTCCCCACTGTATCTTCCTTTCTACAACACCTCTTCTTTGTTGTTCTTTCTCTTCTTCTTCTTTTTCCAATCATTTTCTTTTATTCCCACTATTATACCCCCCTTTGCCCTTCCTCTCCGCGTACTAGACCACCCATGAGTATTCACTTGGCATTTCCCTTTCCCACCACTCTCGGTCTTTTTCTTCCAGCCATGTCCCTTGCATTCTCACCGCGTCCTGCTCCCTTACGTACTCCCAGAAATCTTGATCTTTATTCTTTAATGTCGCCACATTCCAGAGCAGTATCTTTAGTTTGTTCGTCTCTTCCTGTATTATTTCCCTACTTTCCCTTTGTTGTTCTTTTCCATTTCCTTTACTTTTCTTCCCTTCGCTCTTCTTTCCGTCGCTTTGCTCCTTATTTCTTTTTGTACTTTCCTTTCTTCCCTTGTCACGTCGTGGTTTATGTAAATTCCTGTATCCCTCAGTTTTCTATTCTCTGCCAAAATCTTCTGCTTCTCCTCCCCATCCCTGTTTATCACCATCACTTTTCTAAAATCTTTTCTTACATTTACTTTCTCTTCCATCATCCCTTAAAATTGTTTATGCGGTTCCTTGCTTCTCCACCTCTTTATTACAATGTTGTTCTTCCTTCTCCTTCTCTCCTCATCGGCTGATTTTTTTCTTGTTGTTCTATTTTCTCAATCAATGTTTGTTGTTGCCCCTTACATTCCTTTTCTCTTTCTTCCATTTCTTTAATTCCCTTCATATTTTCTTCCATCAGCTTCCTCATTTCTTTCCCATCCTTCCTCCTTTCACTTTCAACTGTTGCGCTGTTTCTACCTTTTTTATGTTTTTATGTCTGGTGATCTTACTATCTTCCTCCCTTTTCCAAATACGCTTAGCATTTCCCTCTCTCTTTTATTACTTCCCTCTTTCCCTCGACTTTACATGCCTTTTCCTTCCACGTTTATTTCGCCCCCAATGTCAGAATTTAATATTATTTCCAATTAAATAAAACTACGCTCACTAATTTATGTCCTAATTGTCGTAATTATATTTTCTTAAATGTTTGTTTACAAACACGCCTAAATACAGTTCATATATTGTAATACAATAAATAAACATGTTCACAGTAGGAGGCACAGGTCAAAGGTATGATATGATACGGGGATAACACGAATGCAAATATTATAAATAAATATTTTAAACTGTACCTGTATTATTCACTTTGCACCGGTATATTTATTTTCCTTGAAGCGTCCTATCGCGTAATTATTACCCAATTGTTCCTCTTACACTAATCACTACCTATATACTTTAAACTATCTAATTCCTAATAATTAAACCCCGTAATAAACTATAATTCCGAGCAGTCCTAAAAACACGTCTTCACTTAACCAAATAATTAAACTTACTCCGGCTAAAATATATCGATTGTTGCAGTATTTAGTCTACAACGTTTTGTTCTTGAAAATAATATTAGAGTGTTTACATTTCGAAAAACACAAGAAACAGGATTTTCGTTGGGGAACAAATGACATATAGCTCCTATTATTAAAAAGAATTCTTTGGTTAGATACGGCAACATAGCATTCTGCTAAGGCTGCCTTAACATTTTAATTATTGTAAATAATATTAGGGTGTGTACATTTTTGAAAAGCACAAGAAAGTTTTTCAATGGAAGATAAATAACATATGGTTTCCATTTAAAAACATAAGTTTATGCCATAAGTCAAAAACTTTGCACTATATTTTCAGTTTGACTACACCATCGTAATCTACGGCAAAAATTACATAAATAATATCTCTTAGTATTACTTATCTATCTGTTCTTAAAAATTAACTGGGAAACAAATGAAAAGAGGTAGAAAACAATTGACAATCTTTTCAAATCCGGCCCATGACATCTGCATCAGTTTTTGTCTATCTCAACTTCTTTATATACTTTACCTACAAATCGCTTGAAATCTGGCCTCCTTGTACAGTACTTGCCTGAAAAGGTCATATGAATAATTTAACATCTTTTCAACAGAAAGGGTTGAAATAAAATAATAATAATATCGAGCGTTATCATAATCAAAAAAACACCACTGACAATCATTAGTAGGTAAATTTTAGTGCCCTCAAAAAAATTTAATTAATTGCTGAACGTATTTGAGGTCACAGTACCATTCTTATCTTAATTCTAACCCACTGGTAGTGTAACGCACTGTAATTTCATTCTCCCATAATAACAAATCATTAACAATAGTAATAAATTCATAGTTTGTGCGTGAGCTATTAAAATAATGAAATTAATGACGTGCTAAAAATCACTATTTCATTTACTTACAAAATTATTGTTGCTTCTTAGAATGATCTAATCTAATTATTATGTAGCGCAATATATTTTTCGCAGGTAAATTACACTTAATTTAGGAACTAGCAACCGTTACACTGTAATGTTAGTAAATAACTAAAAAATTAACGAAATAATAGAAGAAAATTTACTATGTAACGGAAAATAAAGAACATTCTAATATAATTAAAATTGTTTGTTTAACTTGCTTAACCATATTAAAAATTCAATTCACATGCCCCGTATCCCTTAGGAATTTGATTTTTTTTTTAATTGAATTTAATTTACGAATAAATTGAAGCACAATTTTTGTTCAATTCGAATTTAATTTGTATAATGACATTCTTTATAGGAAAATAACTGTTAAATACCAAATATTCCAGTAATTGCATAAATTTAAATAGTCCTTAAGCAGTAAAAGTTTCAAGGTAAACGTAATACTTGTATAATTTCAAATGATTGTAATTCTAAACAGTGGTATAACGATTAAAGGAAATTAAATTGACTGTTATTATTAGAAGAACAACGTCAAACAGGTGATGAGTACAAAAGGTTTACGAGTAAGACGTAGGGCGAGAAACCCTCTTCACTCTTGTTAACTGAAACATTCGGACAAACTGCTACAATATATGAGTCATCGCGCAATAATGCATTTTAATTCTATTAAAAAAATGTTTCACGGCAAACAAGTTTGAAATAAAAAAGGAAATGTTTTTAGTAAAATAAGCGATACTTATGGGTGAAAATTTATAATTCAATAACACATGAAAATTGAAGGATTTTTTTTCAATAAACACGGATAGTAGAAAAAACCGGAACAATCAATTATCTCAGCAGACATTACAGATAAATCGACCAAATGTTGTACGAAGGTGTAACTGAACATGATGAATTGAAATGAAACATCGTATTTGCAAAAGAATAATAGTTCTCTAGAAATTTGAAATACAATACCCTAATTTTTTTATTGCAATGGACTGACAATTTTGAAGAATCTTGCCTTTTTCGAAATAAATACAGAGACGACAAGTTATGGACAATTATTTCAAAAACTGTGAAGCCCAAAAACAAAAAAAGAGAATAGGCAAAAATGTAATTATTGAACAAAAAATTAAAGCAAAATAGTACCATAAAAGTAAAAAACAACAAAACACATAACTACTTAATCAGGTGCTCAAGACGACTTCCACTGTTGACTAATCGATATCCGAGGCGACCATAAACTTCTGCCAAAGTATTTGATAGCATTCCTAAAGTAATGTGTGCACTACCCAAATTTTTTTATCTAAGTTGAGCCCAAAAGAAGAAATCTGGTAGAGATATGTCTGGAGAGCGAGCTGGATCATCATCATGCTGGTATAAAATTTCATATTTAAATTTAGGGTACTTACACGAGATTTTTTTGTCTCGTCAAATTGCTATCTATGCTATCTATTCCCAAAGTTCCCACCCAAACACGAACTTTTTCAGAGGATTGAATGTGAAGTTCCGACATCCAGCGGGGATTTTCTCTACTACTAAACCACTACAGTGTGTGGGTTCACTTGTCCATTAAAAAAGGTTGCTTTAGCGCTGAAAAAGTATTGATGAAAACTACAGTTATTATTTATCATTTCTATAATGGTTTCTGAAAGCAGGACTTGACGGCCCAGATCATCTTCTTGCAGTTCATGAAGGTAAGTTTGATTTTTTCTTCGACTAACATATTTCTAACTTATTTGTAGGGCTAATTGTGTGTTATTTGTTCTAGCGTTTTCTTCGAGTTGCAAAACACGATTTGATTTATTCTCATCACTAGTTGCAGTTTTAGCTCTTCCAGATCTAGGTTTTCTCTTTAGTTTGCCGATTTCAAGAAACTTTGTTACTGTCCTGCAGACGATAGATTTTTTTATTTATCTGTTTTTTTCTAAATAGAGCAAAATAATCAAATTTCGAACTTCTTGAAAATAAGAATTTTGATTCGCTAATTTCGGTAAGTACAAACGACGTATTAACGCACGTAATATTTGTCGCAATTTGTAAACTTTTTGACATATCTCATGTTATGGAATACCCTCCAAGGTCTCCTTCATCACGTCACAAACAAATGAATAGCCGCATCAATTTAGAAACATATTATAAGTTTTTGTTATGAACGAATAAGTTCAAAGGTAAATATGTAATTAAACATGTTTATTTCACTAAATTGTTGAACGAAATGAACGTATTTGACCATATCGTGTACTAAAAATATAAATAAATTGAAGTGGGTGAAAAAATAAGCGCGACTGGTGGTACGGTTTTTTCATAATTTTGAAAAAGTAGTTTTGTACTTTGGTTAAAACCGATGCTAAAGACGGAATATTTTTAATTGTTTAATTCTTTTATGAAAAAGAGTTGTTTCACTGGTAATGATATAAGTGCGAATAAAAATGTACATACCTCCCGTTTGGAAATTCCGCAATTTAAAGAAAAAACATTCTCTAAGCATCATCGTTCAGAAAGTGATGTTGAGCCTTGTTGTACATAAAAATTTTTTTACGTTAAAAGGGTTCAATAGTATAAACGCGAATAAAAATGTACTCCCGTTTTTAAATTACGCAATCTTTAAGTAACACGGTAATAAATGCACCATCGCCGTATTGAAAAGGGTGTAAGACTTTTGAAACGCAGCCAGCTATTTTTTACTTTCTCGTATGCTATCTATACTAAAAGAAAGTAGTGCAATCGAAAAAAAATATTGAAAATTTTTTTCGCGTGTTCCCCGAGTTGAAAAACATCTATTTCGCGAAAAAAAAATTTCGTGTATGTGTGTCTGTGACTATTTGATCGATTTTAATGAGGTTTTCCAAAACCAGAGCCGGAAAGGTCTATGGTGAAAAGTTAGTAACCCTAAACCTGTCACTAAAAAACCATAAAAGCTACTTGCAATTTGAAAATCGCAACTTGTAAATAAAAGTACATGCTTTCGGACGGTTTGTAAATATTTTTGAAAAAAATAAAATGTTGCCCTTAATTACGGGCTTAAAATTGCCTTTTTTTCAAAATTGATTTTCTCAAAAACGGCTCTGGTAATTTTTTTTTAATTTATGTATTTTATAGTCACATATAACGAAAATATAATGAGCTTTATGAGATTTCTCTAACTTATCCGGACCGGAGTTAGAAATTTTCAAATTTGAAAATTTCAATCATGCTTCTGATAAAAATGAAAGCTTGGAATTAAGGGATTATATAGCAGACATATATAGCTGCTAAACTGCTATATTGAAATATTTTTAGCGCTTCCGGTTTTGCAAAAAATAAAAAAAAAAATTATTTTTTAAATTTTTTTAATATTTTATATCAAAGTTTCAAAAACAAATCTAAAGTACTTTAAAGTTAATTTCTCATGCTATCCAAATACGCAAAAATAGACAGTACTTTGCAAAATATAAGATAAATAAGAAAAAAACAATTTTTGTAGGTAAGTATATCTTATTATATTGCAAGTTACAGTAACTGGCCTATCAACGTATAGCTTTTAAATTTACATATTTTATAGTTACATATAACGAAAATATAATGAGCTTTATGAGATTTCTATCGTATCCAGGACCGGAGTTAGGAATTTTAAAATTTAAAAATTTCAATCCCTTATAACTATGTTTTTAATAAAAATGAAATCTTGAAATGAAGAGATTATATAGTAGACATACATAGCTACTAAACTGCTATATTGAATTATTTTTAGCGCTTCCGGTTTTGCCGCAAATAACAAAAAAAAATACTATTATAATTATTTTTTTAAATTTTATATCAAAGTTTCAAAACAATTGTAAAGTATTTTAAAGTTAATTTCTCATGCTATCCAAATATGTGATTTGCAAAATACAGGGCGAATAAGAAAAAAAATAATTTTGTAGGTAAGAATATCTTATTATATTGCAAGTTATACGAAGTTAGGAATTGCTGCGGGCAACATAGTTTCCTTATACGGGAAAGTGTTGTGCCGAAGTCCATCGGCCAGATGATTTTTTTATTTTAATTTTAAATCAGTGATGGCAACATTCAATTCAAAGTCTTTGACCTTGGACTATTTAAAATAATTATTAGGTTTACAGCATTTTTCAAGCAAATTAAGAAAAAACAGCCAGTTGAGTCTTAACTTGGGATTGGTATGACTACTAAAAAAACTCCTCTTATTATTTCGATGTCCAAACATCAATTGTTTGTATAAACAATTTTCAGAGCTGTATTAATTTTAAAACTATTTGGTCAAAAAAAAATCGATATAACATATCTAGACCAATTCTTATTTATACGTTAATGCTCATAGTAAACGTTTCACTGAATTATTTTGATGTGCAAAGGACAACGATGATTCTTTGTATTTGACCGAAAGTGCTTCTTTGAACTTGTGGGGCAAGTTTTCCAAATTTTAGGTTCGACCAAAGGTTTCAAACACCTGCCTGGAGTTCTTTACTTGTAGGTAAATTTTTTGAAAGAAAATTTATACGAATATTGTTGCAAAATACTATAACAGCAATATTTTCTTTTGCCAACAAATTTTTGATCTAAAATTGAAATTGTTTATTTGTATTCATGGAAAACGATCTTTGGTCCCAAAAGAAGGCCAGTACAGTTTACCTAGTGATATTGCTAAGTAAATAAAGTTTTTGGGTTTCTATGATATCAAGTGATAGCAAACACCCCAAAAATTCAGATATTGTCCATTGAGACAATACATTTGGTTTTTCCCAAAGAATTTAGTGTTTACATAAAGATTTTGGATATCCGTCGCTCCAAATTATGAGCAACACCAAAAGCGATGTAAGCATAGTTCCGTCAATATGGTGAGTTTTAAAATTCGACAAAGTATAACTCGAAAATTTTTGTCTTTTAGAACGACCTGATTTCTATTTTTTTATTTGGGCATCGCATAGTTTGATCATGAAGATACTTTGGATATATCTATGCTTATATATCATCCATTTAAACGTTTCGATAACAATTACAGTTATCTTCTTCAGTAATTGATAATAGCTTTTGAAAATTGATTGAAAACACAAAAATGTGTATTATCATTTAGTATTTGAAAATTAATTAAGACGTCAAATAAATATATGTTCTGCCTCGACACTCGAGTGAATGTGCGTACCAACGATGTCACTTTGAGTTGCGGCGTTAGGGATCTAGTTTTTTCGGTGGTTTCAGCACACTATTTCGGAAGGAGGGAGGTTTGAAATATTGATTCTCGCACAAATTTTTACTACGTGGGCCTTTCATCATAGGGGTTTATTTCAGTATAAGTTTACAAATATAGCCAAAAAATGTTGTAACATATGGAAACGTAGGAATAGACACGTATGCACACTGTTACGGACGCATTTCACTTACGACTCATCACTTTATTATGTAATACTGAAGTCCGTCTTTCATTTGGGGCAAACCCACACCTTTTATTTCTGACTCATCGCTTTAGTATGTAATACTGAGGTCATTTCTTTCACTTGGGGGAAACCACAAGCCTTTCACTTATGACTAATTACTTTATTACGTAATGGCCGCACTTGAAGTTACAGCTATTGGAATTGCAATCGGAAAGAAAATTACTAACAAAATTGTCACACAGTTTAAGAACTTTATGGAATTCTCCAGTTAGATAATTAGATTTTAATTGTTTTTTAATGGCACGTACTTGACCCAGTTTTAAAACCCTAGATTTTTCACATTTTTATAGACTTACGTAACTTTTACACAGGTAATAAACGCAGAATGTCATGGTTTCAACGCTGCAGTTTCAACAAGATTAAAATAAAAAAAAAATTCTCGTTAAACATAGGCAGTCTATCTTGAAAGATTACAATATATAAAGATCATTATAATTTAAAATCTGCGTGGACACCTTGCGACATATTTTATAAGTTGCCCAGAACCATCCAGAAACAAGTTTCTCGACAACACAGCAAACAATGGAGAAAACACACCAAAGAATCTAAAACATGCAAAAAACTAATAGCAACCAAACAGTAGAAGTAGTAAACAAGTAAACACACAAGCACGTAAACCCCAAATATACAACACTAAAACAAGTTGCTCGACAAATGCAAAAATGTATACCTACAAATTCCCAAACACTCAAACAGGCATGAAGCAAGGAAGAAACTACACCAAAAGATCTAAAACATACAAATAAGTAGTGGCAAATAAACACATGCAAACAAAGAAGCAAACAATACTTCATGAATTGTGCATATCCAATACCAGTTGAACGTTTCACTGTACTCAGCTCCATGGCCTATTTCTTACAAACTGAGGTAAAAGGTCTGTGTCCGCGATTGCAGGATAAACGGCTCAACCTTTTTCAAATCAGTTTTCGTTAAATGATTGCATACTAATTAAAGTGGGTACTTCCAAAGTTGACCTCGATCGAATGACTTCTACTTGGATCAAAGGTCAAGACTAACAGAATTTTCAATTGATAGCCTTTAACAATACGGGTGCCATTCGACAAGACTTCTGTGTAGATTTGAAATTGTATCTCGTTTACCTGTTTACACGACCTTCACAAATCCACTAAACGACGTGATGATTTCTAACCTATTTATAATTGAGAGGATTCGTTTGGTTTCTTTTGCATAAGAATCATTCAAATCCTGATAAGGACGATTGTGAGATATATGATATGATACACTTGAAATCAAAATTATAAAAATATATTAAAATTTATTGTAAACGCATAACTTGGAATTGACAGATATGAGTAATGAAATTATCTTATCTTTATATGCGTTTTTACCTCTCCTAAATTATAGAAAAAGGAAGTAGTTATTATCCTCGCCAGGAGTGTTTACCGCTACGTCATTAATTTATGAATTTAACTATCCAATCTGTCTACACTATCTTCTCATATAAAACAGTAAATTAAATTAGGATGGTGAACATTCGTAGTGCATTTGACGAAATCGATATACGGTATTGAATAAGCAAATGTAGTAGAAAGAGTAAACCTACAAACGCGAAATCAATTTATTTTATATGCATATGAATTTAATTCTCATTTGATTAATACTACTTAACCTCCATTTGTTTGTTTATCCTTTGACTGTTTCCTCATTTCCTACATTTACTTCTTTTAATCATCATTTATTACACACTTTAAATCACTACTCCCTTTGTTATTCATTAATCAACATTCCCTAATTTTTACAAAATAAATCACAATAAATAAGTAATTGTATTTTAGAATTCTGCTGGCTTTAAATGCTGCCACTCGGGGTATATTTTCTAATCAGCATTTATTATAACGAAAATAATTTTGACCCATGTTTTTCATATTACACCATATAATTGTATGTAATGACGTAATGGTAAGCACACCTGGCGAGGATATTATATTATGGGTTTTTAGATGCTTCAGAAAATATCGTACACGTATGACGTGGAGTAAATCAATTTTAATATTATGATTTTTTTATATTGAACTAATAGATAATATAAGAGTCTTTATTTTACGTTTTTTTATAGTTTTCCGAAATTATAAAAAGCAAAAATACTTTCAATTAGTAAGTTTTTTTAAGAATTTTTTTGCCTCGATTTTTTTAGATTTTCGATTATTTAGTTATGTGTCGTTAGAAAACACCAATTCTGCATTATATTACGTTGAAGTTTTAACTTTATCGATTGGTGTGAGCTTCTCTAGTTACGTAGATAGACGAAGGTAGGCGGTAGGTACTAAGTTTGTGAAGTGTCGCTATCTTACAATTCATTATTTATTATAATTTAATTCACTTCTTATTCGATTATTTTATTGGTAGAAAATTACGCAATTGAGCTACAGCCTCTACAATTACGTTACATTGCAGGACGGTAACTATGTTTTCAGTACTCGCATGTATTTTTGCAGTTTTTTGAAATACTTCTTTATTTTTTTTAAATCTTCACTGCCCTGCTTTCTTCAATACAATAAAACCTACATTTAATTTTTTTACATAGGATAAAAATTGTAGAAATAGGAAGGAAATTACGTTTGAGGTTGCTGTGGAACGCTCTTAAGCAGATTCATTCAACTCAGAAGTATCTATTAAAAACCGCAGCAAATTGGATCAATATTTCCACATCAAAAAATCGTTTTTTTGTAAATAACTCGAAAACGATTAACTTTTTAAATTACAACAATGCTTTTCGATCAGAAATTTGATTTTCTGCCTAATACCAAAATTTAAAAAAATCGTATGGGCGGGTTCCAAAATCGTGATTTTTGGAAATATTTCGAAAATGACACTTTTTGTGGGAAATTTTAAACCGTTGTAAACCGTTTGTTGTACAGAAAAATTATAGGAACAAAAAATACTCGCAATTATATTACTAAAATCACAGTAATCACATATTAAAAGCAAAAAAAGACACACAAAGATATTTTTTAGCAATTACTTTTCATCCGTTGGATGTGGAAGTAATTAAGCATTTTAAGTTTTTGTAATAATTTCCAGTACAGTGCTGTGGCAGATCACCCTTATCTCTGCTCTGCAGTCCTCAGGTAGGTCGCTTAACAGTTTTAATTTGGGGCATACATTATAATATTTATATATATATATATATATATATATATATATATATATATATATATATTATTTTGAGGTAAATATGTCACTTGGAAAGTCTAGAAATTCATAATTTGGTACTTGTAATTTAAAATGTGTTCTCTCCCCTCAAAGTGGATCCTGGATCCACCCCTGTAAACAAAGGTATTAGAGTAATTTTGAAATGGTCATTTAACGTTTTACCCAATTATAAGTGAGATTCCCAGGATGGATATTGTATTATTTAATTCTAACAATTGAAATTTAATTCATTGAAAAAAATATACACAACTTTTCAATGTAAACGTGATGAATAGGTAACCGTGACGCATTGTTTATGAATTAGTCACGCATGATGTATGTCATTAGCAATATAAATTAACATACCAGAAAATCTTAATAAAAGGCGCCAACAATTAAAACGTTGTTAGTTACAACTATCAAATTGTTATTTTTAATAAAGATTTATTAAAAGTCTAACGTTTAGGCTATTCTTAGAAAGCTGACAATAATGTCTAAGTTTGTGTTATAAGATCCCATGCTGTGAAACTTGATATCGCCTTTACACACTGAAACATGTGCGAATATGCTGATATGGTTTGAAAAAAAGGCATTTTTGGAGATATTATTCTATACAGAAGTCAGTGATGTAGATAGCTAGCTTATTTAATTTAAAAGAATTAAACCATTATTGCACGGCTAGTGAAATCGGAGAAGCGTTAACTTGAAATATTCCTGGTTTTAAATCCTTCTGTAAGTAACGCCCATGGATGAACTAGAGGTGTGTTAGCATACAACCCACTCAATAGAGGATGCACAGATGTTATAATAATATAAATAGAAATCCGAATGAGTAATAAGAAATTAAAATAAATATTTCGTACGTATTTCCGCAAATTATAAGAATTATTTTGCAATTAAACAATCAACGTAATGTTAATTGATGTACTACATATTTTCAGTGAAAGATTTGGCAAAGAATGTTGAAATATACCAGATGTGGGGAACGTATAAACCTTCTTTACTTAATGGAAATATTGCCATAAAACGTTTATTACTTTATTATTTATTTGTCCTTGGATGCTCTGCATATTAGAAAATACCTCCACCTACATGATATTTATCTCTTATTTGGTAATTCAGATTTAATCAAATACACTCAGGGCTATTTAACTCATTTCCGTGATTTAATACAAGCTTGTCTTTGTTTTTGAACAATGTAATTATGTAATCGACGATGCGATTTCAAACCATCTGTATTTATGAATTAATAATTCGGATCAATTCAAAGCTGCATGCTGAAACTTTTTGCTTTAGATTTTATGGAATGGTAAAAAGAAGTTGATGACCTTCCTTAAGTTTGGCAATGTGCAAAATGTTACGAAAGATTAAAACCTCACTCTGTTTATGCCCAACACAATTGAAGAGATTCTTCGTATTTTTCAAAATTACTACTGATGACGGCGGAAGTTTGTTCACCACTTAATTAATTGCTTCTAAACAGTGAGATTGCAAAATATGTGGTGATATATTTGTAATACAAGAACAATTTATAATTTTATTTATATTGGACAAAAACACTAAATTTTATATTGGCCATCGAGACTCAATGGTATTGGGATATAGTCTAAAGAAATATGCCATATTATTTAACCATTTTTATGTTACATCGATCTTGTTAGTAAACTTATTAATAGACCTCGGATTTCTAAGCAAATGCTTATTTGTGTGTATTAGGTATACTGCCTTGAAAATAAAAATAAAGTGGTTTCAGACAATTTGATGGAAAATGAGCTAAAGTTATTTATGCTTATTCTGCTTATTTTGGTGTTTAAGTGCTTATTTATGTAAAACGTGCTTATTTGTGCTTATTTTCTGCTCGGGGATTTTTACGTTTGAACTTATATTTAAAATTTAAGCTTGTCTATTTTAAAATCTCTTCAACAATGCGTGTTTGTAAAGTTTTTAAATAAACACGACAGATACAATAAGCTACCACTCTAGAGATTAACTATGACGTAAGCCGACGGCTTGCTTGTTAAGATTTTCGAGAATTGTGTATTTTAAGTAGGCACAGATGTTTGTTTACAACTCAAGTATATTCAAAACCACGAGTCAGCAGCGTAAACAAGTGTACAGCGCGTGATCGCCTCGTGCTTTGTAGGTGCCGAATGGTCAAGCAGCCCTAAAACATGTGGTTTTCTATCCCTTCTACTTCAAAAACATTCTCAGTTTGAATTTTCGTATACATTCGGTAGTGACTACTTGCTGTTGCTGCTTCAATGCACTTTGTAACAGCAAATGAAATTAATTCTAATTAAATTCAACTGATTACTAGATAATTAAACTATAACTTTCGGTTATTAAAAAACAAAATGGGAAAGGATAAACTTCCAAAAAGTGTGCTAATTAAACAGTGGTTAAAAGACTACGACTGCTTTTCATCTGATGGTGACGTCATATTTTGTGATGTTTGCAACAAAGAAGTAAGTATCTAACGCAATTTTAATTTTAATTACATAATTTCGGTAATAAGTTTTGTTCGAATAATAAACAAATAAATTTAATATTAAATAATAATGCATTTTTGTGTTTTCAAGGTATCAAGCAACAAAAAACATCAAATTCAACAACACGTTAAAACATCTTTGCAATTGCCCAACGACATATAGGCCCATATGCTTAATAAACGGACTCGGAAAAGTATATGAGCGTTGTATATGTAACAGAATCATACGAGAAATAAAAATGAAAGGGGGACTCCATGAAAACCAATACGGATTCAGGAAGGGCAGGTCGACTATTGATGCCTTGACTAGGGTGAAGGAATACGTGGACGAATCCAACGGAGCGGCGCATCAATACCGGGACCTATGTCTGCTGGTGACAATAGATGTCAGAAACGCCTTTAACTCGGCACCTTGGCCAGGTATAGTTAAAGCTCTTGAATCAAAAGGTATCAGCAGCTACCTAGTGAAAACAATACAAAGTTATCTTACAGCCAGAGTAATAATATCTGAAGAAGGCGAACAAACGCACATTAACAGAGGGGTTCCACAAGGTTCTATTTTGGGTCCACTGCTGTGGAATATATATTATGACGACGTGATGAACTTGGATGTACCGCAAGACGTTTCCTTGATCTGCTACGCCGACGATCTTGCAATTGTGGCCAAAGCACGGACACCGGACAAATTAGAACAAATCGCATATATGACTATAGCAATAGTGCAATGGTAGTAATGGTAGTACTGGTAGTACTGGTAGTAATGGTAGTACTGGTAGTACTGGTAGTACTGGTAGTAATGGTAGTAATGGTAGTAATGGTAGTAATGGTAGTAATGGTAGTAATGGTAGTAATAGTAGTAATAGTAGTAATAGTAGTAATAGTAGTAATAGTAGTAATAGTAGTAATAGTAGTAATAGTAGTAATAGTAGTAATAGTAGTAATAGTAGTAATAGTAGTAATAGTAGTAAAACTAGTAACAGTAGTAATAGTAGTAATAGTTGATAATATACTACAGCAGCAATAAAATAAGTTAAAACTCGAAAATGTAGAAACATTTTCAATCTATACACATAATTTGTCATCCGCACATTCGTTAATGCAAGTAAGCATTATTTAAAATGGCCCAGGGTTAAGGGTTCAATCGGCAACTGCTGAATGCTGACCTGTTAAATTCGCCATTGCTCCGTTATTGCTAGGTCTTTCCTATTTTAGTCTACAGATGAATTCATTTGAAAGATGGATAAATCTAAAAAACAAGGCAAGTTTAATTGCTGACTAGTATCAAAGTACAATTTTTAATATTCATTATACAAAAGTAGAAAACTATAATCCCGAAAACCCAAAATCATTATCTCGTATAAAAATGTGTGGTAAGGTAAAATTTAATTTAAATTTACGAAAGGTAATGACAATCTTCGAACAGAATTTTTTTATCAATGAACGAACTTTTTCATACAATTTGTAGACATTGCACATCTGGCGTCAATATTTTTAAAATGGTGATTACTGCGATACTGGAGCTGAAATAACAATACAAATTGTAAAATCAAAATGAGATTTTAAAAAAGTTTACTTTTACTTATCAAGGTATTTTATTACGATTTTTGTGGTAGCCATTGTGATCAAGTAAAATCAGATTTGTTGTACAATACTGTGGATATTGAGAAAGATAAATTGTAAAAAATAGTTGGTCATTTCAGCTTGGACAGAGCGACATGAAAATTTAATATAAATGTGAAGGACATTATGGTTTTTGAATAAACTGTATTGAGTTTATAGTAAAAAATGGGTTGGGCTTAAAAGAAAAATTAGTTGTCCTAGGACAGGTCGATAAAAGGATTTTGTTCCAGTTAACAGTGTGTTAAACCAAAATATGTAATGATTAACATTTCATCATTAATTCAATTTTGTACGCGTAAGAATTAAGCTAACAATTAACAACATCAATCTAATATTAATGAAATCATGCACTATAATTAAATGCGGGACTTGTCTACTCATGCATTTAAAGTTGTAGTCATGGCAACCAACGTATCTAGATTTTTAAAATGAAAAACTGGTTCCTTTCTAGATATGTATGTATATGGCACGATGCAGTAAGAGGATATAGAGATTTTCATAAAATATTTCAAATATTTCGACTTTCCATTAAGTGTAATCCGTCACAAAACTCGAACAAAAATTAGCTATTAAATATTAACGAAAATTGCTCAAAATCGCAAAAGTAAGCGTAATCTTCTGTTATCTGAAAAAAGATGTTCTTGTATATTTCTGTAAGTTTAGAATATACGACTACTAGACATTTTGAAAAATGAGGGATCTTTACTTTCAACAACCCACATCCGGTTCATTTTAATATAGAGGAAAAGAATATTTTAAGTATATCTAAAAAAAAATACAAGTAAATTGTTACAATTTTTAGACGTCATTGGGTGTGGTTTTGTCTACAACGCATTTAACAAAATTATATTTACTCATACGTACATAACAAACGGATCAAGTCTCACTGCTAACTCAGTGAAAGTTATACAGCTCACATTGTAAAGGCCGCTACACGCAAGTATCCTTATTTACATCTAATCTAGTTACCCAGGGTCAGAATTATCCTCATGCGCACATTAAGTCTATGTCTAAAAAAATATTTCAGCTTTTAAATGTATATTTGAAAGTGGATCCGTTGCACGAGCCTAGTCGCATATGAATTGAACCAAAACAAATATGCAATACAATTTTATTTTCCTAATGTAGACTAGAATATATTAAACTATTATAAACAGATAAGATTAAGCATATTTGATACCATGCGGTTTTACCAATTAATCAACAATATCTAATACCTATATGAGCTACAATAATTATAAAATGAACAAAAAGGAAAATCTCTGCGCAAATTAATTGGACCATCACCCAATCATAATGATAAATATTTATTTAACCAATAACATCTTGTGCATATTTTTTTTGACAGTTTATATCAAGTGGGCGTTGAAGAAATAATTTATTACGTTAGTTGAGTCACTTAATTCAGTTACTTGTCAAAATGGTTCTCGGAAAGTCCTTATCTAACAATATACGAAATTCCATTGTTGCGGCCCACAACAACGGAGTTTCTGGGCATAAAATTGCTCAACATTTAAGTATTCCTCAAGGAGCAGTGAGAAATATAATTTCGCAATTTAAAAAAACCGGAAAAATTGATACAAAAGTTAAAACTGGCCGTGTGTCAAAGATTACCAAAAGAGATGAGCGTACTCTCCGGAAATTTATTAAACGAGATCGACGAGTTTCCTCTCGAGAATTGACACATGCAATTGGTAGATTAATTTCAAAAGAGGAGACTGAAAAAATGGCATACGGATTCTACAAGGTAAGTGTTACAAGCGACACTTTCTAATCTTAAACATTAAAAAACTTATCATCTCACTTTAGGCAAAAGAAAAACCACTTCTCACAGAGAAAACGATTTTTATGGGCAAAAGACCACCAAAACTGAGTTCAACGTCTATGGGACTCAGTTATCTGGAGTGACGAATCTAAGTTTCAGGTCGGTGTTGGCGATACACGAAGTAGAGTTATACGAATGCCAGGGGATGAATATCACAAGAATGCCTCAAAAGAAAGATTGTTTCCGGAATCTGTGATGGTGTGGGGATGTATGTCCTCACAAGGAGTTGGACATCTTATTTTTATTGATGACACTGTCAATGCTGCGAAGTATCAAAGTATTTTAAAAGAATAATTATTGCCTTCCATTAATGAAATTCAACTGCCAGATGGGGGATTTATATTTCAACAAGATGGCGCCATACAGCGAAATCCATAACATCATGGTTGCGGGAAATGAATATGTTTTAAATTGGCCTTCAAACAGTACTGATCTATCCCCTATCGAGACTCTTTGGCATCAGATGAAAAAAGCACTTCGAACTACACCAGTTCGCACAATTCCTGAATTAAAGGTTAAAGTTCAGGAAATTCGGAATAATTTTCAAACAGATTTCTGTCAAACACTAGTAATGTTTGGTCCAATTAATTTGCGGCAGAGATTACTTTTCCTTTGTGTCGGAAAAATAAAACTGTGTTCTATATTTGTCTTGGTCCAATTCATGAGTCTGGGCTCGTATTGTTATCAAGAAAATCGAGTTATCGCGTTTAAATAACATTCCGACTTTAGTAAATTCATTTGCGACTATTTATCTATATTAAAATGCTTGAATGCAAGTCTCATTAGTTATCTTAGACTCAAAAAATACGGAAACGTTTTTCAATAATTTTGATTTGTGGTACTTTTGTGTTTTTTGGGTCGCTGAACACAAATGTGGAGTTTTCTAATTCCGATTTTGTCCGGAAATGTGTAAATTTTGGCACCTTTTTAATTTTTTGCCTGCAACTAGGAAACTAAGCGTTTTTTTTCGAAAAGATCATTTATTACGTTGTAATATGATTTTAACGATGATCCGGAGTTAGGGAAAGGATGTGGTCGTATTAACGTTTCAATTTATTAGTTGTCATTAGATATATTAAAATGTAAATGTTACGATAAAAACATTTGTAAATAGTTGAATAATTAGGATTTATCATGTATTTGTCATTAGTCATCTGTGGCAGAAATAAGAAAACAAAATCTTTAGATTTTATTAAAAAATACAGGTTTCTGTAATTTGTAATTGGATAATACAGGGATCTGATATTCTTCTTTCATATTTGGCCACATTTGGCACATTTTTGGAATTGTTATCTGATGTCATCTTTCGGTCACCTTTGGGTAATAAGTTCTCTTTGGCCACAACCATCTTGTGCATGAGCGGTGAAATTTGTTAAGGGGTGAATTATGGTTATTAATTGCTTTTCAAGAGTTACCTTGATTAAGGGATCATGCCATAATCACCCAGCAGGCTTGAATATTGGTTATTGGTAATTTGTATGATATTGGGTCAGCACCCAGATATTATGGGGATCAATATCGAGAAGCAACGTCACCTGAAAAAATGCCTACATTATTCTATCCCATGGGGTTTTTTTCTGCTATGTATTTTCCTTTCTGCTACGTTTTTGTTACGATAGCATTGTAGCGTACGTTTTCGACTACGGCTTTATTTTGAAGTCATCGTTTTAAGTTTTTACGTTCTTGGAGTTTATTATTTTCATAGTACATACATAATAGTAGATAAGTAACATGATCCGCACAAGTAATATGATGTAAATTGAAAAGTAGAAAATTGTACGGAGAATTATTTCATTGGCGAGCGTATCGAGGTTGGAGTATACCTAGTGGAACCGTGAGCGAACCCCAAGTAAGCTTCGAGTGGACGTTTCTCATCTGTGAATACAGTATTAATGAACTCACCAAGATTTGAATATCACTTTGAAAATCTTCATTGCTGAAAGCGTGTTATACCAACACTAAACGTATGTATAGCAACGAAAAATTTCACTCTTTGTAACACAAAATGAAGTAAAATTGATAAAATTAAAAAGCACATGCAACCATCATTTAAAACAAAAGTAAAATTGATTCTCATTAAAATAAAGTTCATGCAAAATAAAATTAAGCCACCATATTAATCAAATTGTGTAGGAGTAGCATATAGAAATCTGTAAATGGTATCTGTAGAAGGAATTTTAAGGAATAGTGTTGCCGATTAGAAAATTTTATCAGTATTTTCATTGAGGATTCGCAAGTTGTACATAATTGATTGTAATTTAAAGTAAAATAAGTAGGCGAGATCTGGAGACACCATACGTCATTATTTATCATCGATATTTGTATATACAAAGCATCGAAAGAAAACCAGTGTAAATAAGAAACGAAAATATATTTTGGTTAAAAAAAAAGAAAACCCAGTACGTAAATTACGTAATCTCGATACAATCGTGTTTAATATTAGTTTTTTTTGTGTGTAAATATTTATATGTTAGTGGGTAGGTTGGATTTTGATTCGATTTGGAAGAGTTTCCAAATCTAGCTATTTTTTTGGTAATGCAAATTGGTGGAAAAGGAAGTAGCAACCACAAATTAATCATTGTTGTATATTTAAAAATAAAAAAACCTGAGCTGCTATAGCCACAACGAGCTGGTTGCAGAGAACACCGTGTTCCTACTTGCAATGAGTGGGTTGGACACAACGTCATCACTTTTTAACCAGGAGAATATGAAATCCATAAGACCGTGATCAAGGAAACTAGGCTTTCAAGTCCATCTGATTCTTATCCTTTAAAAGACTGAAACGTACACACAACCTTGCGGCCCTGTCCCTATCAGAAGTTGCAGCACTCCAACATTGCATGCGAGTTTATCACCAGGTTCAGTAATGGGGGTTAGCCAAGCAGCTGAAGCGTGGGGGTGGAGGACAAAGGCTGGTCTTGAACCCGTCACCACCCTCTTGCCCCCTGTTTCCCCATATCTTATCAAGCTTGTGAGCTTGTTACATTGGTTACTCATGTAGTAACATTTCCTTAAATATATTACTTTTCTAAATTAAATAAATTCCTTTTGTTGAAATTTTGATGGTCGCTCGTAGTTAATATTCATTTTTATGATTTAGAGTCACTGGTATTACGGTTGGTAATAACTGCTACAAAGTTCAATTTCAACGTTCTTTTTTCATTTGATTTAAGATGTGACATTTTAATTCCTGAAGAATATTAAATGCTTTCACTATAGAAACGCAATATTCTTTTTGGGTATCTTATCGTAATCTCGTCATGAGTGTAACCATTAACTTTCGCTAGTTCTTATAATATCTATTTTAGGAGTTTAAGGTAAGTTTGAGTTTCGAAACACAGACATCATTTGTTATCGAACCTGTTCTTTTTTAAATTTTACATTGTCTGATTTTGGTATTAATATAATGTAATTTTACTTCAGTAAGGAGAGTTATCTTAATTTTTTCGCTTTTGTTTGATGGTATGTGAGGTATATTTGGGACAGACAACTATAACCACAATTTTACTGGTGGCTTTTCTAAAATTTTACATTTAATGGAATTGGTCTAGTGCTGAGACATCAAATTCTATATCATTATGGACAGCCTTAAAATCTATAACCAACACAACATTTGGAGATTAACCCCTTAATGCACCAATTAAAAATTAAAAAGTGGTCGTTTTTCCACCAATTATTTTATTTTCCATTTGCTTAAAATACACACGAACATTAGCAAATCTTGAGAAAGAAACACAAAAAGATGTTGTTTTATGCAAAAGAAGACTAAGGTAATTGCACCTACTTCGCTGAACCGAGTTAACTGGGGCAACAAAAAAAAACTTGAAAAGGATCAAAAAAATATTGAAAAATAAGGTTTTAGTCAAAATTTACGACAGTATGGTAAATTTTAAAACGCGGAATGACACAAACAGTAATGTCACATTAAGCATACATGTATCTTCTTTCTTTACGAATCCTTTATTGTTCTCGAGTGGGATTTTCTTTCTTTGCTGTTGGTGGCACAAATGATGGAAAATGTCTTGCTGATAATCTAAGTGGTGTTGGGGCGTTTGATGGCCGTCCACTTCTTGAAATGCTTTTAGTTTTATATTTTTCATTGGAGAGTTCAATTACTTTGAGACGAAAATCAAGTGAATCCATTTCATCGCTTGATTTTTGGTAAAGTAAAACTAAGAGATGAAAGAAAATCGTTTTATAAGACTTTTTGGTGTGATTATAATCCAACACAAGGGTGAGTTATAAAAATTATTCATCGTCAAACACTATCCTTTATGCAACAACGGTCTCATCAAAGACATAAACCACTTGCGACGACATTGGAAGACCTTCAAATTCTCTGTCAAGAACGGTATTCTTACCAGTATAGATCATAAAATTATAGACATAGCCACTTTTTGATTCACATAATAAGAACGTTTTTATGCCGAATCTGGCTCTTTTGAGTGAAATGTATTGCACCCATCCCAGGCGACCTTTATATAGTAATAAACTTTCATCAATAGTCGTAAATTTCTCTGGCATCGCGAAATTTTCTATTTAGATCTTCATAAATTGGTCAACTTTTGTTGAGTTTTGGGAAAGGGTGATTTGCTGAATCAAATTTCTTATACCGGGAGGTTCAGTGAAGGGGAATGACGGAGGTGGAGAATTATCTTGTTGTACTTGAAACCACTGCCGAGCTAAAGCAAGAGTGTCTTCATTACTACTCTCTTCCTCTGACATAGCATTAATTCCTGAATCACTGACACTGTGTACTAAAGCTTCATTTTATGAACCAAATAGTAAATCGCTATCACTTTCCATGTTCGGTAGGAAAAAACAAATAAGTGTTAAAAATAAAACGACCTTGATGCTAACGGCGACAATGAAGTAATGCGTGATTGCACGAGAAAGAGATAACGTTTACAGAATCACCTGACAATCACGAGACAATAGTGGGAACAAAATGCGCAAACGAACCGGAGGCAACTTTTTCCGAGTGAGAGGAAATAAGTACAACACTGTTTAACGAGTATATTCGCTTCGTCTCAAGAGTTAACTCGGGAGCGCGGAAAAAAATCCTTTTTTAACCCCGAGTTAACTGGGGCGAATGCGTTAAGAGGTTAAAAATTAATAACTATATCTGAGCTTTGTGGTAGTTGTGCGCTTTCAAATGCAAACAAGTCTCAAACCTATAATGATGTACAGACTTACCAGCCCTACTTTATTGGTCCAAAAATTTAAGTAGTTACTTAATCCATAACGTTATAATTATTCAATTGTAAGATTAATCAGTTTTATTTATACTTTCGAACAAGGTCAATTTTACATGTGCAAACTTTCACTTAATTTTTGAACCTGTACGGGTGAATTCAACCTTGCTGCCTTAAATTTGTGTTGTTATTATCACTTATTAATCTCTTAGTTATCACAAGCAATTGTCTGTGTATTATATATGCCAATGTGCTATTGACTGCTCGCTTATAAATGTACTGTTGAATACTGCACAAATATGTACACATACCTTGTGTGTGACACACAATAACATAGAAATTTAAATAATCACTACAAACCGATTTAAATACCTTTTTTTTTAATTAAGTGACGTTTCTCAAAAACAGTTTAGCTTTGAGTTACCCATATTTACACATTTGATACGTTCTTGTTGAGGGTATCTAAATAATTGATTGTTTGTTTCTACATTCAACTTAAAAGAGTATTAATTTAACCAATAAGTTTTGGGGCTGCTTTATCCTTTTAATTCATTATGGTTTAATTTGTTTCGACAAGAATAGAAATAATATATTACTTTTTTCGTTTGATTCGTAGTGTTGCTTTAAGATACTGTCCAGACCCCAGTAGCACTTGTTGTTTAGGTAGTAAAGTGACTAATGCTACTTTAATATTATTTGCTGCTTTATATTATTTCTAGCTGGCGCCCTCTTTGCTCTTAGCTTCATTTCCGTCATTGTTAAGGACCTGCACCACTTTTACTATGATTGAGCTATCGGCAAGACCATAAGCTATTTCAGTGCTACTAGCTAGACCTCTGGTACGGTAAGTTTAGGTACAGCGTAGAGATTTCCAAGTAACAAGCTGCACACGTAATTGTGGCCGGAACTATTTTGCCTAAACTTCGAGAGGACTTGCGACAATGTGTGTTGGA
Organism: Vesta saturnalis; assembly: GCA_036346205.1. Lineage (NCBI taxonomy): Eukaryota > Metazoa > Arthropoda > Insecta > Coleoptera > Lampyridae > Vesta > Vesta saturnalis. The sequence goes on along the minus strand of JARFJB010000939.1, from coordinate 395,751 downwards.
TGTGAAAGGGTTGGGATCGGAGAACGAGTTCGAGAATGTGGTAACCTAGAAGTCGACTTAAGCTTTACTGAACCTGAAAACCAGTGACAGAAGGTGTAGACCTAGAACCACAAGGTATGTAATACTAACATTTTAGAAAATTCTGATATGACTTCACCACACAATAGATCAATAAATACATTATATGATTTATATTAAAATATCCGTATAGATACATTACATGATCTATATTGATTTATAAATGTATCAATAAGTACATCGACTAGTCCAAAAATTGTTGGAGATACCAAAAACCAAAACTACTGAAAAATTTTCCCTAATTTTTCCTTTAATGATCAGGCTAGTACTCAATCACTGAAGAACTTCATAAAATTAAGAGTCACAGGAAATTTAGTGTCCTACTTACCGATATATTATCATTGTAGCTAAAAATTTAAACCCTAACAATTGTTAAGATTCGTCCAGTGCAAATTATACACACATATTCATCACCTTACAGAAACCTATTTTGATATCCAGATAGTTTTGTTACCAGTCAATGTAATTTTCAGCCAATTTTTTAAGGTAAAGAAAATGAGCTTGACTTTGGTCGTCCGTGTTCATTTGTAACATATTGAACTACTCTTTAGAGAAGGTGTGCCAATGGACTATAACTGGAGGGCGGAAAGGTGGCAAGGGTGCATACATCGCCATAGTAGTACTAAATAATTAATGGCCACGTTTTGGCTTGAAATTTCTCCGTCACTTTAAAAACTTGTACTTGTATGTGAAATTCTGTGGGAAAACGACTAAAAGCATTGCTTCGATGATCAACAATAAATCCTATGGTTCTACAATGTTGGTCATTTTTTAGGACCAGTAATATCCAAAATCCTTATTTATAAAATCAAACGTATGGGAATGAGCAAAAACTAAGTGCCATGGTTTTAAGGTGTTAGTAATCATTTGGGGCCAATTTTAAAACCATTACACACCAATTTTTTTTGGGAAAATGGTCAAACATATTGTTTCGATAGGCAAAAACTAAACTTCATGGTTTTGCGGTGTTGTTCATCATTTGGGGCCAGTGGTGTGAAATTTAACACCAATTTCGTAAGGAAAAAGACCAAACGTATTGCACGGACATACAAGAACTAAATTTTACGGTTTTACGATGCTAGTCATCATTTGGGGCCGGTGTTGTCAAAAATCTTTATTCATACACCGATTTCCTTGGAAAAACTACCCATTTCATGGTTTTACGGTTTTGGTTATTATTTGGGGCCACTCAAAAATATGTACTTATCCAGAAATTTTCTGGTATGAAGAGCAATAATATTTTTTTGCTGTTGCGAAAAAAAAATACGCTTAGTGTACTGTTATGCGCACAATTTTTACTCGATTGTGCTTATTTTTACGTTCTGTTGTACGGAGACCGTACTCAATTTAATTTTTTTAATTCAACCCCTTACATATTTTTATGGTTTACGTAGTACTTTTGAGTATGTGTCAATTAGTCATTTTTTTAAGAACTGATTTAAGCGTTAATGAAAATTAAAGAAAAATGATTAATTTAGAAAGCATTAAACTAGAAATTAAAATAAAATATCTTAGTCAGCCGACTATAAAAACTTTCTCCACTTCTATTATTTGAATCAATTCAAACCAATACTTATGTCAAATTTGAATGCAATCGTTTTTCAAATTTTTGATTTATTGCAAATGAAAGAGAACAAAATGTATCCTTCTTACTTCTTACGCAGCACCATTGCCAAAAATTACTACCGCTTTGGCACTTAGGCTTTAAATATTTATGTCAAATTTGAATTGAAGTTTTCAAATTATTGAGGACGAAAGAAAATTAAATTTATTCCTCAGTTTTTCATGAGCACCCAAAATCACTTATGCCAAATTTAAATACATTTTCTTTTCAAGTTTTTGAGCTATTGCGGATAAAAGAAATCCGCTGATGCCAAAAATCACTTAGTTCGTAAACACTTCTACATGTATATCTTTTACTGTGTATTTTAAGTTAACGTTTAACCTGAAAGTTATGTTGTTAGTAAAAAAAATTTGAGGCAGCAGACTCGAAATACTTTCCGACCTCAAATAAGAAGACGGGCGTAAATTATTTAGACACTGAAAAATTAAATATGAAAACACTTTCATGGATTTATTAAATTTAAATTATACGCACATGAGCTACACCAAACTTAACCCCTCATCTCTCTAGGTAATTAAGTCCAACAATTAGGTAACATGAACTTCACCAAAGATAAATAAATATTCTAAATTAAAAATGACCGTGGCAACTTGGTAAAAGTCCAAACTAGTTTAGATTAGATAAACAAAACTACTGTAACCTAACAATTTTTTTGAAATTTTTTGTTTCCAAACTAGTTTAGATTAGATAAACAAAATTACTGTAACCTAACAGAAGAGGTATGTGTACATATCCCGGTAAAAGTGTACATTCACCAATTACCAACACTAACCGTAACAGTATTCGGACTTTTCGTCCACGGACGATTCGTTCAGGACTGTTCGTCCCCGGACGGTTCATCCAGCGGATTGAGGACGGTTTGTCGAACTAAAATAATGTTATGGTCATTTCTAATAAAATGTTTGGATAACAATTGCATAAAAATATTTCAACTGTATTATCTATGCGATAAATGTTCCTTTAGATAAAGTAATACTTCGGCATTGTCATAGCCGAGCCTACTCGTCGGTAGGTTAGGTTAGGTAATACTGCGCTTAGATAAAGTAATACTTCGGCGTAGCCATAGTCGGCTACTACTCGCCGGTAGGTTAGGTTAGATTTCAAAATGTGTATAAGTGCTAGTTCAGTATTTTAATAAAATACTTTCCGCTGGACGAATCGTCCGCTGGATGAACCATCCGTTCGACGAATAGTCCGGGGACGAACAGTCCTGGACGAACCGTCTGGGACGAAACGTCCTAGAATGAACGGTAACATATATGTAATACATTCATATTATAACTACATAAGTCTAAATGATGTAGTTAAGTATGTGTACATCGTTTAAAAGTGATTAAAACGTGATGGTGCAATTCATGATATGAGATTAGGACCAATTTATCTTCAGTGGTGCCATTCATGTTGAATTGATTTTTGGTGCAGTTCAGGTTTACCGATAGGATTTTCTTAAATACAAATGTTGATTGAATTAAAAAAAGTTTTCCCTACTCTAACAAATGTTTACTACCGGAGCTAAAGCCCTCCCGTAAACGCAACGTAATTATTGTTTTACTTCTGTAACACTTCACATAGTGTGGTGACGTTCGGTCGTATATTAGGTGCATTTTACCTACTGTCCGTTTACCAAAAGTTGAATTACGTACATTTGTATGTGGTATTTAATCCCCGTAACCCCTTTACTTATCTCTACCAAATTTGGTTGGTATCGAGGTATTGTTTAAGTATTTTACACTCATAAAATTTGAATGCAATTGCTATTCAAGTTCCCCGGCATCTACATATTTAGGCGTTAAATTTGAATACAAATTATGCCAAATTTTTGAGCTATGGGGGCCGAAATAAAATCACATTTTCCCCTCTTACTCCTCACCCCGCAGAACTACTGCCGATAAACTGGGAATCTAGACATTTAGGTCCTAAATAGTATACCAAATTTGAATACAGTAGCTTTTCAATTTTTTGAGCTATCGCGACAGAAAGAAAATTTAAGCCTCTTATTTCTTACCCCCCAGATCCACCCCCACCAAAAAGCAAGGGGTAACAAGGCATTTAAATTATGAATACGTATGTGAAATTTGAATGCGATCGTTACCGCACACCCCATCTAAAAATGTTTTTCATATTAATGCAAAATATAAAAATTACGTACGTTTTTGTTCATTTTGGATGTGTTCTGAAGATGAAATGTAATATTATGATGCGAAGCATAATTTTAATTATCCCGAAATTAGAATTAACAAATAAAGGATTTACATTTCAAATAAAAGTTACAGTAATTATTTGTAATTAAAGCATTGGATTTTATTTCGAACTTCTCTGATTCGGTCAAAACATGTTTACAAAGAGAAAACTTTTAATTGGATGAAGTAGAAGTTATATATAAGTTTTTAATTGATTATGTGAAATTGAGTTTTAGAGCTGTATGACATGAAAGACGCATTAATTACGTATTGGTCTATTAAAGTTATATCAAATAAGAGCATAATCAAAAACTCTTTATAAGTACGCTACTGATGACAAGTGAAAGTGCAATTTTATTATGCGGTTTAAAGGTTCTTTGTTTTGAAAACACCTGGTATGTTTATGCTAATTTATATTTATGTTTAAAACAGTATCAATTTATTATCTAGGTCACTAAATTAAACGTTCTTTAATTTCATTTATATGACAATATTCTAATAAGTTTGTATGACTGTTCCAATTCTTAGAATTAAAATTAATTACATAGTAGCATTATACAGGGTTTATTAACATCCTTTTGAGTAATTTGTTTTCATTCGTCATCAACCAACCTTTCTCTTCGTTTCGCCAATTTAAAAATGCATATATTTTTTTGTTTTGTTAAAAAAACAGGAATTTATTCATACATACGAGTTACGAGAAAATCATGAAAAACAATTTATCTATTATTATTCAAGTTAGGTGAATTATTATTATTAGCCATGTCTCACCTGAATCTAAAGTTTTCACTCACGGGAGTGAATCAAATTTAAATGGTGTGTGGGTAGTGTGTGGCTTTTTTAAAAATAAATTTATAATTTTGCTGCTCATTTTTTGGTAATTACATCTTCCTTACCAAACTCCAGCATTAGAGAAAAAGTGTTCTTTTGTAAAAATGACTGTTCTCTTAATCAAAGCGTCAATCAGAACAACACTGCTTCCAACGGCTGATGGGTTGTGACCAACGCAGAAGCAAATCAATTTGTTAAAAATGTGTTAGCAATTATACTTTAAGAAAATGAAATAAATAAATAATAAGTGGAATAAATTCTGTAACTCAGAGGGGTGAAATCCGGGAGAAAAATCATGATAGGCATTTTTCATAATGGTTTCCATACCTCGATCTGGGAGAGGGGGGTACAGTTTCTCAATATATCCGCCACCCCTAACTTTTTTTTAAATTGTAAGGGTAGGTCAAGTAATACACCGTGTGAAAGCTTGTATTAAGAGGAATACAACGCAGTATTTATTTTCTCAAAACTTTAAACGTTATTTGTTAAACAAAAAAATCAAAATCAAAAATAATAAACAAATAAACGCACTCTCTTGGCAAAGGAAGTTTCATTTGAGAACTTTCTTAAGCTAAACTACGATTTAACGACTTCTCTGCAAAAAAAATCTTTTCTTATGGGATACACTCATAACTTTAAAGATGTTCAAAATGGGGTCCATTTCTTTCTTGACAAAGACCCAATCGGTGATAAAAACCATTTCTCACGTTGTGAAACATGTCTTGTGGAATATTTCTGATTTCTGCAGTAATTCTGTTCACATCCTGAAGGTCGGTCGGTAATGTGGCATAAACCTTACTCCTCAAATATCCCCATAAAAAAAGTCAAGGGGTTAAGATCCGGGGATCGTGGTGGCCATTCAAGTGCACCTCTTCGACCAATCCATCTATTTGGAAACATTTGATTTAAATAGTTCCGTACTGGCAATGCATAGTGCGGTGGAGCGCCATCCTGCTGAAACGAAATTCTCTCATCTAAATCATTTTGGATTGTTATTTGGAAATAGACCCCTTAAATTTGAGCATAGAAATATATAACTGCCCACCTAAAAATTCAGAAAAAATAGCCCTACTACTCAATCTCCAATAATCCCCACCCATACGTTTAATTTTTGTGGGTGTTGCGTGTGAGTTTCCCCCATCCAATGGGGGTTGTGGTCAGACCAATAACGACAATTGTGATGATTCACTTAACCATGCAAAGAGAAAGTACATTCATCCGAAAAGACAATCCATTCCAACTGTATGTGACCATCGTCAATGAAGTCCATCATTCGTTCACAAAACTCAATTCGTCGGTCTGGATCTTCATCAGTCAATTTTTGTAGCATTTGCATGTTGTAAGAGTGCATCTTTGCAGTTTTTAAAACCTTTAAAACAGTTACCGACTGACCTCATTATTGCGCGCTAATTGCCGCGCCGAAATGATGAGGTTTTCTTAAATAGCCAACAAAACGTTCAGATTTGTATTTTCGTCAACTACCTCTCTTCTTTGTTTTGGCAGATTCCTGACATGACCCAATTCTCTATAGCACCATTCTATTTTGTTAATTGTGCCTTGAGAAAGCCGCGGTAGATCGGGATGATTTGCTTGAAATAATTCAGCTACCTCAGCTTGAGTGCGACTTCGGTCACCATATCCGATCATCATTAATATCTCAATGCGAAGGGCTTCCGTTAAATAAGCCATACTAAATAATTTACTACGTTGTGAAGATGTGAAAACTACACTAGAGGAATCATTTACTCAAATAAACGAGCAAAGAAAAACACAAGGAACTGACAATATTTTAATTTACTAATGTGGACGCTAACAAATCAAGCAGGTAACTAAAATCGCGACTAAAACACAGAAGATTAAGAGCGTTTTTCATCAACGATAAGACCTGACTTGCTGAGATAATAAATGCACGTTATCAATACGGCACATTTTTATCTACCGAACATTCAAGCATTGTCGAAATTAAAAAGCATTTAGTGAGTATACGAAACACAGAAGATAAAGATTTTTTCCTTCAACGATAAGACCAGGCTTGCGATAGTAAATGTATGTTATAACTACGGTACATTTTTACTTACCGACATTTCAATCATTTTCGAAATTAAATACCATTGAGCCAGAGAAAGTTGTTCATTTAGGTTTTTTCACTTTATTTTTCAAATGTCCGAGAAAATAAATACTGCGTTGTATTTCTCTTAATACAAGCTTTCACACGCTGTATCACTTGACCTACCCTTATATTTGAAAAAAAAAGTTAAGAGGTGGCTTCATCCCCGGGGGTGGATATATGGGGAAACTGTAACCCCCAGATTAAAGGCTAGAAACAATTATAAAGAATGCCTATCATGATTTTTCTTCACCTCTTTGAGTTACAGAATTTATTCCACTTAGAGTATCCACCCTGTATATTTCGTGGTCCTTGCAGAATATTGAATATTTGGGAAATAAATATTGTATTTCTAGAGACAAGCGCGCCTATGTGAGCGGAATTGAAAGAGAAAATGATGCACATATCTAATAAAAATTCAAGAAACCCATACCTACAACATTGACAAGTTACAAAAAGGGGATGTATTCCAGGATATAGTGAAATGTATCAACAGTTGAATACATGGAATAACAACCTATTTTATGGATAATAAATTTGATTATAAAATTACTATCCATCCCCAGCGCGTGTTGCTGCGTCCAAAGTTTGTACCAACTCGGGAGCAAGCAACGCACAATTGCCCATGAGAAAAGCACGAATTTTCTAAATTCAAACCAACAATACTTAATGACTGCTCTTGTACTTTGGCGTACCCTGTATCTTTACTCTTACTATATATATATATATATATATATATATACACGCATTTTTCTTTTTTTTAATTCACTATAAGTGGAAATCATATATTTCGACGGTTGATGTCATCGTCAGTGACAGACAAATTGGTACTAAAATTAAATTTGACAAATTACATACACCTACTTAAATTTTTAATGTTATATATCAAGATGAATGAAAAGAGTGCTTGTAATTCTAAAAGAAACCTGGATAATTTTACATTCATTATTTAAAAAAAAATTTAAGTAGGTATATGTAATTTGTCAAATTTAATTTTAATACCAATTTGTGTATCACAGACGATGATATGTGTTTTTTTATCGCCTTTAAACCAACAATTCTCTCTCTCTCTCCCTCACCCTCTCTCCTACTCTCTCTCTCTCTCACTCTCTGTCTCTCTCTCTCTCTCTCTCTCTCACTCACTCACTCACTCACTCACTCACTCACTCACTCACTCACTCACTCACTCACTCACTCAGTCACTCACTCACTCACTCACTCACTCACTCACCTCACTCACTATATATATATATATATATATATATATATATATATATATATATAAGAGAGAGAGAGAGAGAGAGACAAGGTGTTTTTTTCGCCTGCATAGGGATCTCGCTTATCTTTAGAGATAGACAGTCGGTTAAATTAGGGTTCCGCATTTTAATGTTGAACTACAATCTGAAAGAAAATTATAACTGTCATCTGTTGTTTTAAATTATTGCAAAAAATGAAAATTTTGGTTTTCGTTATTTTTTTAAAAAAACCATTACAGCTAGACGTTTTTAATTAAAACGTTGTGAAGGCACTTTTTCACAAGGAATCTAAATATGTCATCGTTATTTCCATTGCACCCTAGACGCAAAAGATACAGCATCCAACTTTGTTTTTTCTTATGGCCGCCATTTTGGATTTTACATTTTTGTATCAAGTTTTTTTTTCTGAAAACAATGATGTATCACACAAAATAGTATCTGCCTTACATTTACTCCAAAATTTCCAATTTTTCAATTTTGCTTTGTTTTGGAAAGATAACGTTCGTTTGTTTTAACGAAAATTTTGACAGTTCCGCCATTTCTTGTGTATAATTCACGTTTGTGTTATTCTTGCAGCGAAAATGCCTGTTTTCCAATGAAAAAAAAGAGATATACTGCGAATTTACTATGCTTCGCATCGAATGCAGTAGTCACTACGAAAACATATTTGCAACAACCGAGTTTCAGGTTTTTTCAATTTATGGATAGAAATTTGGGTGAATATGTTTCATTTAATAAACCTATACATAATTATGGCGGTAGGCCCAATGAACATGAACAGGGAATCTTACAAGCGGTGACAATTCACATGATTTTTATAACGAACACCTAAATACTAAGTATACATTTTTTCGTTAGGTACAGGATAATCTTTCGTAGAGGGAAGTTGTAGATTATCTGGACTTACCATACCAAGCCGTTTGGGGATCACTCAAAAAACATAGGTATCGGCTTTACGTGTGTAGCTTTTTGCACGTTTCTGATAAATCAGCTACAGAACAATCAAAATTTCTTTGATAATGTCATATGGTCTGATGAGTGCAAGTTCACTAATGCAGGAATGTTTAATCGGCACATTGATCATTACAAGTCAGTTGAGAACCCACATCGGTTTCAAGAACGGCGACCGCAAATACGCTTCGGCCTTAATGTGTGGGTTGGTTTTTTGGGCGATACAGGTCCTTCTATCTATGAAGAAAATTTAAATGCCCATCGTTAGCTCCATATTGCCCTTCCCCGTTTAAATGCAATCTGGTTCCAGAATGATGCGCGCCGCCCCATTATGCTAGGAGAGTTAGGGAATACTTGTCGGAAATGTACCCCATCGAGTTAACGCGAATAACGGTAACGAACACTAGCGAGCACGGTCGCCCGATCTGTTTCCTCTAGACAGAAAAATAAAACGCCAAGTTTTAGCTTCCGTGTACATAGAATATGAAAGTCGTAGATTAGCAATGGACCAGAGCAAAAACTTAACACTTTTGATAGCAGTAATTTTCGCTTTCTGTAGTGCTGTCACTATCGCATACAGCAATAGAGTTGTCGTTTTGGTTTGAGTGACGGAGCTAATTATTTGTTGTATTAGTCATTATTGTTTATCAATTAATTAAATTTTCATGGTTGTAGTTAAATGTTGGAATAAAAAGGCTCGAATTTTTTAAGAAGTATTTTTAAGATTTTATAATAAAATAATGCAATATTTGTAAAATTGTTATACCAAAATTTTTCAAAATACCTTGAATATTTATCTAACTTTTTTTTTAATTTTTAAAAAATAAGGTAAATGCACAAGTTTAATGTGGATGAAGAAAGCCGTAAAGCCCGCAAGTTAAATAAAATTACAAAATAAACTTTCAAAAGTGGGCTTTGCACCTTTTTGTCAAAAATTAGTTATTTTAATCGAGTTTGTCTATATTTTTTAAAATTAAAATATATAATTGAAGGGGCCAGTGGATGAATGTGTTATGTTACAATTTCTGAAAAATTGAGATATTCAGTGAAACAACATATTAAGAGCACTGTATCATCTTACAAACTTTCATAAGCAAATCAATATTCTTCCTTGATTTTTAGAATGGATGGATGAAGTTGTCATGTGACACCATTTTGTATTCTAAATGTGGAAGAATGTGATATGTGTTGATAAAATGTACATGTTCATCCACTGACCTACTGTATGAAAGTTGATACAAAATAAATGGAAGAATGTGCTAAGTTCAATATAGCATGCGCAGATGTAACATAACCTATATTAAGTGTGACAGATGTCCCTATTTGCTTTTCTACTTTGTTTAGTGGTATTTTTAAGTTAATGAAAGCTACAAAAAGGTTATCAAAAGGCCAAACGATTTTACAATTAGTGAAAAAAGTGAAAGATATGCAACCGATTTCAGACATAATATATGACCTTGCGCAGATATAACATAACCTATACTAAGTGTTGTGTGACAGGTGTTGTAGTCTCTATTTGCTTTTCTATCATTTGATTAGTGGTATTGTTAAGTTAATAAAAACTACAAATATGTTATCAAGGGGGCAAAAGATTTCACAATTAGTCAAAACGGTGAAAGATGTGAAACCGATTTCAGAAATAATATATGAGAATGTATTGAAGATTCCGGTGATGAGTATCAGCCAAATATTTGCGATGAAAGTACTTCAAGTTACAGTCACAATGAAAATAAAGATGAAAAAATTTTCCAAGCACAAGATATTTTTTGCAGCACAGCTGCTAGTACATTAAATAATGAAGGCAAAAATACAACTCATAATGATATGAAAAAATATGCAATGAGTGGAAAAAAAGAAAACAAACACTAGCTAGAGAAAAACGTGAAGCTTATACATCTTATAAAGCAAAAAAAATGGAAGCGAAACATACAGTCTCTATTGATCTTTGTGGCCAAACCTGCAGGCTAAAATGCAATAAAAAATTCAGCATAGAACATAAACGAGTTCTGGACGAGTTTTATAAATTAAATGTAAATGCAAAAAATGCTTTGCTATTCAGAAGTATACGATGTATAACAGTGGCTCGTAAACGAAAAAACACACAAGCATACAAATCAAATTCCTACAAATATTATATTACACTAAACAATGCAGAGAAAGTTTTTTTGCAAAACAAAGTTTTGTTTACTGCGCCAAATAAGTAGAGGTCAAGTGGAAGTAATCAAGTAAAAATTAAAAAAAATGGACAATCAGCTCCATCACAAGATAAGAGGGAACGTCATTTAAATAGACCATACAAGTTACTTGGCTTGGTGGTGAAAGTTATAGTGCAACATATAAAGAAATTTCCGTCAGCAGAATCCCATTATTCTAGAAACGTTACTTGTCGCCACTTTTGAACATGCCAATTATGTACCGTTTAAATTTGGCAGAGTGCAAAGCCGAATTTCTTGTAAGAAAATTGTCTTATGCAAAAAATATTTATGACAAAATTTAATCTATCGTTTACGCAACCTAAGAGTGATACATGCAGTACCTGCGATGCAAGAAGTTTGCAGGAGGAACATAAAGAGAATGCCTTGCCCGCATTCTAGTATTAAAAGCAACACAGAGAATTGCTTCAAAATAATACTGAATGTTGTTATATCACTATCGACCTACAGAAAACTATGCCTTTACGCAAATTAACAACTTCAAAACCATATTATCTGAGGCAACTGTGGTTCTATAATTGGTGACAATAGAAGGTCAAGAGTCATTTATGCAAACCTGGACTGACGATATTGCTGGAAGAGGTGGTTCCGAAGTTGCCAGTTGCTTATACAACTTCGTAAAAACTTGTCAAGAAGTTCGAAATTAACAAAATTTATCTGGTGAGACTTATGTGCTGGCCAGAATAAAAATTTCAACATGATTTGTATGTACCAGTTGATATTACAAGGCCTTTTCAAGAGTATCGACCATAAGTTTCCTGATGTTGGCCACTCTTATCTACACTCAAGACAGACTTCGTCAAAATAGAAAAAAATCTAAGACGCCATGAAGAGATATTTACGCCACAGCAATACCGTGACCTTATAAAATCCTCCCTCAAGAAAAATGCCCTAGTAAACGACATGCAGGATAGTTTTAAAAATGTAGAAACTAATATTATCCAGTCAACTGGCCGTGCTATTTAGATCTATTAAATGGATACGCGTTGAAGATTTTGGATGTTGTCTGTATAAGGCAACGTATGGAGCTTATACGCCTTTCAAAAAAGTGTGCCCTTTAAAAAACACCAAATCACGGACCAATCCCAACCTAGAACTTAAACGGGTGGTGACGGAGACGAAAGTGGGGAACATATCTGACAAAAAAATTGACAACTAAACTAACAACAAAAATTTCCTTTTATATTCGTCAGAATATTGGCATTCAGAAGGCTTATACAAGATATACTAGGTCCCCAGCGTCACTGAGACAAAATTCAGAAACAAATATTTCTTAAAATCGATTTTGTGACAAATGAGCTAAATGTAACATGACATTCATCCACTTGCCCCTTCAATTGTCAACAATAATCATAAATCAACATATGGATTTTCAAGATTATGAATTATAAAAACCCACTTGTGGGTGTTGCCAGCACGGATCATCCGGGTGGATCCATATTTCGCACCTACATTCAAATAATTACTTTAATCAAATTTTAGTATGATGTATATATATATATATATATATATATATATATATATATATATTGTGACACTGATAATCTACAATGCTGGTGGCAGCCGTGGAAACTCACATAAACAGTGTTCGCTTTAAAAACAGATTAAAAGGGCAAGTTTTGTTAGTTTAATTAACCAAGGAGTGAGATAGATTGAAACTGTATGTTTGTTGCACAACTTGAGTACCTAAGCTATCGAACAGCGAAAACCCAAACTCCATAGGTAGTTTAAAGGCTGAGTTAGATTGTGCACGGACTGACAGACGGAAAATCGAAGACATAAGCATATCTCACGTTTTTTGAGAGTCGCACAAAAAAAACCGTTTGAAGTATATGTCCCACTACAATACTAATGAAATCAAAAATAAAAAAAGGAAATATAACACATTTCTGTATTAAATTGTTAATTTGACCGACAACGGGTTACTTCTTTGTTTCGTTTATGGCAGCTTGTATTGTGCAGGTCCGCTGGTGACGTCACGCTTGGATTATAGATATCGCTGAATAAGCAATCTTCATAGCATATCATTCTTCCGTCACTACTGCTTCTAATAAGGGGCGGAGTCAATTACTGCGCTATTTGGTTATGTTTTCTTAGGAGTGCTCATGAAACAATACGACGAAACCTTGTCTCGTTGGTGCTTTCAATAACCATGTCTGCGTAAACTGCCTGGCTGGTATATGTAGCAATGGATATGCCATTTTCTTAGTATTTTGGAAATATTTAATTTTTCGGATATTATAAATAAGAGAGTAATTCTAAAAATGTTCCTTATTTGGTAATATTAGAATTAATTTTTAGGTTAGTGTACGCTAAGAACTTAACTAATTAAAAAATTAAATTAATATTAATTATAAGGATAACGGAAGCTTTTTGTTTAGAAAGGATTATTCTGCGGTCATTGTCCATTGAAGAACAGCTGCAAAAGAACAAGACAAGTTAAAAGAGAATATCGCGCATATCGTTCCAAAATATTTGTGTTATATGATTCTCATTAATATATTAATCGTGATTAAAATTGAGATTTTTTTTTCAACTCGTGTCTTAAATTTTTATTGGAAAATATTTGTACGTAAAATAGATTCGTGTTTTATCTTAACTTGAATACATCCAACAGCCATCACGACAAAGTAAACTGCAAGCATGGTATGTTACCGTTATGTTAATAGTTTACGTTACCTTAGCGTGGCTTTTGGTAGCCTCACTGTTATATAACATTACAAAATCTAGAAGGTCAACAATATCTGGTACGGTCACCTCTGTAAGAATTAGATATACGTTAGAAGGTATGCGATTGAAATAGTTAATCTACATGTAATTAGATATATTTATAACCACTACAATTCCAGAGTAATGGTTGTTTCAATTTACTACTGTCTAAATTAGCAGTAAAATTAATTGTCATTAGGTGTACGATTCCATAATGTTGCGTGAAGAAATTTTCTTCTTCAATTAGTTCAATAAAAAATAACTCTAATTCAAAACTGAATCAATTCTTAAACATTAAATAATTAAACTAATCACCCTTGGATTACAGTCTGTCAATAAGCTCAAAATCAATGAAATCCTTATAAGTTTTCGTGACAAGTTCTCTATATTTCTCATTATTGAACACAATCTAAGTGATTGCGGCTATTACTGTTTACATACTAGTGGAAAAGATCATAAATCCAAATAAATTACGACATCAGGTTAGCTAAATATTTATTAGGTGTTAAAGTTCGAAATCCAACAAATGTATTTTGGTATATCTATATTGTCTACAAGGGCTTTACAGTATCTGTGTCCTTGGAACAAACAGTACGTTTTCTAATTTAATTCCTACAACAAACGAAGTGATTTGCTATGCATATGCGGTATGCGAAAGAACTGGTTTTTCTAGCTTTAACAGTTTATCGATTGTATTAATTAAAAAAATGTTAAATTTCTAAAAACTAGTACTACTACTTCGTGATACTGCACATTCGTATCAAATACTGAACAATTAATCTCAGAAGATGAGATCAGCAGTACAACTTGTGAACATGTAAACGGGTCGAAAGCATACGTTGATTTCATGACAGATAGATTAAAGGTATTTGAAATTATTCAAGCGAAATTATAATCAATGACCGCTTAGGTGCACCAAAATGGTGTCTCAGAGTTTTACGCCCAAACAAAATAATAATAAAAATGTTTTTCAATACAGATCCATACATAGGGTGCATCCCATAAGATTCTACCTTCATATATAATAAACATCGTCTGTTTGAACTGTTAAAAAATTGTTCTCGGGAGATTTCACGCCATTACGTCACAAAATGACATAAACAACCAAGTTAATGTAAAATCCGTTGTTGACCTTTTAGAGAATACCACTATTATTAATATTATGCAAAAGAACAACTCACACTTTTACAACTACGAAAAATCTGATTTTTTAATAAAAAAAAAACTTTTAGATTTACAGCGCTAATGAGTGCTACTACCAAGTTTATACAAACAGTATTATTAGGTATGGACGGAGAAGAAAAGTACAAATGTTCGTATTCCTGTTTTAATGAAAAAATTTTAATTACGCATATCCACAGTTGGTGAAGGGTAACTGACCACGTTTCATATGTAAAAATGTCAACAGTTTGTGTGTAATGTTGCAGTACTTTTTAAATAGTAAATCCATTTGGAGTAATGTTTGTGCAAACTCTGAAAGCGTTGTCATCGAGAACTCTTACCTATTACAAAAATAGGACAAACAGCTATACTCTTAGAAATTATTATGATGGGATTAACGTCACATGTGAATTACGAAGGTTTATAATGCCCAAACGAGTGATGAAAAATCACTAAGGTTCACATGTAAAAACGTTACGTTTTTTCAAAATACGATACACTGTGGTATGTGAAAACCCCAAACTAGTTCCTATACGACGGGTATAGGATTCAATCGATTGGAGAATAGTAGCAGTGTAAAGATTGGGTTGGACGTTTCAACATCCTCCCTAGTTCGATTTATATACAACGGACCAGTTTCTCCACAACGTGTGAATAACTAGAAAAACGTATTTGTTTAAGGATTCTAACTTCTAATAACCAGGTTATTACGTTAACCAACGCGCACTAACGACCCCTTGCGCCGACAAGGAAATAAAACTAGTCAGTTACCACTAAATTCCGACATTTAATAACAATATTTGTAATTTTACAAAGTGATTATATGCGCAACAACAAATCACTCAAAATTTGCATTACACATTTGTTACCTGTATCTAGAATGAATTTCAAAAGCTTACTGACTTAAAAGAAAACAGTTTTGTACATTTGTGCTTAAACCTTCACAATACATTTTTAGCCGAGAGGTTGCCAACTTCACTTGGAATGACTGAAGTAGACACATGCAATTCTTTAACATAGTCTTTAACATAGACGCCCCATCGAAAATGTATTTTCTACTTTCCCAAAAGCTAAAGCATTACCCTATATTAAACTGAGCTAGTTGGACATGTAATGGGTTCGATTCCAGTTATCGTCTACCTTGCACGAGGTTTTTTTCAGGGGTTTTCCTCATACACATATAGTGGCATGATCACTGTGTATACGCAAATCATGTGCGGATATTTAGGTGAATGCTGGGATAGTATATTCCCCCTCAGAACCCTAACTCAATTCCTTCCGATCCTGTCCCGCCCACACCCATACTTAATCCACCACGTAATGTATATATGTACGCTGGGAATCCATCGCTGAAGCTGATGGAGCGTGAAAAACTCGACCTGCCCGCCCTTCTCTTTGGGGAGGAAAGACAACACGTTGATTTCCCTTCCTTCCTATATTAAAACATGAAGGTATTTGAGAGGGCTTGAAATAATGCCTTAATTGTGTTTAACTAAATGGCCGCTCAGTTCCTTATAGTGTTAGACATTCTGAACGTACGAACTAATATCACTATAACTATTGACTACTCACTCAATTATCTTCTATGGCTAGCACGCAAACTCTCGACACCGGACGACGAATTGTTTTGTTACGATTAATTTTTAGTGCGACTAAAATCTACTATGGGGATAACTAATAAAGATGGCGGACGATTAAAGATAGCACCTACACCTCAATTAAATTGTCAGTCACTTCTAAACTGCTTAGAATATTTCAACAATTTTTTTAATAAGCTTATTTACTTTACAATCACCCCACTAACTCGCAATGTGGCTCCATTGTTCTGATAAGACTTAAAGGCCAATAATTATGACTGGAAGTTTGACATTTGGCTAAAACGTACGGAAGCGGTAATTTTACAAATACAATACCTGTTACACACAATATAGGCAACAAAATTAGTTATCCACTGTTGTACCACACGTCAAGATTGATTTGCAAATAGATTCAAAACAATATACGTAAGCGTACGTAACATTTCATAACATAAAATGGCGCATACTGTTAATTGAAGAAAATCCCCGAATCATGCGTGCGTCTACTTGTTTGAAAATAGTCGATATTAATCTGTTTTAAAGAATTTGAAGAATAAAACAACAAAATGTTTAACAAGCCCATTCATTAACAAGATAAAATAAATAACTGCTGTGAAGTAGTATCATTCCTCCAACAATCTTCGTTGTCTTGTACATATGGATCCTCTTTGTTACTGCACTTCTAATATTTACATGCGCTGTGCACTGAAATTTATTTGTCTAACGACTACATTCTACCATATAATAAACTATGTACACTGCCTAGGACTGGCTTGCCAGTCTCCCAGTTAATATCCAATTGACCATTCTCTACCGTGGACATCCTTATGCATTGGAATGTCGTGTACATTTTTTTATAGAGAGCCGTTTGAAAATTTGTCCAATGGATATGATGTACACTTATCCAGAGCTTTCAGATTTGCCACGAATCAATCCAGTCAGATTCAAGAGAGACAAATACTATCCTATACTACTCATACTTTTTAAGGAGTTTCGGTGCGTTCAGTCTCCCTCGAATGGCAAATGAACTAACAGAATCGTATCCAGTGATATCATTAAACTCTTAATAGGGCACACTATCAGTTTCAAACTGTTTTTGGTGTCACTACTATCAAAGTAAAAAGTTCACCGTTCGGTCTATAAATATATTGTCGTGTACCTTTTAGGGAAACTAAAACGCTATTTCCTTCTTTTCTTTTAGTGTATGTTTTAATGTAAATTTTTCCAAAAATTGATCTATAATTAATCGCAGCGACGTCGAGCTTTAAACCGCGTATCTTAACTCGTCGTGTTGATGGTAAAGTGTTTAGCTAAAGGGAATATATTCAAGTGTAAGTAGGTATTGTTATATAAATGAAAGTTCGCAGAAAATAATTTTACAAGCCTATGTAACGTATTAAAAATCAAACATTGCCTTGCAAAAGTATCTCATTCGTACGCGGGCTCATTAAGCCGAAATCTGCTTAAATAAAAGCCAGTAGGGCTCCCTCACTCTTGTATTTGGGTGAATTAGCATTGTTGTTTGTTGTTTATATGTATATTTGTGTAGGTGCCTGGCGAACGGGTACAGGATAGACCTTGGTTAAAATTGTAATAGGAAATTGCCGAGTGTTTACATACTGCCGTGTCCAGATGACCATCAAACACCTCGAATTTTATTTTTTTTGTTGTATAGACGGATGGGTTACCGGAGAAAGGGGCGTTGTATTTTTCTAACCCACTCAAATTTGTATATCGGTCACGATGGCTTTGCTTTAATGAGTTTTTTTTGTGTCAGTTTGTTCAAGTAGAATTGTTTGCCTGAAAACTAATTTCTCTTTATATGAATTTTCTTGTAATTGTACGTATGTATTTTGTGCTTTAGTAGCCACTAAACGATTGTGTACGTGTAATTTCCTTATCTAATTCCTTTTGTCCTTGCCTTTACTGTGCAATTTTAGTGTTGTTGTATTCTGTATGCACCGTAATTTGCCTTATTGTTTTATTTGCTTATTTACTTAAAGACCGGCATGATTGGTTTTAGAGGGCCACATGTTTGGTATTACGAATTTTATTCTGATTTATTTATGACACAATTGTGGGGAATACATGGGTTTTTTTAAATTGTGTTTATGAGTAGCTAAACTGCTCGATATTTATTTTTCTCTTGTTATAATTTTGTACGCACTTTAACCTGATTTAATAGTGTTTTGTAATATATTTAACCCTTTCATTGTTGTTTTTTGTGTTATTTGATTTATTAATGTACTTGTGCAATTACCTATTTATGAATAAAGTGGGTTTTATTGGTGGTTCTTTCCCACAATAGTACATTAACGGGTTGAACCATCATTGCGCAAAGCTCGTTATTTTAATTTGAGTAGTTTCATTTTTTACCTGCCCCACATTGATGCAACACTTAACCTCATCCAGCGTATCTAATTCAAATAGCACAACGTACCTACCACTAGATGGCCAATTATTTTGATCAGATTTGAGGTTTGCGAGTAATTAAATATCAGACTTGTAAATAAATGTTTTAATTATTGCCAGGAAAGTCAAAGTAATGTAGGCAATTAATTTAAGTAATAGTAACATTATTGTCAGTCAAGTCAAGATAAATCACTTAGCGATTGTTTTGTTCTTGAATTTGCATTATTGCAGATAGGTTCAAATTACACTTTTCAAGATAGGGTACTTGGGAGACGCTACAGTATATACGTATATCGTAGAAGTTTCTTACCAAAAAGAAAAATGTCTAAGCCTAGGTCAGCCGAGTTTAAACATATTATTCTAAAGGTAAAACCTTTCTTCCAAGCGGAAAAACATCAACTTACAAAGCGTACTGCGGAATGCTTGGAGATTAGTGAAACTGATGTAAGGGTATCACTTGAAGAAAGAATAAGTAGTACTGCCACAGTGTCAGGAACAAGGCCAAGAAGTGGTAGACCGAAAATAGATATCGGTGATTTTCTAAAGAGCGTTATACGAAGACAAATATTAAATTTTTATATGGAAATAAGGTTTCCAACCATAGTCGAGCTGTATCGCAGATTGACAGACGAGTGTCCGGATTTTCCACAAGTATGTACCACCACATTAAACAGATGGGTAAAAGAAATGAATTTGACATAAAAAATTAGAGAACAGGCCAATCTTGATGGAATCTACTACAATAGCCGCTAAAATAGCGGAATATTTATATTCGATTAAAAGGTACAGAGAAATGGGATGGAATATTTTTATACTGACGAAACATGGTGCGGCGCAAACGATTTAAGAAAATTTGAATGGGTGGAATTTGTTGCCCCAGAAAACCGCGCGAATTTTGATCACACAATCAAGAAATAAACGGATTGAGAGGGGGTATCAAGCGACCTTTTGGATCTGGACTAAGGGTGATTATATTGGATATTGGCAACGAAAACGGCTTGTTACCAGGTTGTACCAAATGCTTCGTTGGAAAAAAAAGTTCGACTGATTACCATGACGAAATGAATAAACAGCATTATGAAGAATGGTTACGATATGTGTTGGGAGTGATCCCTGATAAATCAGTGATTGTGCTAGATCAAGCACCGTACCACACAATGATAGATCCAGATTTTAAAAACCCAACAACTCCCTGGAGAAAACAAAATATAATTTTATAAAAAACAATATTTGCGTGTTAAAATGTTATGGCTTTCAGTAACCCAGTGTGAATTTAATCCAAATGAATTGATATGGGCTTATGTCAGTTGTAAAGGAAAACACAACGTTCAAAATAAAGGACGTTTTGGAACTTTGCAAGTTAACCTTACAAACTGTGCCAAATATGGTTTGGAGTAATTGTGTCAATCATGCCAAGGGTGTAGAAGATATGTACAGAGAAAAGGAAAATGTAGTAGACGTCGGCATAGAACCGTTAGTTATAAATTTAGGCAACGCCAATGATGATGATGATAACGTTTTCAGGACATTGAGGACGATGGCAAAGAAGATAGCGATGATTGTATATAAATGTATTTATTATGTAGTTTGAAAAAAAATAGTTTTCGAGATCTAGAAATTTCGCCTTTTATCGCAATTTTAATATTACGTTCTACTTAAAAATGCATGCATTGAAACCAATTTGCCCCTCTGTATAAATTGCGATTTCTCAGCAGAGGCGACACAAGGTCGCGCGTTGAATTCTCTTCCCCTGTTACCTCTGCGCGCAGTTAGACATTATCCTTGTTCAACGAAAGCAATCCATTAATTAGTGTTTTAATTAATTCATAGATTGCTCTTGCGCGAAGAGTGGTGAAAAATGGTGTTTTCTTGAATATATTTCGCTCTAGTACGTTGCTAAATGTAACAGAAAATACCAAATTAAGTTCACATACACAGAAATAAATATCCATTAGGATGCAGCAAGTTGTTGGATTAAAATCGGCCTAATAGTTTTCGAAATATAAACTTTTAAACTCAGGTGACTTCATGTTTTACTTGGATAGTACTAACGTATCATGGAAGCAATTGGAAAAGTGTAAACACAATATTAAACACACATCTATCATTCGAAACAATTACCAGAGAATAGGTCCAAAGATTTAATTCATTGTGTTAATGAATTGATTTGCTTAATAAACGTTTTGATCCTACATTCGTCAATTTTTTTGTCGCATAATGTTGTTAAATAGGTTTTGTTTTAACAGACAGCATTAACTAATACTGAAACAAGTACAAACACACATGATGACCGGATTTTTGTTATTATCAGTTTCCGACCATCTGTTATCAAGTATTATCTAAGTTTACATTTATTTGTTTGAATATTTGAATATATTTATAAGCCAATTTTGACATGTGGTGCACAAGTAAAAGGCTGATCCTATTTTGTATGTTTCGGTAATAAGTAATAATTTTGTAAAATCAAGCGTGTATGTATCCACGTTTTACTTAAACATTATAGGGTCATCTTGTCGGTCATAAATGTTTGCCTGTAAGTCTTATCATAACGAATAAGCCACATTATAAGATGAACCAATTCTAGAGTAGATAAGCTTTTATAAACGCCATCTATAATAGCTACCTTCGACAGATGGCCAGGATCGATTTTTGACAATTTGACTCATCAACTAACATGTTCTTAACGTAACGTTTAGTCTCCCCGAACTATACCAATACCCTCCTTAGCACATGGGATACAACGGTTATATTGTTTACCAAGATAAATTCGATGATGTAGTCCATATGCCAATCATGTGGTAAATTGATTTTAGCTTATATCAGAAATATCATTCCGAACCGTACATTAAAGTGTTCTTGAATTTCGATTTATACTTTTCCTGATAGTTGTTGAAAGATTCTAACGACCCCCGCTTCCAAAAATGTTGGCAAATTTTCTGGACATGATGCCATCTTGAGGAGTCAAAGCATGAAGGGTATGAGGATCATTTGTAAGAGGCGAAAAGGGACGAGAATTTAGGATCGCTTTAATGTTTACAAGTATTGTGTACATAGTCGCGATTTAAGCATTCATTGCGTTAGTATTTTTCTTAGAAGGAACTTTGAGGATTTAATTCCGGTTTCCCACAATCCACCAAAATGTGGAGAGCGTGGAGGTATCAAATGCGAACTTAGACCTAAATTGGTTGAGTCATCTAACCAGTTTGCTGTTAAAAAAACAGACTGCAAATCATTCAATTCGGGTTGTGCATCCCTAAATTGTATTTCAGCAATAACGTTTTAATGCGTTTATAAATGCATTAGTATTGAGATCACTAACGAGTTCTATGTGAACTACTAAAACCGGACCGGAAGTATCTAATATAGCTGTATACAACTTGTCGGGTTACGCTACGTGCAGATAAAGACCGATAGTATTGACCAGAATTAGCTTGCTGGCCTGCATGAAAATTTGTCTCATGAATATCTCGGATCATGATTTTGGTCAAATAGCGGTTGAACAGTAATGACACCCAGTGCTTCTTGTCATAAAAGAGATGTGAGTTTTTTTATCCTGTCCCTCAAACGTATTAATCCCCGGTGAACAAGAGAGGGACTCTCTACTCCATCTGTTTTTGTTTAATTTTATATCTTCACAGAACTCGCCATATTTGGCTTGACATTGCCGCTTTAGCTGTCTCAAGTTTGCGAAAGGTTACCAATTGACCTTGATTTCGAAGTGAATGTAGCCACAAGCGTTAGGGTATTTCAGGGATATCACAAGATTTTTATTTCTCTCTGGTTCTATTTTCCAATTAAATTTAATTCAATCGCATTTGTAATGGCATAGACCCAATATCTTGTGTATCGATGTGCCAATACATAAGACTTTGGGTCTATGCCATCACAGATGCGATTGAATTAAATTTAATGGGGAAGATCTCGGGATGTGTCAGCTGGATTATCTTTCTACATATGTGGTACAAACAGGTTGCATCAGAACAATCGTGGATTTGTATTACGATCCAATACGAATATCTTCCCAGTGCTGGGGTTCGCCGATAAGCAATATACGCAGCAATGAACATTTAAAGTGAGTTTTCATTTTGTGTGATAATTGTACTAATACGACTGCCGTACATAATTCCAAGCGCGGAATCGTTAGTGTTTTAGTGGAGTTATCCTTGACCATGATGTCGATGAAATGTAAATAAACCCACACCCATAAACCACTTAAAAGACATCTTTATTGAATACCATAGAACAACTTGAGTAATGTTCCAGTTTAGTCCCAATAATTTAGTTTCTGATTCTTCATTTAAATTTGTTTGAGATTGGACATTTGTACAATCGATCAGTATTAGCTTGTGATTATTTACTACCGACCTCGTAATTCAAATTCCCCTTTTCAAAATTAGTTAGAATTGCCGAATATGCTAGTGATATATAGTTTTGCACAGAGTCACTTTGGGCACCTCGCTAGAGAATTCTTGAAAGTTGCGATCACTGGGCGAGACTATTATGCGATGCATTTTGCAATATCTGCGGAAAATGTATAATTGAAAAATCTAAATCGAAATGCAAAATAAATCGTCTTGTATTTTTGGACCCACACGAGCGTATCATTTAAACTTACTTCATTCGTTGTTTTCATAACCCGTCAAAATACTACGTGCAGTCGTGCGGTAAATCTCGAATGATTTACGACAGCGTGATGACGGAAAGAAAACACTACATTTAGGTTTGCTTTAGTTTCGCTGAGGGGAACCTTCGAGATATGTGGCAACTCTAACAACTTTAAGTACGTTTCTTACACATGGATTTTTGCTCATTTTGCATTCTAGTGAACAGAATCGTTTTAATGTTAAGTCGCGCGAATTACACAACGACGTTGTATGACTAGAAATTACTGTTCCCACCAGGATTGATTCTACTTTTTTTCAGACAATTCACAATTTTCGATTTTCCATTTTTTTTTAATTTGATCATCTACGACTTGAATTGAAACATGGTATCAATTATTATAAGTTTTTTTTATGAACGAATAAGGTTCAAAGGTAAATGTATTAAAAATTATTATTAATTTTATTAAATACATAAATAAAAAGTTTACCTCGAGTAGGATTTGAACCTATAACCTGTACTTTGCTAGAGTACCGCGCTAACCAACTGCGCCATCAAGGTTCTAGCCCCAATCGATGTAAATTTTGTCTTTATGTATGTAGAACTGATGTAAATTCTTAAAAACTTATAATAATTTAATGTTAGTCAAGTTGCTTTGGTATGTGTGAATCCTTGCGATATTGCAGGCTCACATTCGATTAATATAAGTAATTTGATTGTAATCTCATCATGTTTAGAATTTACATCAGTTCTACATACAAAATTTACATCGATTGGGGCTTGAACCTTGATGGCGCAGTTGGTTAGCGCGGTACTCTAGCAAAGTACAGGTCGTAGGTTCAAATCCTACTCGAGACAAACTTTTTATTTATGTATTTAATAAAATTAATGATAATTTTTAATGGTATCCATTGTTTTTGATTTGCGTTGGTTCGCAAGATAGGTTTTCGCCAATTATGCAACCCAATTTGATGCCAATCAGTTCCGGCACATTACCGTTTGTTGGTATCGGACTGTAACCCTAATCAACACATCAATGGGGAGCGCTCGTGTTAACGGTTAAATTAAATGCAAACTGCCATCCAACCCGAGTACACGTACCAATGCAGCAGACAATAATACTTGATAATTCTATGAATTTGTGAATAACTGCTTACGGTAACAATGGTAGCTTGTCCAATTAAGACATTTCAGGGCGTCTTATATGAATCCCGTGAATTAAAGTATTTAAAGAATTAAGTAAAATCTTAGCATTCTTCATAGCGTATTATTATTGATTTGCAGACCGAATGATTATCAAGCAGAAAATGTATGAACTTTCTCTTTTATTTCAGGTATTCGCGATTCCAAATTAAGGTTAATTCGTTCGAGACACTGATTTGTGAAGTGTTCTTGTTTACCAAAATTTTACGATTTTGTTTTGGACATATGTTCGAAGGATTCTGCAGAGATTTTTAAGTGTGTTTTAATAATGAGATATTTGTTTTCATACCGCTGTTTCATTAGAACAATGGTTATCAAGTAATTGACATGTCCAAGCCGTGTACGTGTTGAGGAAAAAGGCTGCTTCATTTCTTAAGTATGACTTATAATAATGTAGTTTTTTTAGTAAAGAGGTAAATGTTTCAAAAAAAAGAACAGCTATTGTTGCTACTGACCATTGAAATGTACTAAATTTTATCGGGTAACAGAATTGCTGATGCTTGTGATTGCTCATTTATTGAGGTCGAATTATGATGTACTGGCATTATGAAGTATCGAATGTTTTTTGTATAAACTTTCTCGGGCACGGTTGTAAGTTCAAAGTACCTATCGATCTTCGAATAAATTGTGTTTATTCTTTTGAATATCAGAATCGTCTATATCTTCGATTTTGTTTTGAATTGTTTTAAATTCCTCCCAGCTACTTTCAAATTATGTGAGAAAAAATCAGGTTTGAGTTGGACTACTGCCGTCGTGTAACGAATTACAATATATCAGAATTAACTGTGGATTCAACATGTCCTTTTTAATTGAAATAGAAATGGATTTGTATGCACAATGTGGTTTAAGTAATGCATTAATTGATTTAAACGCTGAGGTTAATGTATGCATTATATGAAAAATAGTGAAAAACACCGGAGGAGGATATAAGAAGAATGTCTAATGTTAAACTCCGATGCCATGATCTCCAAAACCTGCTCTTGTAATTTAGGTCAACTTATGAGAATCCAAAGCGGTGTAGATCATCCGTTGCTTGAATGTTTAATGTTTAAAGCTTCGAAGGTCCAGGTTATTATTTTTCCCATTAACCATTACCTATTTGTTAGCTTATAACTAGAATGAATTTCAAAAACTTACTGACTAAAAAGAAGACGCCAATAGTAAATTTTTCGGTAATTTCGCACATTTATTGCTTAAACCTTAACAACACATTTCTACCTGCGTGGGGGCAACTTTCACTAGAGATAACTAAAGTAAACACATCTATTTCGTCTTTATCGGTATTTCTGCGGGACAACCGTCAACTCGAAAAACGTCTTGAATATTCCCATACTGCCATACGGGAAACGCACAGAACATCACGGTATTTTACATTAGAATGTTTGGGCATATTAGCTACACTCTTCAAATGATGTCAATCAGAAAGACGTAGGTACTTCAAATTGTTAGGGAAAGTTTTTATGTCACGAATATTTGAAATATGAACAAAAACAGAACTTTGGGCGTTTGTACTATATCCACCTACCTGTAACTAACAATGTTAGTGAAACGAACGATGCTATATTTAAATTTGTTATAGTGTTATAATTTTTCTGATATGAACCAAACTTGTGTTTTCAATGCAAACTTCTGTACATTTATTATTTCCCATTGACTGCACTTTTTTATAGACACACGCAATTTGTATTTTTTTCATAAAGTTTCGAGAGAAATGCAAAGTAGGTGTTGTACAATTATTGTTGTCCATTGACTGCCTGCACTTTTTTTTAAGAGCTTTCAATGCAATACTTAACCTTTACCTTTATAAACACACACGCAATTTGTATTTTTTCTCAAATTTTCGAGAGAAATGTATCAGGTGGCCTATGCAAAGTAAGTATGTCGCCATCTGCATCATTAATTTTTTATGTAAAATAAAATAAAAAAAGAGCACAAAAATGCAAAACGGCATCTTTCTATCTTTGTAAATAACTGAGATACTCCGGAATCATAAGAACAATGGGACATATTGTACATTCAATCATTTCGCCGTTTCGTCTACTTAAGAAAAGGGACAAAATCTAAGTAATAAACGCGCATTTAGTAAACACACCTACGTATCATGCCAATTTGTCTCTATTGGTCTATTTAATATCATAGGAGACGTTTATAGCATAACTCTACAATTTCCAACGACTTTATAACAATCATAGCAGGCCTGATAGTCTGAAGTCATCAAAGTTTGAAGCACTGAGGGACACTTAGGAAAACTCTTAAGGATGGGCTGCCAAGATATGCCTACGAACGGTTACTTTAAATTTTTTCATATCATAAGTGAGAGCAAAACAGGAACTAGGAGGTTTAGAAGTCGTGTAGAAGAATGTGGATTGCGGCCGTTTGGTACGACAAGTTGAACCTTGCACTGCATTTGGCTGAGGTGAATGAGCGAATAGAGTATCCTTAGTAAAGGTGTCCTGAGATAGTATCAAAGAATGTAATTCAGCAGCACAATAGCTGATACCGATAGTACAAAGATAGAATTGCTATGCTAAAGGGACCGTATGCCAGTATTGGAAAGCATCAATCCAAAGGTGCGAAATATATTGCAGAAAAGGTCGAATATGTACCTTACGCAACAGAAACAGTTTTCGGGAAGTAAAGTGCTGATTAGATCTGTACAAAAAGGTTATTTTACAGCTGCTTTAGTAGGTCACAAAGGATGGTCATCCCATGATAGATTTGAAGATACAGTGATTCTGAAAACTAAAAATCTGAGACATTCATACTTACAACAGGAAATGATCGATCTTATCCCATGATAGATTTGAAGATACAGTGATTCTGAAAACTAAAAATCTGAGACATTCATACTTACAACAGGAAATGATCGATCTTTTTTAGATTACTACTTCAAGGATACGTTGAATGTCACTTTTGATCGAAATCGCCATTTCAGTATTAATATCTTGATTTGAGATAGTAGGTAGCTTAGTACTGAGTAGCCTGAGGTAAAGTAAAATGAAGAATACTGTCGTCCACAAAGCAAGAAAAATCATTTATGTAAGACACAAAAAGTGTAGGATCTATCTAGCAACGATCCCTACAGTACAACCGGGTTAATACCAATTTCTTATGATAAGAAGCCGTCAACTATGACTCGCATCCGTATTTCCTCAAGAAAACTGGAAACCCAATTGATGAGCATATTAGTTAACCCAAACGAAATGAACTTGAAAAGTAACCACTTATGACAAACTTGTTAATATATAAATTTAAAACTGTTTCACTAGATTTTTTAAATGTATTGTTCCAAAATTGGGTCTCATATGAAAGGAAATAACCTGTTGAATAACTATGCTTAAAGCCATATTGGCGCTCACTAAGGAGTTTGTGAGATTCAAGAAAAGAAAGCACTTGCTGATTGATGGCCTTTTCTATGACTTTAGACAAAATGGAAGTGACGGAAATTGGTCGGTAGTTACAGGGATCGGTCTTGTCGAGAATAGGTTGAACATTTGTTAACTTCCAGGATGATGTAATGTAAAATGTAATTTAAATATTTTACAAATTTTCGTTTATAACATTTCAATAACCAGAAGTAATATACAGACAGACCCCAATAAATATAGAATTATTAACCAAAAGGGAACATAAAATAAAAATATAAAAAAAGACGAATTTTGGAATAATAAATGATAACTACAATTGCGATAATGGTAGCATTAACAGTGTTTCTTTATGCCTTTTGTAAACGCATATGTACAATTTGATTGCATTAAGTTGTTGTGCGTGTTTGAGTTTAATTTGGTAATTTAACGGACTTTTTTTATTTAAAATAGTATTATGTTTCACTCTGATGAGTATGAGCTTGATGCGAACAATAGCCAGAAGGGAAATATTAAAATAAAATAAACGAATACTATAGAACTGGTTCGAATGGGAATCCATCAAAAACAATGTTTTCTTTTTCTCATGAAAATGTAAGAAAAAATGCCACAATTTTATTTACATAAATCGCAAATATTAGTCAGTTTTTTCCCAACCTACGTTCTAAATTTAGTCTGTAAGTGGAAGTTTCAATTCTTTTTATTTCCTCTTGAGTAGTACTGATGTTGTTCATTACAAAAAGAAACGAAACGTACATAAATTTTTCGTTGAGAGCAATCCTATTACGACTAAAAAACGGTTTCTGTTAAAATCTCATCCTATTTTGGTCGAGTTTCATACATCTTTTATGTATCCTACTTCGCATGAGATTCTATAAATGTAATTCTCAAACGATCCTAATAAGGAACATAATTCTATTATTGTTGACCCCTCGTTCGGTAATACCCTGTGTAATACACTAACCTTACGTCACGCTGTAACAAAAGCCCTGGGGTTGACCATCAGCTAAATTTGGTATATAGTGTTGGATAAATGTCGAGTATGTTCATAAATATTTGTAAATGCCACGTAAATGCGTGTATGTGTATAAATGTCGCGTAAATATACGAATATCTGTTTTGCTGTATTTTTTACAGTTATTGTATTATTTCTATCGCGATCGAGTAAAAAACCTCGTAAAAAAACATCTGACGAATTAAAACTTTTATAAAGTCTAAAGGCGTTTTAAAGAAGAATAAAAAATGATATAATCAATACGTCCCAGGCAAAAAAAAAACTAATTAAAGGAATAAACTACCACCTCACTCAAATTTAAATTTGGGTCAATGTAGAGGAAACATTGTAAATTCAATGCGATGGGACAGGCAGGGGAGAATAAATGTCCTGTCAAAATGCAATGTGGATACTGACCCCATTTACATTTTTTTAGATTCGCCGATATTCGTACTCGCCTTACGAACACA
The DNA here is from genome assembly GCA_036346205.1 of Vesta saturnalis. NCBI lineage: Eukaryota > Metazoa > Arthropoda > Insecta > Coleoptera > Lampyridae > Vesta > Vesta saturnalis. Next base: position 366,018 of record JARFJB010000939.1, on the reverse strand, counting down.
TATTTGGGAAAACTCGAAATCATTTTAAATGTCACGTACATATATTTACATAAAAATATTAATCTGTGATCTTGTTAAAGCATAGTTGTCATCAGTAATAAAAAAAAAACCAAATGGTATTGAACAATTTATGTATTTAGTAATTTTACTCTTAATTTAACGATTCTTACATATCTTATATTAACGTTTTATTGATCGCTAGATGTATATCTGCGTAATCGTAACGAAATTGCCAGTATTTCTTCGCCTTCGGCATTAATCGTGCGAGCGTTTGCAGCTTTTTGGGTTTATAATAAGTTTCTTCTGTTTTATTAAATTACAAAAATTCAAAAATTACTACCTGATCAGCTTTATATACTAGTAGAAGGAATAGAAATAGCGAAGTGGATAAAGCGAATAAACTTGTTCATATACTACTACAACATATAAACACGTTCCGGGGGCATTTAGGCAAAATCTACCATCTATTAATAATATAACATAAATCGTACATTCTCATTGGACGTTGCTAATCACAGGTACAGTTTGTACAAATACACTGCTAATAGCAGTTACCTACATTTGGGATCTTCATTTCGCACGTCTTTTATTGCTAAAACGCGGCAAGAGTTGGCTTGTCGCTGCTAATCGGTGGTATATTTTGTCTTAACCCTTCTATTGTGTTCGGGTCAACATGACCCAATCGCGTTTTTCTAATGTGCATAATTCGTTAATTTATTTAAATATTTCGTTGCCTCTGCATGACTTTTATTTCATTACCATAATAACGGGGTACCTAGATTGATATTAGAAAATTATTATTTTTTTTGTAATGCATTTGTTACACTCAGTGTGTTTGTCTATATCACCGGTGGTTTCTGTAGTTCAAACTAGAAGAACGAGAAGCAGATTATTATCATAGACGAATTCTATTTTATTAGTTCTGTTTTATTTTCACAAATATAAATAACTTACATAATATTGCCACATTATTGCGCAATATTGCATGCGTTATTTGCCTAACGGTAAGTTTATTCCTGTTGAGACTTGTCTGTGGCTCCGCGTATAAATGCAGCCAATGAGAATCTGTGTGTTAGTTTCGTAGTAAATATCAAACTTGATGCTACACTATAATAAGAAATACCTAACAATTGAAATTTATTATTGAAAATGTGTAGTGAGAGAGTGTTTACGGAAAGTAAACTTGAGAAACTTTTGTGTGTTTCTTATAGTGCTTCTGAAGAAGAATTTGTCCGAAACCGAGATATATAATAGCGAATCGGATAATGAAGTGGAAGCTACGATTTCAGATGAAGCTGATACGGATACTCACGTAACTTCAAAAGATGGCAATATAGCATGGAATGAAAACACATCAATCGGGAAGGTTATCAGCAGCAAGTATTATTACACTGTTATAAACATGACCTAAATCGACAATGCTGTAAGTTATTTTGTTTATGAAAAAGTAGCTAAAACCTTTTTTTCTAAATATCTCTTAAATTGTTTGACCAATTAAACTAATACTTAGGAACAATGTTCAGAACAACTAGAACAACCTAGAACAACCTTGAAAAGTTTGATTTTCGAAAAATGGGAGGCCACTAAAAAACATTTTTTGTTATATCTTTGTAAATACATCTTTCGGAGAATTCGTACTTTGGAACAATGTTTAGAACAACTAGAACAATTCAGACCAACAAAAAAAATTGGATTTTAAAAAAAATGGGGGGCCGTTATAAAAACCGTTTTCTTGCGTTTTTCTCTTGTTTTTTGGGTTTTAGCCTTATAAGTCTGGAATAATATAGAACAAGCATAGAACAACCTGGAACAACTAAAAAAATATTAAAAATTAAAAAATGAGAGGTGGGCTAACTTTATACACACGGAAAAAGTGAGGAAAGAAAAAAAATCAACAAGACGCAATTCACTAAAAGAAAGGACCGAAAATCTCGTAAACACTGAAACGAATTTAAATTGATGATTTGTAACCATCTACACACAAATTTTTTTGCCCTACCGACAATGTTAATAACAAATAGATAGATGGTAGCACAAGACACAGCATTATAATAGTCATCCATTCGTGATATTCGCAAGCGCACTGTTGCTGTACCTCAATTATAGATATATTAATGAAAACTGTTTTATTCTTGATAATATAATTTGCGATTCCAGTGGTGCATAAAAAATTACGTTTGATCATGAAGGTTTTTTGGGTTCTTCTATAGCGTTAAGGTTATGAACAGTTTGAACTAAATCGGTAAACCCCAATTTATTAAGAAATCTTCACAATTTAATAAGATCCAAATTTTGCCACATAACTATTGATCTGGATTTCTGTTTGGAATTATATTCAATAGTGATTAACTAGAATGTATAATGTACCAGTGAACAAAATTTTACGAAATCGGTCTAGGCATCTCGAAGATCTGACCAACCAATGTTTTTACCCTTCAATCAATTCATGACACTCCAATGCCCAAGCGCAATGTATGTGAGAGGAAAACGTCACGTGTTTCATTATCTCCCCAAGGGGGAGGGCGGGCTGCTTGACCTTTCTAAGCTCCTTCAGCGACAATCATGGATTCCCAGCATACATACGTTATATTTGCATGGTGGGATTAAGGATGGGTGTGGTCAGGATAGGATCGGAAGGAATGGAGTTAGGGTTCTGAGGGAGAAGACACTACTGCAGCATTCGGCTAAATAGCCGTACATGGTGTGCGTATACGCAGTGACCATGCCGCTACATGTGTATGAGGGAAACCCGCTGAAAAAATCTCATGCAGGATAGATGGTGACGGGAATCGAACCCATTACCTCCCGAATGCCAAGCTGGCCGTGTTACCACAACTCTACTAGCTCGGTGTTTATGTGAAACGCCGGCTGACTACTCGTTTGTGCATCATGTAATCATGAGAACTGGCTATATCTCTGAATTTAAAAATATGTACTTTCCTCAACACAGATGATAGACGAAAGGGTTTGAAATATTCGAAAAAACGATCGCAAATTCAGGGACGTGAACACGACATTCTTATCATTTTCGTTTACATGAAATGTACCAGTTATAATCTTATTTATTACTTATCAATTTAACTATCAGAAGTGTGCGTAAGTGTAATTGTAATCTTCTGTCTAGAAGCGTAATTAAGTTCTTTAACATAATTTCACACAAACCAAAGCACTATTTTTTTTCAATTTAACCATTATAAAATAACAATACACTTACGGTTTGAACATTTATATAATGCACTTAAGGTTTTACACAAAATATTGTACATTTTATGATAAAATGGCGAATAAATCTTTACGATGAAAGGTTTTACAGGTGTTCATAAAAAGTACTTAAGGGGTCGTATAAAGAACTTATTTATCAGCTTGCCAAAAACTTTCATGAAGATACTTATATAGAATTGAAACATCTTCAAAAAGGTCTTTAGACTTATTCTGTAAATCTAACAGTTTTTGAGATATCCTCAAAATGAGCCTTCGTGACTTTTATAAAACACCTTTATTTATAAACTAATTTTAACCAAAACTTAACACAATCGAAATATTTGGTGATAACACTTAACATAAAGTGTCATTAAAATTCGATTCGTATTTTTTAAGTTATTGTGGTTACATACATACACCCACCCACTCAATCCCATCCACCCACCACCAGCGCAACCGCCCACCCACCCACACACACGCACGCACGCACCCACCCACCCAAGAAAATGAGCCAAGAATTGAGTTGTACCCCACCAGAATTTCGCGAAATAGCCCAAAGTACAATTGACAATTTATTACCGAAGAAATCAAGTAAAGTGTACGAAAAAGAATTTACGAATTTTGAAGTATGGTGTGCACTCAACATTTCAGATCACGTACTAACCGCCTATTTCGAAATGTTCCAAATGGTTAACATATTCAATGCTAAGATCATGCCGAAACATTAAAAAAGGTGTCGATATTACCAAATATCTAAAATTGAAAGCGCTCCTAAAAAAATGTCTGAAGGCTATGTAACAAAAAAATCCAAACTTATTCAACATGATGATAACACATTTATTGAACGAGCCGATGATAAAACTTGTCTATCGATAAAGGTAAGTTTACATCTTCATCACAACAGCTACTGTATACATTGTGGTAAAAGTTATTTTCATCTTATGCCAGTATTGTTTATACATTCATGTATTAGAATACTAACAAAATGAAATGTTTTTCCAATTCTTGCTAAGTTTCCTCGTTTTATTATAGGTTGATCTGATACTGGGATATAATGGAGCATGCCGGAGGGAAGTGCTAAACAACATGGCAATTGACGACATCGAATATAAAGATGACTTCATAGCAATCACAGTCTCTAAAACAAAAACTAATGTCATGAGGCAATTTATTGTCTCTAATAAAATCTGGATTACTTTGATAAAAAAAAATGCTAGTTTACGCAGCAACTCATCGACGATTCTTTATCACTTTCCGTAATGGATATTGCATTAATGCACGAATTGGCATCAATACCATTGGTAGAATACCTATTATTATTGCAGACTTCTTAAAATTGCCCAATCCCGAGCTATATACTGGGCATTGTTTCGGACGTTCTAGTGTGACTCGATTGGCAAACAGTGGTGGAGATTTGATCACAATTAAGCGTCACAGGGGTTGGAAGTCCTCCACTGTTGCAGAAGACTATATAGACACATCAGAGAGGCGAAAAGTTGCAGTGACTAATATGCTTTCTGCCCATTCAAGTATGACATCGTCAAACATCTATGCAAGTGAAACTCAAGAAAACATAGAACAAAGTATTATAGGTCAAATCCTACCTAAAATTAAAATAAATGCTGTATACAACAATTGTACAATACACCATCAAAATAAGGATTAGGTAAGGTTACTTTTCATGTTTATTCTTCTTCTGTTTACACAAGGCACATTCCCTTACTCATTTCTAGTAGGTTCATAGACATGTCATTTCATTAATGTGTTCGAGCTTGCCATCGGGGTATTTTCAATTCTGAAAGGAACCGTTTATACACACAAATGGTACTACATTTTTTCAATTGAATAAAAGATTGTGCACATTTGTTTCATTGTTGAGAATATCGGGGTTTGCGGATAGTTAAATGCACTGTTCACTTGCTTAATTTGGAAACAGCTTGTTTAATACATGTATTCTCAAATTATACTGCAAAGAAGAAACGATAAAGCTGCGAACCCACTTATCCCATGCCACGCCACCCGACGCGACGGCATCCCACGTCTTACGACATACGACGTTTTTTGCGAGTAGGTGTACTCACTTATCAGACAGCACGCTACGCCACGGCGTATATTTAAAAGATTCATTTAAAAAATTGTGCAGTGGGGTGGTCGGTAAACTCAGTAAGATGGAAAGTGAGTATGCTAGTAGTTCTTCGGATGAATGGGAACAAGAATTGGAGGAATGTTGTGCAGCGATGTTTGTGCTAAAAAGTAAAAAGGAGAGAAGGTACTGGGTGCACGAATTAAATAAAACACGTGAAAAATATGGTGCTTTCATACACCAGTGAAACAACTCGAATTGAAGCGAAACCGAAGTCGTTATCACATGTACTTTCGGTTGAATAAAAATCAATTTGATGATCTGCATACTTTATTAAAAGAAAAAATTGGAAAGTGCAACACAAAATTTCGCAAGTCCATTGGTTCCAGAGAACGATTCGCTATTTGTTTAAGGTGAGTATGAATATAAACCATACCAACATATAAAACATAATATAATAAGAAAACGAAACTCAATAAATAATTATATTTTAGGCCGCGGGGAAGAAAGAGGGTTTCCACGCTATTCCATGGACGTCGAGCAGATCTGATTTGATAGATGTCGACGACGTCGTATCGCATCGGGTGGCGTTACATGGGATGGCATCGGGCAAGTGGGTTCGCGATGCACTGAAACTTACCTACATTTATGGCTTCACAACGCTTTACGTTTTGTAACGTCGCGTCACGTGGCATGGCATGGGATAAGTGGGCTCGCAGCTTAACACATTTAACATAGATACATCATAATCTTATAATACATGATAAAATACATCTTGGGTTACACATATATATATATATATATATATATATATATATATATAAGTTGATGCGAGTATTTTTGGTCTTTGCTAATCTGATAAGAATTAAATTGGTATTTTATTTGGCATATAAGCTCACAACTATGTGCTTCAAAAATTCAGTTAATTAGATATGTATTTACTTGTTCATAGTAATGTTATCGCTACTGATCTAATTAACTACTATCAAGCGAAAATATAATTAGTTCTAGAATTTTATAATAATTGCTTATGGAAACTAGTTGCCAATAACCAATTATTAACAACTTTATTATTCTAGATAATTGATAATTTTACGAAATATTGAATAATAATACATGTTCAATTACAGCTTGGCATAGTCGTAATGCTCTAAATATTATAACTGACATTTAATAAATAATTCTACTAATGCAATTATATATATATATATATATATATATATATATATATCTTCAAATAGAAAATAATAGGTGGTAGTTGTAACAAATAGGTACCACTAATCCGTATTCAACAACTAAAGGGTTACGTTATGTTAAGTGTTTATATTGCCATTTACGAAATTTTTAGTGTTACCAATCCGATAACAATACAGTTTGCATATCGTAATGAGCCACATTTCGATACGCAAATGACGTCACTCGCGTATCGTAATGGATGCATTTGGTGAACGCAAAATAGAAAAAAACATTTTATTTCAGGGATTCTATTTAAACACAGTATTTGCATTTTAAATAACACAACAATATTTTAAAGCATTATAAAGCACTGACTCGTTTCCGATAACGTCATTATCCATGAGTGTTGAATTCTATCAAACTTTTACCAAAGCTTCATAACATTTAATTTTCAAATTGTCGATAAATTAAGCAAAGTCTAAACACATTCCTACATGCATCGGTGTACATATCAATACATTGAATGCGTAAACTAGTCAATATCATCAATAAAACCAAAAATATTTAAAAACGGCTCATTTTTACATGAAACAGCTGAATGATGACATAAACACAAGAGGATTCTTGTACATTCTGTCACACACAATCTAATCTTCACCAATTGTCTTTACGAGAAATTTTTATTGTTTTAGGCATCTTTTGGACCAAACACACAAGAACAATATGTCTTCATTACGTCGTAAGAATTTCTATCAGAACTCTATAAGAACAAAGATAATTCTCTATCCTATTAGATAGAAATAGAGAAAATGAAATAAGACTGTAAAAAGCATTTTAGAAAACACTCTAATCTACTCTAATCCAACAGGAGATTCATTAATATATATCTTAATCGAAATACTCGTAACACAAACACATTCAAGAGATTTTAATATTGCAATTTTATTATCTCATGAAAATTCGCATCAAAAGTGTTTCAATATTTTACGAGATATTTGGAGTGTAGATTCCGTAGTTGTAAATAAGAAAGTACTGGATCAAGATAGCAAATTTCCATATTTTTCATTTCTCGATACATTGAATATACTCCCAAGATTTATCACTCTTGATAACTTTGTATAAAAAAATACAAAAAGAGAAAGAAGGGAGTTTAATCATAGCGTTGATTAATTAAAATACAGCCAATAATTATTATTCAAATCATTATCGGATTGCATAAAAAATTATTTTAACAATGATGTTTTATAAAGTAGACAGCTCGTAAAATGTTTCAAATTTAGAATTAATTAGGATGCGTTGTTAATGTTTCTGTTTGTATTCCGCCCCTTGACATCGGTTTTAAGGAGTGTGGAATGCATTAGTCGTTGGCTATGTAACCATTCCTGAGAGGATTTTCACAATCTCTACCGGGATTTAAATCCGTACACCTTTCTAACAGCAAATTTCATTAAATGATTTAGCATATTACGAAATTCCCACTTTATTTACATTAGTATAAACTGCAATAAATATACATCCATTTTGTATTACTTTACATATAGCGCCCTTATAATTATGTACGAAACTAAGCCTAACAGAAAAATGGTTAATTTTAAAAAAATACTGCTAACACGCCCCAACAATTTCGATTTTTATTCAATGCGTATACGAAGTATTGAACTTTTGTTTTTTTTTATACCTACATACCGCAATAAATAAATGATTCTAGGACGTTTCGTCGCAGGACTGTTCGTCCCCGGATATTCGTCCAGAGGCTGGTTTGTGTCGCGGACGGTTCATCCAGCGGACGTCTCGTCCAGCGAAAAGTATTTTTTTAGTAAAAGCATTTTATTAAAATACTGAACTAGTACTTACATTTTGAAATATACCAAACCTAACCTACCGGCGAGTATGGCAATGTCGAAGTATTACTTTATTTAAGGGCAATATACCTAATATAGCCTACCGGCGAGTAGTAGCCGGCTATGGCAATGCCGAAGTATTACTTTATCTAAGGGAAATTGCACATTTATCGCATAGATAATAAAGTTGAAATATTTTTATGTATTTGTTTTTTATTTAAACGTTTTGTTAGAAATGACCGTAAACATTTTTTAGTTGGACGAACCGTCCTGAGGACGAATAGTCCGCTGGACAAACCGTCCGTGGACGAAAAGTCCGGATACCAAATAAATAAACAACTTAAACTTCTCTAAAATGTGTACACAGATTTGAAATCTTTCCAGATTTTTAGGATTTCAAAAGATTTTTGAGGATTTTTGAAAATCCTTATGGGGATTTCTGAAAATCTTTGTAGATTTTTGGGGATTCTTGAATATGTTTGAAGATTTTTGGAAATCTTCAAGGATTTTTAAAAATCTTTAAAGATTTTTGGTGATTTTTAAAAATCTCTAGAGGTTTTTTAAAATTTTTACGAACTGAAAGTGATTTTTTTAAAGATTACAGGAGATTTGGCGGGAATTTAAGAGATTTTAAGAGACTTTTTTATATTTTAAGGCTGGTTGCCCTATTTTTGACAACCCTTAATAAAAGGGTTTTTTTTTGTGTTTTGGGGTACATTTGGGTTGGTAACATTATTAATTGAAACATTTACTATTTGAAGAACTATCTCTGTAAAGTAATGTAATTCATTGAAAATAGAAATTTCAATTAAATTAGGAGTTAGAAAGCAACACGCAGAAAAACAATAAAAATTATCCATAACACTTTATTTAGCTAGGTAATATATTAAGTAAAGGAAATAAATAACATATTTTACATATTTAATATACATATGTATGTATATTTGGATAAAGTTTTTTTCAGAGCCTTAACTTTTGAATCAATTTTAAGTTTATCTTGTCGCTTTACAAAAAAGGGACTGTTGCCAATTAAATCTATTGGGCCATAAAAAATATATTTTTCGTCGACTTTTTCTTCGCTGGCCAGATATATCCTGTTTTAAAAATTTTATTATAATTTCGTTTTCTAAAGAAATTATGCGACCCAAAAACCAACTCTCCTCGTAAAAAATGGCATAATAATGTTCAACCTTTAATAAACTTTGTTTGATGGGGGGTCTGGTTTAGCATAATCAATATTTGATAAATTTTGGTCATCCAGATTTGAAGCAAATTCTTCTTCCATGTCTTCAACATTGGAGCTTGCAGATGATTCACAGTTATCTTCCGACTCATTACTACTTTCTAAACAATTGTTATTTCTTCGTCGGATTTTTCGTTTCTTGCCTCGCATTTTTGTTTTAAGGGAAGAAGTACCACATTTCGAATTACCTTTTAAACCTCTCACTCTTAAAAGGCGATCATTGCTTAATTTTAGATGTCCACTAGTTTGAAAAAGCCAAACGAGTGTTGATTTTTTAACAATCATAGTTTTTCCTGTATTTAGCGTTACTTTTAAAAATAAGGAGTTAATAATAATAATAATAACCTTTATTGCCCAACAGCAAAAGCCAATTACAGAGCAAACTATATAATATTACACATATACAAAGATTTATATAAATATATAATCAACCCATCAACGTGAGTAGTAACTAATTATGTGTACTACCAATGATAATAATAATAATATATAATAATTATAATGATAACAATAATAACAATAATGCCCACAGAGTTAAGTGACTGTAAACACTAAAAACAAAAATGATTTACAATTTAATATCATGTTCTGTATCTATTTTGCGGGCAGTAAAATCTTTAATCTGTAGAGTTCCGTGACTCGGGTATTCATCTTTTAATAAATTTAAATTTTGTTCACAATTTTCTTCGTCTGAATCAAGTGTCTCCTCTATGCCCTATATCCACGCCTATATTAATAACCGAGTTTTCATTTGAATCATCTGAAAAAAGTTTTATAAATTTAACAATTAAATTAATTTAATTGGTAAACAAAGCATGTTCTTAATGTTTTCATATTTTAAGTGTCAATATGAGACTGTGTTAAGGAGTCTTGAGGAAAATGAAATTTATTTGGTTACTGGTAATTCATACATTTATTATTTTGATTTATAAATAATTTATAAATTTAATTTTGTTTGAATTAAATTTTAATTCATACTAGGAGACTATAGAAGAATTTTGTATGATATGTGTGTAATATTACATACCTATCAGTTATTCAGAATTAAACTAGGCAACTTATAGCAGTTACTGAATTAAATTACTTTTGTCACGATGAAGTTTAAAACATGGAAAGTATTTTATTAGTTGTTAGTTATTACTATTATATTAGTTTTAAATGAGCATGATCAGTACCTTGTTCAATGTTTTCTTCAAGAATATCATTAAATTCTGAGGCTTTTAGAATAGGTTTGTAATAGGTAGTATCTGTTACATCAATGCCTACGACCAAAAAAACTGATTTAATGTTTTCTAAGGCTCTGTTAATAGTGGAACTAATGTCAGCATCTGAGGGCATCACAGTATTATCTGGAGTTTTTTTATTTCCTAATCTGCTGTGACCTTCTCTGGCAAATTCATATGATCCTTAAATCAAAATATTAAATATGTGAAATAAAATTACATCATGACTTTTCTACATTTAACTTTTCGGTGTACTTGGAAGCGTTTTTATTTAAGTAGTGTTTAAAAGATATGTACAAAGTCTTACCTGATTCTTTTGATATTTTCTTTAAGAGCTCAGCTCTATTAAGTCGATGAAGTACCTCAAACATAGAAAAATTTACAATGGTTGAAAATGTACTGGTAAGGGACCTCGAAAGCCTAAATGTTTTTTCGCATGATTGACTACTTAGTAGCCATGGACAAAATACACTGCTACGATTTTTTCTGCATCTTCTTATATATGCAATAAGACAATGTGCATTTATTTCTATACAAGTATAGCAATTTAAAGTTATAAAATTTTTGGTCATTATATGCTCATTGCTCTTTGAAGTTGTATACCTCCAGATTCTAAAGAAAAACACTGTTGACAAAAAATTTGAGTATGCGATTTATTGGAGATAACTCCTTGTCAAGAAAAGCATCAAGTATGTATTTCGACATTTTTAAAAATGTAGCAGTAGCTTTGCTGCCAGGAACGTATGCTAACAAGGAATCTTTTTCTTGGGTCATTTTTTCAAAGGAATCGAAATTAATTTTGTCAGAAAGATTTAACATAGAATGAGTCAAATGGTGTTTATCTTTAGACCCAGTTTGGATTAAAACTTTTAAATGCTCGCTAGAAATAATGTAATCTCCTAAGGTTAGTATTACTGTTTCTTTTAGAAACACTGTTTTAAGCATTGTACCTATGTGGACAGTGTCTTGAATACATAAAGGCTCATCATCACTGAAATCTTTAACAAAGTACCAATCTGACCTAACCTCTGAATCAGGAATTGGAAGTCGAATGCGTTGTTTCATTACTTTAAGCATCCGGCAATCACCATTGGTAGAAAATCCTTCAATACAAATACCTATCTCATTTGCCAAGTATGTAATTTTGCTCCATCTTTTGCCTACATCTTCGGCGTTGAATTTATTATTGGTTCCATAGACACATAAGCAACACAAAACCAAAAGCGTTATCTGTTAATGGTTGAGCAATTATTATATTAATATAGTTAGATTTAGAATCTTCTTTAAAATAAGATTCAATTTGTTCCAATGATTGAAATGGAAAGCTGTTTAGAATTGTCATTCCAACTTCATCCAATTTTGGGGTGAATCCAATTAACTGATTATTTTTGGGACAATACTGAATACGGTTTGTCATGGCAGTTTGATCTTCGCTTAACCAGACTTTCATGGGGTATTTGTTATTTATTAAACATTCTTTTAATTCTGAAAATCTTAGCTGCCCTTCTTGAATAACCTGATTCTCTATTATCATTTTTTTTTATTGTTGATGGGCTTGGAATAATGTTTTTTCGATTTAAATGCAGCGTTTCGTACATTAAACGGCCTCCTGACAAATACAGCCATGAACAGAATTCTTTTAAATTTTTCTCATATCTTTGCCCCTTGTATTCACAAGAATTTGTATTTTTTACTAAAGCATGAAAAAAACTAGACACTTTAGTATTATTTGTTATGTCTAGGTCAAGTAACGTAATAGAATTTCTCACTTCAGGTGTAATTAGTACAATATTATTAAACCCGTTCTTAATTTTGTCGACGATGGGAAAAAGTCAGTTATATTGTAGCATCCACCAGCAGAATATTTTAGTTTTCTATGATTTCGTTCATTGCGGTTGTAAAAGGAATCCTTCCACTTTGTATGCAATGGAGACATTTGTGGTAGCTGGCAGGCATTACTGACCTCGACCCTCTGACTTGTAAGTTTGTCCGACAACATATTTGAACTAGTCCAGTCCAAACTTTCAGACCTACTTTCGCTTGTTTCCCCCTTATTTGTAATTAAAACCGATTGACTATTTTCATCTTCAGTTTCAAATCAATTCTCCGAGCACTCCCCAATTACAACGATTTCTGGACTTTTAGGAGTGGGTACTGAACTATGATTTGTAGATTCGGTAGTTTGTTTGCTATTCTGAAAGAACAATTCGATTGAATAGCTCGATAGCTTTTTAGATTTGTTATTTTGTAAGCTTGGCAGGTGCGTTCTAAAATGTCTGTGAAAATTTGATAACATCCAACTGGCCCGAGGGCTTTTAAAAATACGTATGTTTTGTTAGCATATAAAACATTTTGCAAAACAAGTATCCTCTAAATCGACTTCAAGTGTGAGTTTGTCAAAATCTAAAAGTAATTTCGGCAAAACTGCGTTTGGTACTTTAGACCTGAGAGACCGTACATATTCTTGAATCCACCTGATGGCCTTTTTTAAAATATCGTGGAATCTTGGACGGACGACTGTGATGCCGTCGAAGATGTTTGAGACCAGTCAGATGATTCATTTGGTTCGCTCGATGCATTTTCAGCAATTACAATATTCCTTGATATTTTCGACTTTGGCTTTAATGATAAATAAGAGCTTTTTCTGCGGCTGACAACATTCGACTGTTTTTACTTCTCCGCCGAGGATTTTTCCTCTGGTTTTTCTGCCGATTTCTTTTTATTTCCTTCAAGATGTTTACATACAAAATTCCTGAATTCTTTTTATTTGTCCAGGCATAATACAAAAATGTGCTGGGTTTGACTTAAAATAGCCCAGGTAATGTACCATGTTTTCTGGGAATAAATTGGCGATTTTATTTCTTCCAAATTCTTCTACATGTTTTATATCATTTTCATCGATTTCTGCAAAAGACATGAAATTGTCAAACCCTACCAATCTAAATAAGTTTTCGATGTACTCTGGTAGGCCTATATTGTATTTCTTTCGGAACAAAATGAAAATATCTTCTCCGGTACTATTCTGAAATTAATAATAATAATAATAATGCTACGCCCCCGTTGAATAAATGTTATCCCTAATCTGATATAATGCAGTAAATAGTATTCTTGCAGGATTCCCACATACTACTTTATCAAAATCATATAAGTAAAAAACGGTAAAAAATTTGAAAAAAATTATTATTCCACCACTGGTGGGTAAACTTTGTTTATATTAAAAAAAATCATCCTCCTTAGTCGAGAGGTTGACCACATAGCCTTTTATTGTACACCAAATTTGACATTCGCCAAATTCGCGAGATACTCGGCGAGATATTCGTAACATTTGCAGACATTCGCAACATTTGTAGACATTCGTTAAATTTGCTGAAATTCGCAACATTCGTTACTTTCGCTAAACATTAATATCATTCATCGAAAAAGTTTTATTCGTCTCATTTGCACGAAATTTCAGTTATCATTTGTTTATTAAAAATAAACTTAAATGTGGACCATTTTAATATTATAATACTTATAGATACAAAGCAAAAACATATTTAAAAAATATAAAGGAATTTAAATTTTTCAGGAAATGTTTTGTATGAAGGTCCAAAATAATCTTCGCATTTTTCTTTTGGCATCAAATCTAAGTTAATTTTTGACGAAGATCTGTCACTCTTTGGCTACTTAAAGCGAATTGCATTGGAAAGACTATTCATTTTAAGAATCTTTTTAACGAGGTTTTTAATGAAAAAGGTGGAAAAAGGGAATGCTAATAGACAATATTTGTGTTCAATTTAGCTAAAAAAATATGTGTTCGGATTCAACCGGTTCCATGTTAATCGAAGTTTGAACTGTTACTGCTAACTTGCACAAACGCTCAAATGCAGATTTAAAAACGCATGATTGGCATACAGCTATTATCCGACTTCGTATCCGACAGTCTACCACGCATACACGCATGAAAACAATATTTCATTTTGATTATTCGCATAAATTTATTTTTAAAAATATTTAATAAAGTTAACACAAGTAAGTATATTGATGCTCACATAATATATGATTATATTAGGTCGAGTATTAAGTATTGATTTTTGCCAAAACTTAACTAATTTATACTCTATACTTACTTACCTGAAGGACAGATTGAAAACTCAATCTCACTTATCTCTTCAGCGTCTTTTTTCTTTTCCTTGATCACAAAATTAAAAAAATATGCAACGAAAAACACAGAACATACAACATTATTACGCAACTATTGCCACTGGAAACTACTGTTTAAGGTGCAGTGTGCTGCGCGACTGACGCCTGACACGTCTGAACAAGTCCGAGTCGGACTGTCCGACGACCGTGAAAAACCGAGTGAAAAACTTATCGAATTTTAGGGGATTTTATGGGATTTCATGACATCTTGCAAAGATTTTATGGGGTTTCTAAAGATTTTACGGATTTCCAAAGATTTTACGGGATTTTTAAAGATTTTACGGGATCTTAAAAGATTGTATGAATCCCAAGAGATTTTAAGCGATTTTAAGAAGATTTCTGAAGATTTTATGGGATTTCAAGCAAATTGTACACGGATTTCTAGCAGCCCTCGGTTATTTTAATCGGTCAAAAAAATCGAAATTGAACCGAGACCAGAAATATCCGATTTGAGGTCCCCCGAGTGTAAAGAGTGGTTTTTGAAAAATGTCGTGTATGTGCGTGGGTGCGTGCGTACGCGCATTTGTGTATTTGTGTGTACGCGTGCGTGCGTGTGTGTATGCGTGGACCTGTGAGGAAACCACTGACCTATATTTCAAAAACTTGAAAAGCGATTGATTGCAGTCAAATTTGATATAACTATTTAAGGTGTAAAGATCTAAACCCTAGTGGTGGTAATTGTGACTATTTTTTCGGCCGCAATAACTAAAAAATATGTACAGCGCCTGCATTCAAATTTGACACAAGTGTTTAATACCTAAATGTTCAGACTTTAATAGAATTTGGTGACGATCGGCGCAAGGAATTACGGAGTATAAATACATCAGGAAAATTAGGTTAAATCGGAGTGAACTAAGGTAATGCGAAAAATGCGCCAGTCGTTAGGCAAGTGTATAATTTGTTATAATTATTGTTATTAAATTGGTTTAACAAATTATATTAGTATCCTCACTTCTCGTTAATTATATTGTAGGTAGCGCACCGCGAAAATTTTATTATTATAATAAACATGTTCAAATCGCAATACCGCGATAGAAGGGTTAACGGTGTTTGATATATTTTATTATATATTAAGTCGTAATTTGATAATGTTTTCTGGATATTTTATTTTCTGTATTTTACGTAACTGATATTTGAGTAAGGGTTGAAAAAAAAACACATGTTAGGATAGAAACAGATGTTCGCTCGAACTGCTTTATTGAGGTAGTATAACGAATCTTTGAAAGTCGCTGTATGCACATTCTTCTGGTAAACTTCACAAATGTAATAATAAATTGTATCGGTATAGACCGCTATCAAAAGATATCTTTGTGGGTACGTTGAAACTGGAGACCTTAATGTAGCGCGCGCTTGTTACGGACGAATGCATATTTTTAAAATTAAGATGTCGTGCAATAATTAATATGAAACTGTTCCAACGTAAATTAATGTTTCTTTTTTTTTACTTTTGTAAGACGGGGGTTGATTTTCGAGAGTACGCATGGCTAGTTGGAAACCAGAGGGGAAGGCGGCTGCTGTTGAAATTTTGATCGAACCGGATTGCTTTTATTGATTTAATTAGAAACCGTTCGGTCTATAAATATTCTGTCGTGTACCTTTCAGTAAAACTAAAACGCTAATTCGTTCTTTTCTTTTTGTGTATGTTTTAATGTAAATTTTTCCAAAAATTAATCTGTAATTAATCGTCGCGGCGCAGTTTTAAACCGCGTATCTTAACTCGTTGTGTTGGTGGTAAAGTGTTTAACTAAAGGGAATATATTCAAGTGTAAGTAGGTATTTTTATATAAATTAAGGCTGGCAGCAAATAATTTTACATGCGTATATAACGTATTAAAAAACCAACATTGCCTTGCAAAGGTATCTCATTCGCACGCGGGCTCATTAAGCTAAAATCTGCTAAAATAAAAGACAGTACCGGGCTCCCTCACTCTTGTATTTATGTGAATTAGCATTGTTGTTTGTAGTTTATATTTATATTTCTGTAGAGGCGGGGCGTGGGCGAACGGGTACAGCATACCGTTCTGGTTATTAATTGTAATGTGCAATTTCCGAGTGTGTACATACTCCCGGGTCCAGATGACCACCTCGAATTTTATTTTTATTGTTGTATAGATGAATGTGTAACCTGAGGAAAGGGCGCTGTATTTTTCTAACGCACTCAAACTTATATATCGGTCACGATGTTATGATCTATTTATAACTTACCCTTGTAAGGCTTTGTTTAATGAGGTTTTTTGGTGTCAGTTTGTTAAGTAAAATTGTTTGCCTGCGAACTAATTTATTGTAATTACGTATGCATACTAAGTGACATAGAAAGAAGAACGGAATATGTTTGTTTATGTTAAGATAATAAATGATCAATTTTTTATCCATATTACTCTAGCAGTTTTTGCGTTAACCTCTTTCAAAAACATTTACAATCACAGTCTGTGTTCGGGCATGGAACCAAGAGAGCCGTACACGAAGAGCAAGGGTACAGGATGTCCTCGAAGAACCACAGAAGCCGAAGATCGCCGTCTTAGAGTATTGGCTCTACGGAACCGCTTCTCGTCTACACGGGCGATTGCGGACCAGTGGTTTGCAGAACATGGAAGGGCGATTGGGATGCGAACTGTTTATCGCCGGATAAGAACCTTTGGACTCTTCATACCGTCCTCATTTTGTGCTACCACCGACGTGATCGTCTAGCGTGGTGTAGAGAACGGGCAAATTGGGACCAAGAATGAAATTCAATTGATGAGTCCAGATTTTGCTTGGGCATGTATGACGGTCGTGCAAGGGTGAGAAGACGGCGTGGTGAAAGACAAGGCTATTACTATTGGAAGTAGGTCACCTTCAGTCTGGATTAGAAGTAACATGACCGCTGCGCGCTACATCCAGGAGATCGTAGAAACCCATATTGTATCTTATGTTCAGGCCATCCCCAACAGCACATTCCAACAAGACAACGCACGACCTCATGTTGCTAGGGCTTATTTGGCTAATTGTGAGGCCAATCAAGTTGCTTTGTTGCCTTGGTCACCGAGATCTCCCGATCTTTGACCCATCGAGCACGTCTGGGATATTATGGGAAGAAGATTACTCAATTTACCCCACCCCCAACTCTAGTGGCTCTGCAGCATAAGTTACAGATAGCATAGGATGAGATACCTCAGGAGGAAATCGATCACCTCATTAGAAGTATGCCCAGACGTGTTAATGAGTGCACAAGAAATCGTGGTGGCGCAATACATTATTAAGTTAACAGTTTAATTTTTATCAAATTTTGATCACTCGAATACACTTGAATACCAAAAATTGTTCAAATATATTGATTATTACTGGGTGTTCTTCTTTCTATGTCACTTAGTATATTTTGCGCTTTAGTAGTCACTAAACAATTGTGTACGTGTAAATTCCTTGTCTGTTTTCTTTTGCCCTCGCCTTTCCCCGATTATCACCTGTGCAATTTTACTGTTGTGGTATTTTATATGTACCGTAATTTGTCTTATTGTTTTATGTGCTTATTTACTTAAAGACCGGCACGATTGGTTTTAAAGGGCCACATGTTTGGTATTACGATTTTTATTCTAATTTATTTATGACACAGTTGTGGGTGTGACTACATTGTTTTTTTTTTTGTGTTTATGTGTAACTAAACTGCTTTTTATTCATTTTTCTCGCAATGCTATAATTTTGTACGCATTTTAACCTGATTTAATGGTGTTTTGTTATATATTTAACTCTTTCATTGTTTTTTTGTGTAATTTGATTTATTAATGTACTTGTGCAATTACTTATTTATGAATAAAGTGGGTTTTATTGGTGGTTCTTTCCCACAATAGTACATTATCGGGGTGAACCACCATTGCGAAAAGCTCGTTAATTTTAATTTGAGTAGTTTCATTGTTTACCTGCCCCACATGATGCAACACTTACCTCATCCAGCCTATCTCAGTCAAATACCACAACTTACCTACCACTAGACGGCCACTTCGTTGGATCAGATTTGAGGTTTGCGAGTAATTAAATATCAGACTTGTAAATAAATTCTAACGTTTTAATTATTGCCAGGAAAGTCAAAGTAAGGCAAGCAATTAATTTGAGTAATTGAGCATTATTGTCAGTAAAGTCAAGATAAATCACTTAGCGATTGTTTTTTTCTTGAATTTGCATTATTGCGAATCAGTTCAAATGACACTTTTCAAGGTAGGGTACCTGGGGGACGCTCCAATATATAAATTGAGACAAACCTGATAATCGTCCTTCCCGTTTGATTTAGTTCAAAGAAAGAAGTTCAACCAGTTACCTGGATAGTCGATTACAGTAAAGGTGAATATTAATTAATTTTTATTTTCGTTTTAATTAATATCAATTCGTAGAGCGTATCCTAAAGGTTCGAATCAGAAAACAGGTAAACTTGTTTTTAATTCAATTAACATTTGTATTTAAGGAACGAAAAAATATAAAAAAATGTATAATTTAGATCTAGTAAATCTATGAAAATATTTTTTGTTTCACTTTTCATTTACTTATTTTTTATCGAATCGACTCAAATAATTGAACGTGAAATTGAGTCGGCTGACTCAAATTTTTTAATATTGTACGTGTACGTAATTATAAGAAGTTTGATTAATATTCTTACCTAATTCGGTATAAATTAGTTGTTAATATTGACATTAGGTGATCTTAGTTGGCAGGTCTGATTTTTTATATAGAATTTAATAATCACAACATACGGTACTAATAGAGTTCCTAACCTATGTTACAATGATGTACTTACTATTGGGATTTATTCGTTGGAATACATACTTTTCTTTTCTCAAAATGAGTTTGGCATACATCTAACAAAATCTTGATCTGCCGAATAATTCTAATTGAAGGTGGATCAGATGCAGTTTTTCTGTAATTCCTTATATTGGGTAAACTTTTTTTAAAAAAATGGAGCATTTTTTAAATAAAAAAAAACCAATACTTTTAATTCTCAGAATCTTACAAGATCTTCTTAATATTTTGTAGTCATTTTTACGTGAGATCTAATGTATTTTTAGAATGCTTTTATTTAAATTAAAAAAAAGACCCATTGTTGATATTTGGTGATAAAAAGACTATAGCCACATAGTTTCTTACCGTAATTCATGAGTTAGCATGTGTGATAATTTTTTTACCGAATTTGATAGTCATAACATAAGGTATTAAGAACAGAGTGCCTAACCTACGTTACAATGATGTATTTACTATTCCGAACTATTCGCTCAAATATATTTTTTTCTTTTTTCACAATGACACCAAAAATGACATTTAAGTTAAAATCTAAGTTTGTTCGGTACACATCTTGGTCTGGCGCGTTCTATAATTGAAACTTTGTTAAACGAATCAAGCCTGTTACAAATTTAAAAAAAAACATGCGTGCCAACCGATACTTTTAGTTCTCAAAATTTTTACAAAATAATCTAAATATTTTGTACACGTTTTCACGTGATAGATAGCTAGCTTATATATCTTGAATATTGCCTTTATATTTTTACATCGTTGATGTTAAATTTTATATATAAATTTCGTTGGGGAAAAGCCAAACGTATTGTCTCTATGGGAAATAATTAAATTGTATGGTTTTAACGCGATGGTTATAGTGTGGGACTATTGATATCAAAAATCCATATTTACATACCAATTTCGTGAAGGAAAAGGCTAAACATACTACGTCCATGCACAAGGTCTACAATTTTACAGTGTTGGTCTTACTACAAAACCTGGATTTCTGATACCGATTGTTTCTAGTTTTTTTTCTCGTGTGATTTTGGCCCATTTTTTGTGTCCAGTTGTGTAGGTGTGCTGTATGTACTAAATTTTTGCATTTGCTTTATAATGATAAAGGATTCTTAAAGAATATAACTGTCTTATGTCCAAAAGTTGGATATAGCAATGATTTATTAAGCCGTTTTTGCAAAATTTTCTTTATATATTCCACCCCACCCAACGATGCCGTATTGTAACAATGGCTCAACCAGTGAATGGTGCACTATTTTTAGATATGTTGGATCTAAAACTTTGTTTAATTTTTTTTTTTATTTAAATAATAATGTTTTCAGTTTTTTATAGTTTTCATCTCATGTATTTTCCATTTCAGGTCACTATGTATCTAGATAAATTTCAAAATATTTGACATGAGTAGCCGACTGAATTTGATAATTTTGTACATTAGCTTCGATACTCAAATTTTGGATGTAAAATCAAAACTATTGAATTTATTGATAGATAGGTTTTGTCAAAACATGACTTGATAAGTGCTAAGTCGTCTTGGCATTTCTTACTAATAACATTTATTTTTTCGTGTGTTATTAATATATCATCAGCAAAGGCAAGAATCGTATCAATGGTACTCAATAGCAGTAATTCATTTATATACACCGAGAATAGTAGAGGACCGAAAATTGTACCTTAAGGGATACCATAAAGCTCTTTTCTTGGGTGACCATAAACATTGTCAATACTAACAAACATACTAGATTCGATATAGTAACTTTTTATTAAATTTAATGATACCCCGCGAAAACCTATCCAAAGAAGTAAGAAGTTTTTTATGGTATACTATATAGAACTTCAATTACTTTTTTACTGTCGCCCAGTGAGTTATACTTTTCATTTTCTGCCTTTTCTGTAAAAACTCCTGAATTAAATCCATACTGCTTTTCGGATAGAAACTTAAATTTTTTTCGAAATGTATCTATTCGAATCTTTATTACATATTATTTGTTATATTTGAACTTAAGGAGATTGGCCTATAATTAGAAATTTCGAATTCGTCTTTACTAATTATATGGGTATTAGTATTTTCATGTAATTTGGAAACGACTTAAAAACTTCTGAATTTAAACCTTCGATACCAAGCGTAGGCTATGGTATATTATTTGCTCTTTTTGCTCCAATTTCAGTAAAATACAAGTTCATTGGAGATTTGCTATTATTTGTTATTATTTCATCGCCTTTGCTAAACTGAAGGCTTGGTTTATGTTCTTTTATTTTTTTGTCTTTTTCGCAATTTTATTTACCACTTCCCAAACATTTTTACTTTCGTTTTTATTTTTCTATTGCTGTTTTAGTGCAAGGGGTTCCATTTTTTGTTGTTTTAAAATTCTATACAGGCTTGCACATGTTTCAATGCCGTTTTTAATTTTCATAATAAATAAATGTGTTGATTTATATTGGATAACGTCTAATCACGCCAATTTTGTTAAGAAATCGACCAAAAGTATTTTCTAGATAAGCAAGAACTAAATTTTATAGTTGTAAGGAGTTGTTATCTTTTGGAATTGTTGATGTCAAAAATCCTTTTACATACCAATTTAGTTGGGAAAAAGGCTAACGTATTTCCTAAATGAGCAAGAACTAAATTTTATGGTTTTACGGTGTTGGTTAGTGTTTGGGACTAATGAAGTCATACATCCTATAAACTAATTTCGTCGAGTAAAAAAGCTAAATGTTATGGTTCTAAAGGGCATTGGACATTATTTAGAGCCATTGATGCCAAAAATTCGTATTTATACACCAATTTCGTTAGGCCAAAAGTACTTCCTAGATAAAAAGAAACTAAATGTTATGAATGTACGATGTTGATCACTATTTAAGACCAGTGTAATCATACACACCATATGCACCAATTTTGCTAGGTAAGCGGCCAAAGTTACTGTGTCAAAAATCACGAAGGGAAAACGGCCACACGTATGGCTTCGATGCGCAAGAACTAAACTCTATGTTATAGTGCTGGCTATCACTTTGCAAAAATCGCCAATTTAGTTGGGAAAACGGCCAAAAGTACTTTCTATATAGGCCAGAACTAAATTCACATAACATTTATATTTGTATGTCAAGTATGTTCCAAAAAATATTTGGTATGTCACAATGTTCACAACCTAAGATTTTATAATAGTGTTTAACCTATGTTACAGTTATGTACCACTATTAAAAAGTGTTAGCGTTAGTTGCACACTAATTCTTTTAATCCTCTAAATGTTAAAAAATAATCTTAATGATTACATAAAATATTGCAATTAAAACCTGATAAGAATAATAAAACGAATAATTGATTTAAAGATATCTGCATCAATATAAAAAATGAATATTTTATATTGTCTAAAATAATCCTCATTCTATTAAGCAAGACGTATTATAAACAAGCACCCGTAAATGGTTATTATGCGAATTAGGTTAGTAACTTTATTTACTTTTCGTTGGTGTTTACCTGTTAGCTTCTAATTCTCGTGTATTATTTTCTGTTTGTGTTTATTACGTATTTGTATTTTTAACCAGCAGAGTTAGTTAATTAAATTAAAAGTAAGTAAATTATGCATACGGTACCGATTGATTAACACAACTTTCTGTACCCTTATTTAATCCTCAAATAGGGAAACTAGAACGTAATAAATGTAAATAATCCACATTTAGCTATATTTTTCTGATCAACGTGTTCTTATATTTGGGGACTTAATACACCTACGTGGAATAATAACCAGCATGATAAACGTACACGTATAACAAATGATTTTATAAATGTATTGAATTTAAAACAGCTTAATACTGTTTTAACGCATATCGCAAAATGTAGTAGTTACTCAGTAATTTATCAAATATTATTGCATCTCAAGATGAAGACCTACTATAGTGAATGTTGATACTTATCCTCTAAATCTGGAACTTAACGTCTTCTTATAAATTCCAAAAGTTTCATGTTAAAACACTACCAAATAAATTTAGCTTTAATAGAGGCTCAGCTATATGACATTACGCAAATTGATTGGTCAATCTTAATTTATATAAATAACTTAGACTGTGCCGTAACTGTGTTTAGTAACCTAATTTATGCATGTGTTCGTCGAAGTGTACCACTTTACCATGTTCACAACCAAAAGCATTTTCCTAAATGGTTCTCAAGTGAAACTTGTTAAGACTAAAAAATTTGTATTTAAAGAAACATAGAAATTGTAACAAGGATTACTATTTTCTTGAATTTAAACGTTTAAGAAAATTGAGTAAAGCACAAATAAAAAACCGCAGCAAATTGTATCAATACTTCCACATCAAAAAATCGGTTTTTTGTAAATAACTCGAAAACGATTATCTTTACAAAAAAATTACAACAATGCTTTTCGATCAAAAATTTACTTTTCTAATATCAAAATTTCAAAAAAATTGTGTGGGTGGGTTCCAAAATCGGGTTATTTGGAAATATTTCGAAAATGACAAAATTTTCGAAAAATTCCAAAGACACTTTTCGTGAGAAATTTTATTTCCTATCTAATCGTATTTTCACTTTTTGAATATGTTAAGTAGTTCCGGAGATATTTAGGAAAACCGGTTTTTTAAAGTGAAGGTTTTTGCTAATATCTTGTAAACCGTTTGTTGTACAAAACAATTATCGGGACAAAATACTCACAATTATATTACTAATCACATATTAAAAGGAAAAAAATCTAAAAAAATAAAAATTTGCAAAAGGGGTACTTACCCCTCAATTTTACCCCTTCCCCCATACCCCGCTGACCTCAAAAAGTCGCTTTGGGTAGTTGACATTATATGTGTGCCAAATTTCAAGTTGATATGTTAAGTAGTCCTTGGAAAGTTATGGAGTACACAGACAGACACACAAACAAGATTTTTTGCTCAAATTTTGTTTTTGGACGTTTTCGTTTCTTTGCTCAAATTTTGTTTTTGGACGTTTTCGAACATTTTAAAGCGATTGAGCAAATAAAAATTTTTGAAATTTTTTTAGCGATACAGTACTACAGTAAAAGGATTATAAAGCATTTCACGCTCTACTGTTACTAATCTCATGTGCATAACAACACAAATTGTTGAAGCCATTGACGCCGAGAGACAACTAAACGACATGTATACAGACATATCCAAGGCTTTTGACCAGATCAACCACCGCATTCTTTTGATGATATGGGATTTAGTACTGATTTTATTGATTTTCTTACGTCATACCTTTCTAATAGAACGCAATATGTTACTTACAATGGATATATATATATATATATATATATATATATATATATATATAAGTTCTTTCCCTCGACTTCTGGTGTGCCACAAGGCAAGGCAACGGATTGGTGCCATGTGAATAAGTTGACTCTAAATATAACTAAGTGCCAAGTGGTCTCCAATACTCGCAAAAAATGTCCCATTCAGTACACATACTGTATCAATCGTGTAAAGAAGTGATACTTTTAAGGATTTAGGTTTTTTTTTTCGATAGTAAGTTATCTTGATCAAATCATATTGATGATGTGCGTTCAAATGCTAGAAAAATGATTGGCTTTATTTTTCGTCAATGTCAAAATGTTAATAATATACATGCAATCCGAGTCCTATATTACTACTTTGTTCCAAGCTTGAATACGCTTCAATAATTTGGAATCCTAAGCATCAATAGTTAATAGAAAGTTTAGAAAAAGTTCAAAGACGCTTTTTAAGGTACATTCACTACGTTTATAAATGGACACCATCCCGAACGTAATGTTAACCATTCAATTAATGAACGATCTTTACAGTACAGAAGAATTTTGTTAGGCATACAATTTTTGTATCACTTAACTCATAATAATGTCGATTCACCCTATTTACTAGCCACTTTAAACTTTAATGTTTCTCAGTATAAATGTTACGTTTTACTGTAAGGGTGTCAAATCAGATTTGGCACTGCACTCCCCCTTAGCTACAATGTGTTAACAAAATATCCACCTTAATAAATATTAACTTCAACACAATTCATACAATCTGTAATGTTGTTGAAACAATATAAACGATTTTCTTTCCCTTTTCATTATAAAAATACTTATTGCATTTAATTTTATTATAATCTTGTGTCTATAGCAGTAATTAATTCTTCTTTGTTTAGTTTTGTTCTGTAATTTTTAGTCACTATATAATTTGATAATTTTGTCCTGTAATTGGTGTAAAACTGTTGGGCAAATAAATATTATTATTATTAAATAATGATCCAAAAATCAACTTTTGAGAGGAAAAAATGCTACTAACATTAAAGCCTCAGATAAACTATTTTGTAACTAAATTGTTCCTTCCTCGGTTCATATCATTGTGAATAAAAGGAAGCTAACACCTTCCACTTTCTTACCACATCCTTCAGCTACAATCATTCACAAATACCTATGTGCGATCAGTTTCAAGATATGTGAAGTTTCTTCTCCAGCATTCGCCCAATCACCCTTTGTACAAAGAATAATATCACATAGATGACAATCTATTATTTTCCGAATGCCACATAGTGTAGGCTTAACCTTTGTGCAATACTATACCCCATCTTACTCAATTTTCCACAAATGTTAATTTTAATTGAAAAGGCTTAAGATACCAAAATAAAGGTTTTGCCAACGATAAAAGTGTTGGTAGTACGGGGCAAGGATATAAAAGAATTTTACGAAGAGCTTCATGATATATTTCAAAAAGAACCAAGGTTTTACCCAGAAGTACTCACTTCAAGTGTAGCCACAACAAAAAAAAACCGCTGCAAATTGTATCAATACTTCCACATAAAATAACTCGAAAACGATTAACTTTACAAAAAACTACAAGAATGCTTTTCGATCAGAATTTTGATTTTCTATCAAATACCAAAATTTCAAAAAAATCGTGTGGACGGGTTCCAAAATCGAGTTTTTTGAAAAACGGTACAAAAAATACTTAAAAAAATTAAAATTTGCAAAAGGGGTACTTACCCGTCAATTATATCATGTTACCGATACCCTACTGACCCCAAAAACAATCATTCGCTTTGGGTAGTTGACATCTATATGTGTGCCAAATTTCAAGTTGATATGTTAAGTCCTTCGCAAGTTATGGAGTACACACACACACGCACGCGCACACCCACCCACACACACCACCCCACCCCCACACACCCACACACACACACACACACACACACACGCACACGCACACGCACACACACGCACACACACACACACACAAGATTATTTTTGCTCAAATTTTGTTTTTGGACGATTTCAAACATTTCAAAGCGATTGAGCAAATAAAAATTTTTGAAATTGTATGTGTAAGTAAAATACGAATGTGCTTCCAACCAGGTTAAGTTTAACCTTCAAACTATAGCGTTTTGTTAATATATTTTTTTAGTGGGACACCCACCTGCGAATACAATCACTACTATAACTTGAAATATTCAAAATAAAGGTTACAAGCCTACGTCCATTATTCTGGAAGGAATGAATACACATGGAAATGAAAAGGAAAAATGACTTCACTGAACAGAAATTAACCATAGAGAAGAAAAAAAAATGAATTGTTAGAATGAAAAATGGAGTTAATGAAGAATACTTAGCAGAGAAGGCAGAATTGTAAATTGCTCATGCGATCTGTTAGCATAATTATGTATTTAAGAATAATAATAGTTTATTATAAATACCAACAGGCTACAATACAACAGTTTGTAATGTTCCCATGTAATATAGATAAGTAATAATGTAAGTATGTTTCACTCTC
Organism: Vesta saturnalis; assembly: GCA_036346205.1. Lineage (NCBI taxonomy): Eukaryota > Metazoa > Arthropoda > Insecta > Coleoptera > Lampyridae > Vesta > Vesta saturnalis. Next base: position 338,568 of record JARFJB010000939.1, on the reverse strand, counting down.
CCCATTACAATGTGATGTACTTATTTTATTATAATCATCCATGTTTCTACGTGTAGTACACAATAATCGTATAAATGTAAATTCATTTACTGTAATATAATTTCTTTTTGCCACACCAGAGGCTGCTTCAAAATTCATACTGACATCTGCAACAGTGATATTTTCATCTTGTACTGTAGTTAAATCCAGTGGATTATGTTCACAATCAAACAGCAGTTTATCCTGTATTTGACATAAATTATGCAACACACAACAGGATTTCACCAGGGCAACAACCCGTTCAATTTTATGTAGTTTTACGTAGTGCAACTGACGAAACCGTTGCTTGAGAATGCCATTTGCATGTTACACCTTCGATTCTTAGAGAGCTATGTACTTTATCATAGCGTGTCTGCATTTTATTCAGATGTCCATTATCTTTGTAAGGAGTAAGACAAAAATCCAGGTATGGATAAGCAGAATCTCCATCTGCAAGAATTGTTTATCTACATTTTTTTATTGTTTAATAATATAATAATTACCTCGACATCATTCTGATAGTTACGGATATATAAAACGTGATGAGAATACACATGCATCATGCTACAGAACCTGGATACCCAATAAAAGCATCTATTATTTTGAATTTCATCAAAAAAAACGAATTCATACGAGTTATTATTTCAAATAACGTCGATACTGTGATGTTGAACCGATCACTAACGTCTATGTATGTACAGGAGTGGCCTACATACCACAAAAAAACTTTCAAATAATTTTTTGGTTTAACATCATTTCCTTTTGCTAAAATGTTGGTACTTCAGTAATTTTAACTACACGTTAAAACAAGATTTACTACGAAAATATTGCAAGAAAATGTGGCTTTCATCAAAACGTTCTTTAAAAATATTCATTAGCTCCTTTGAAAGTCCAAAATGAGTTTGAAACTCATTATCATTGTAGCTAATTACAGTGATTTCACTGTAATTGTTTATAGCGTTTCGCTCTGTCCTTGCCAACGAAACTATTGCGTCCACTACTTGATTATCAAAATCAGAAGATGTATTTGTAGTATCTTCATCGCTTTCAAAAAGTAAGTAAGCTACCAAAAACAGCATCTTCCGTGAGAGCCATGATTGAGCAATTACAGGTAATTTTGGAGGTTAAAAAAGACAGTTATGCTAAAAACTTGCACATATTCGTTTTTAGTGCCCTAACTTGGTTTATCATAAGTACACAACTTGACTTCAAGGTTACCCTTGCGCTCTGCATTTCTAAAACGAAATATGTAAAATAAATCATTTAAGAGAAGGTACTTATTTAAAAAATGCACAAATGTTATTATCCACTTCATATACTCTTTTCAAAATCGATTAGCAAAGAAATAATTCCAGAATTATTATTAATAATAAGCAGAAATCCCAAACTATAAAGCAATTACCAATACGTCTGCAATCCCCGAGATAGTAGAAGCCATTATTATAAAAACCATATTCGCGCTATTAAAAAATATAAATGATGAACAGGGCGGTCTTTTCACTAATTGGAGTACTACTACTAATCTTATCGGTTTCAGATTCTGAGATATTTTGAAGATAATATACAGTTTGATGCCATTTATGTCGATATCACAAAGGAATTTGATAGAGTAGACCGTAAAATTTTGATCTCCAAACTTTGTTGCCTTGGTTTCTTGAGTCGTTTTCTACTACTACTAAACTCATATCTCACCGCCCGCGTCAAAGTAGTAAAATATAAGCATCATCTTTAGAAACCCATACTCGTAACATTAGGTGTTTCGCCGTGATTATTTCCGATTTTTATAAACGATATTAAGAATGTAATTCTTTAGATTCTCGTTATTTGCGAATGATATACGAATTAGGTCAATACTGCACTCCAAACAGACCTAAACTATTTATATTCTTGGTGGAAAATTCAATTCAATGGAACTTTAGTTCACTTTATTTAGTAAATGTTGTTTGTATTACGTTTCATCACATGCTGCACCCGATATACACTTTAGCATACAATTGGAAATCATTTGCTCGAATCTAAACTTTCTTTTGTAGACGTTGATGTTACTTTTTCGTCAAATTTATCTTTAATAAAGCAAGTGAACAGCCTGGGCTCATATTTCACAGCACAAAGCACATTCACAACCAATTAATTCATTCTCAGGTCAATGTATTTCTCTATTGTACGCTCCAGGCTTGAATATTACTTTCAATTTTTTAGGCCTCATTACTATCATTGTAAAACTAGAAACAATTCAGTTCAAGTTTCTTCAATTTTTTGCTTATAAAACAGGCTCTTCTAATTAATGACTAGCGTTCACGTTTAATTATTTTATCAAAGATCGGTAGCAATACATTAACTGCCAGACGTCAGCTTCATGATCTTACATTATTTCAAGTTAATCAATGGCCCGATTCATTGTCCTTATTTACCTAATCAACTTCAATATTCTTGTAAATACGCTTAGGCATACGGAAACCTTTCTGAGATTATAGAAGACTAATTATCTAAAAAACTCTCCTATTGAAAGATTAATGTTTCTGGTAACACTTAAATTGTTACCGTATTTACTTATAATCTTTGTTTATCCATGCTAAAGTCTGTCCAGGAACGAAGCGAAGGATAAATTAAACTAGTTTTAGGATATACCCTTCCATACTATAGCGTTACAACGTAAGTTACTTATAAATAACTGCTAATCCTTTAATAATGGGACGTATGTGTTGTTGAGTTCTAAAGTAAAGATCATAGGGGTGTACGTGGGTTTTGCAGACAAACAAATGACGATTGCAATGTTTTATTGAAAACTTAAACATAAAAAGTGATTTTAAATATATCATTGAATTATAAAACACTCGTTTGTTAGAAATCATTTTATAAAGTTTTTAAATTTAAGGTAAGGCAACAATTATTATATAATATACTCGTACATATCTGAGCTCCTTATTACCTATATTAAACAAGAACAAACAATCTGTTTCTTCGGAAGAACTATCATTTGGTCCAATTGAAATTACAATAGGCTTTACAGTAACTTTTATCACATTGTCAAGTACCCATATTTTTTGTTCCTCTTTCATTACGTTTTCTATACACTTTTTATTTCTCGCTACTGCACGATAAGCCTGCGCCCATATTAATTCAACAGCGTTCAATTCGCATGGTAGGGCGGTAAGCTGCCATCTCGTCAACTGCATATCTTTTAAACTCTGTCCTAACTAACACCTTGTACTAGGCTTAGTAGTTCCCTTTTTACCATATCATGTTCGAAAGCGATATTTTTTGAGGAAAGCCATTCCATTATAGCACCTTTTTTCTAGGAAATTGTAGATAAACGTTCGATTTGTCTGGAATGGTAGCTGGCATTGTCTATAACAATTACGGCTCCCTTTGGTATTAAATCTAACATTTGTTCAAAATATTCCTCAAAAATATCCGCATTCATGTCCTCGTGTATTTTGCGACCCAAATAGCAGTAAACCTCTTTCTATAAAGCCTTCGTCACTTCCTATAGGCGTAATATTTAAGCGTCGCCCTTTTCCTGAAGGTCTTAAACCTGTAGATAATCCTTCTAAAAAAGCCTGTCGTCCAATGGTTATATTTTTGTCTTGCCACTTTTTTTCCACGGTATAACCTTCATTTACTCACGTTTCCTCTAAATAATAAATTTTCTTCCCTTCAACACACAATTTCTTCCTTATCAATGAGAGCTGATTTTCTATTCATTTTTTCCCATGCATAATTCAATTCGTGCAAAAGTTGCACAACATTGTTCTACTTAAATTGGGTATACCGTCTTCCTCTTTCACAACTGACAGAATTTTATTTAATATGGGTATTTGTTTTTTAAAATAAAACAAATACACGATTCTTCTAATTGTAGTTATCACATATTTGGATAATTCTGTCTTTTTCTACCATGAGATAAACTAGGCTCACGCACAGAAACTTTGTCTTTACGTAAAAGTCTGAATATTGTTGTTTTTCCAATGGCAGTCATATATTAACGCATTTCAACTGTCTCTTCAACTTTTTTCAATGGATTATGACATTTCAAATAAATGTACACATTGAGCACAATTTTTTCGTTGGCAGCGTAAGTACACCTTATGATATACCGATATACAGGGTGACCCATTAAGAATGGAAACACTCGCGTACAAAAGTTGTTTATGGACGGATTTGAACCGGATTTTTTTAGAAGATAGGTCTCCAAAAGCTCTATCTTGATACAAAATTTGAAGTCAAACTTTTTTTTTCAGTGAAAAATAGCAAAATTTTCTTGGCGATTTTTTAATGCAAAATTCGACTACACCACTGGATTTAAGAGTCCCTCGAATGCATTTGTACCAATTTTTGCGAAAAAAGTTTATTCCTAAAAAAGTTATGACAATATCGGTATCACCAGTGTTTGCCTTAGTTGGTGAATCTATTCTTTTATAAAAATCGAATAGAATCCAAAGAGAAACAAAATTAGACAACTTAAACACTGGTGTAATTCTTAATAAGAACCATAAAAACTGTATACACAAAAGAACCAACAATTACTCTAATAATAAACAACAATTACTCTAATAATAAACAACGGTTAAAAAAAATATGATTAGAAGATTACATTTTTTAAATGAAAAAGGAGTTTGTCAAATTGATTCACACTAGTCACGTTATTAAATTTAAATTTTTGTAGCTTCCACTAATCCTCCGTTTAATTCGATACATTTTTCATAACGTTTTTTTATTTTTTTTTTACATTTCGTAATTGATACGCGTTAATCTCCTCACACGCTTCCCTTATCCTAGTGAACAATACCTCCTGGTTATTTGGCCATGTCTTATAAACTTTGGACTTAATAAAACCCCACCTAAAAAAATAAAGTGGGGTAAGGTCCGGAGATCGGGGTGGCCAAAGAATTAATGGACTGTTTCGACCTATCCAACGAATGGGAATTCTCGTTAAGCCTCTCCCTGACTCGTCTCGCATTGTCTATTGGACATCCATCCAACTGAAAAAGTAGATTTACTCTTTCTTGTAATGGATTATCGACTGCATTAAAAAATTCGTTCTGAAGGAAATGTAGAAATTGTTCGACATTGATATTCCCTTCAAAGAAGAACGGACCAATGAGTCTCTCATAAAGAACCCTCCACCAAGCGTTAACTTTATGACTATATTGTCTTCGGCAATTAATTATACACTCTGGATTTTGTGAAACCCAAAGCCACGATGTTCTGTGATGAAACAATTCCATTCGTCGTGAATGTAGATTCATCGCTGAATAAGATATTTTTTTAAAGAATTCGGCAATTGAGATATTGTGCCTGTGTCCACAGACAAAACTCCATTCGTTTCTCATTATCGTCTGGTTCCAGAGTGTGATATAACTTAGGTTTATAGGGTTTTATGTTATTTTTTTGGCAGCGTGGGATACTTTCTCTAGGTAAATTTTAATCTAAACTAGCAATCCTGAGGCTATTATGAGAATTGTTTGTAAAATGATTTAAAATTTATTTTTTATTGTTTATTTTTGAAACTGTGCTATGCGTAATATTACGTCTATCTGGATGTTTGTTGTTAAAAATTGCCATCCGATCATTTTCTCCAGAAAGGAGTACTATTTCAATTTTCTCTAGTAAAGTTAGACTTTGAGCCATCGCAAAGAATTATGGAACTTATTTAACCATGCACAAAAAATATTACAATGTGCCACTACTTGTGAAGTTTGACCTTTTGGCTAAACTTTTTTGTTTTTCACAGCCTACCAAATTTTGTTCACATTATTTTAAAGTAACGTTAATATTATAAGTTTTGGCATAATAACCACGAAATAATAAATTGACAAACTTACCTACCAATTGATTAGAGCAATTGTTGGTTCTTTTGTGTATACTGGTTTTTACGGTTCTTATTAATAATTACACCAGTGTTTACGTTGTTTAATTTTGTTTCTCTTTGGGTTCTATTCGATTTTTATAAAAGAATAGGTTCACCAATAAAGTCAAACACTGGTGATGCCGATATTGTCATAACTTTTTTAGGAACAAACATTTTTTCGCAAAAATTGGTACAAATGCATTCGGGGGGCTCCTAAATCCACTGGTGGAGTCAGATTTTTCATAAAAAAAATCGCGAACAAAATTTTGCTATTTTTCACTTAAGAAAAATTGGTAGTAGGCCTTTAAAATCAAAATTTCGGCTTCAAATTTTGCACCAAGGTAGAGCTCTTGGAGATCTATCTTATAAAAAAATCCGGTTCAAATCCGTCCATAAACAACTTTTGTACGCGAGTGTTTCCATTCTTAATGGGTCACCCTGTTATAACAATAATCGTAACTTTGGCTATAGTTATATTTATATATGTATACTTTTTGTGTGCAATTAGCGTTCTTCGCATATTTTTTCCCCTAATTATGTCATTAACAACACATTAAAATTTATTAAAGTGTGATTCAAAATACAATACATTCTTTCTAGTTCAATTCTTAGTAATTAATTAGTTTAAAATTATTAAAAATGTGGTCCGTAATGGTATTAGCAATTTGTGATATATACGGGGTTGACAATCCAAACAATCAATAATTACCCAATTAACCACGAAATTACAAATAAATAATATCCTCGTTCCTTCACAATTTTTAATTCGTATTAATTCATTTCATTATGACATATCTAATCAATATTACTTTAGTTTTATATTTTTTATCATAAAACAACCCAACGCCACTGGAATCTGCCAAACATGTTGATTTATTCTTTCGCTTCGTTTCTGGACAGAGAATAATATGTTCGTTTTTAATTTATATAACTTTTTGGGGCGTCCCGTAATAAATATTATTATTATTATTATTAAAATATCTGTAACTAGCGGCGCCATACTTATTTTACCAAAACGCAGAATTGCATTTGAAATTGCTATATGAAAAATGTTGATAAAAGTTGTAAATTTGCTTTTATATATAATAAAATGGTATCGGGTCTCTTGCGTACAGAGCATTTGCGTAAATGACAAATCCGAAGGCACTTGCGTACATAAGGAAAGGAGGGATTCCCAGGCAAACAAAAATTGTTTGTATTTAGAGGTATTTGCGTACAATCTATAATGCTCTTTAAAAATGCAAGTTTTAATTTTATAATCCCATCAAGACTTATTGGAAAAGGCGAAGCTTTGTGAGTAATGAGGGGTAGGTAATTAGTATTTACATTATTTCTGTCTTGCGATTGGTTCCTGTCTAATATCTAGCGGATATTAGATATATGGTATATAATTGGCAATAACAGGGAACTCTCAATTTTTGTCTGCTTGCCTTTGAGTTAAATTGACGTAGTTTTAATTTCAACGCGTAATATGTCTCAACTAGAGATTATAGAAACAACGAAAAGAAAACCTTCAGCAATACTAGATGGATATCAGTATAGAAAACACCGTGCAAATAAAGAAGATGTAGTGAGTTGGCTGTGAAACTTAAAAACCTTACAAACCTTAAAAACTCGTGGCAATGAAGTTTTATCTGTTTCGTAGCACATTTGTCTGCCAAATGTAGCAGAAACAGCAGTGAAAAAGCATTTTGATTCTGTGAAGAAACGCATGCGAGAAGAAGAAGAATCAACTTTAAAAATTTATAACGAAGAAATTGGGCCGCTATTCAATAGCGGTTACGAATTTATTACTGAAATGCCCACACTGTTTTCAGCAAGATCAAGTTTAAACCGCATTACACGACATGCTCAAGGTAAGAAAATTGAGCCTGTTAGTGCTGAAGAAATAATTCTTCCGGAAGAAGTTTTACAATTGAATGACAGTACGAATTTTCTACTATTTGACAATCAAGAAGAAGAAAATAGATTGTTTGTGTTTTCTAGCACCATCGGCAGAGAAGCTTCATCAGCTTGTTCAGACTTTTTCAGAGATGGGACATTTAAATGTTGCAGCAAACAATTTAAACAGATATACACCATTCATGCTGACATTGGCAGCAGTACTGAAGAAACTAATATAATTCCAGTCATGTATGCTTTGGTTAACAACAAAACTCGTCGGACTTATGAAAAGTTGTTTACTATAGTGAAGAATGTGGCAAAATGGAATCCGAAAACGGTATCCCTGGAACAAACGGCCATTGCGGCTCTTAAAAATGTGTTTCGATTGGTTTGTATCAATGGTTGTAACTTCCACTTTAATCAGTCTTTAGCGGAAAATACAGGAGGTGGGATTAGCAACTAGGTATAAAGAAAATGATGAAATAAGATTAACTCTACGAAAGTGTGCTGCTTTATCTTATCTTCCAATCGAAAGTATAAGATGGTTGGTTAAGTATACAGGAAGATACACCTACCCATGCAAAACTTTCCCAATTTTTTGATTATTTTGTAGAGCAGTGGCTAGAAAATCCCCACATAGCATTGAAAGACTGGAACTGTCATAATAAAAGACAGAACGAATAATGCTGTCGAGGGATGGACACAGCAATAAAAAAGAATACTCTTACAATCAAAGAACTTATTAAAAAATTGAAAGAAAATGCTGAGTTCGCTGAGGTTATTTTCAAACGAGCCCAATTAAATCTTGTTGGTAAAAGAAGGAAAAAAAAGTATGTACAGGTAGATGCTAGGATTAAAAAGACCGTTCTTATTTTTGAAAGTACTAAAGATGTAAAAAAATGTTTGAAAACTCTTGCCTATATTGCTAAGTTTGAATAAAAAAATACAAAAACACAAAAAATTTAAAAACAAAAAAAGTAAAAAAAAATATAAAAATGAAAAAAGGTAAAAAAAAATTTTAAACACGCCAATGTATAGAATTCGTTTCTTGGTTCGGTATTTAAGAAATAATTTTTAAGGTTGCCAGTCTTAAGCCTGGACAAAGTGTGAAAGAAAGTTTATTCTTACATTTTATTATTGCTGTTGTACGCAAATACCTCTATTTAAAAAGGATTTTTGCTTACCTGGTAATCTTTCCTTTCCTTGTGTACGCAAGTGCCTCCGAATTCGACATGTACGCAAATGCTCTGTACGCAAGTGCCCCATAATCTAATAAAATAATCTTTTCTGGGTTTTTTAATGGTGTATTTTAAAACGTTTCGATAACACTACAGTTATCTTCGTCAGTAGTAATAATCTATTAAGAAACAATTTTGTCAAAGTTAAGTTGAAGTATTTTATTATGTGTAATAACGGTGAAAGTTTACATTTTCATATTGCTTTTATGCAATTAATAAGTACATCAGTACATACTCCATTTGTGATATGTAACTACAAGTATAATTATTGTGCTGAATGAATGAATTTTGATCCAAAAGAATGTGAGGTGAATCCACTCACACCGTTTTTTTAGTTTATAAAATACTGGTAAAAGTTGCTTCTTGTCAACAAACGCTGAAAAGTTATGCAAACAAGTTATTAAACCTTCAACGCTTTATTTTTTAAATAGTAAGGTTTTGCTTTCGTTTTAAAAGTAAGAAATATAAAAATTACATTGATACAAATGAATTAAAAAAAAACAGGTAGCAACTGTATTCCGATTGTCTTCATAAAAGTATGATAAAACAAATGTCATCCATACATCATAAATTTTGACATACAATTATTTAGAGTTAAAAAAAAGTAGCACTATTAGTAAAGGTGAGTACACACTAATTTGTATGCACATCGATGTAAACACAAACAATTATATTTATAATAATGTATGGATAAATTCTGCCAAATCATAGAGGTATTCGATGTCAGAACAGATGGTCATTTATATGAAAAGGAACTCGTTATGTAAATTAAAGCTATAGAGGAATACCTTGTTCTTTTTTTTGTCTACGTCTACGTCTAAGTATATGGTTTTCGATAGTTAAAAATGTAGCGAATTGCACGTACATAAAGAGAACCATTTGGTAGGTCGGACTATAATTAATCAAATTTACACGATTGATTTTATTTTGGTAGCGGTTGCAAACTACCACATTACGTATTTTTGGTAAGTTTTTCTCTCTCGCTCTCGCTGTTACGAGCTAAGTTAATATAATTTTAAAGTCGCATAAGTTTAAGTAGCCATTAGGAGGTTTCGGGACCTTTACGGTATGGAAAGTTTAATGTACAGTTTCACTATTACATACATCATTTTCTAATCGCTTTAGTAAGATTAATTTGCCTACACCAACAGCTTCTTGTTTAAATATTCTGGACTTCAACTTAACAAACATTGACTATTAATTAGTTAGCTTTAATCTTCTCAGTACGTCATACGTGTTTATTTGAGTTTATATCAAAATCAATATTGTCAAGAAAAACCGCAAGTGATTTCTTTATATCTAGGTTATGACCAGCGGCGATATTTATTAATGATATAAATTTCCGATAGATTATTATACTATAATTTAGATACAATATCTTTGATGTTTAATATTCTTATTGGAATGGGATGAATGGAAAATATTTTTCCGCAAGAATACATTTCTCTTCGTAATATATTTCTTACATTTCTATACCACTCTAATTAAATCTCTTTAAGAAAAATCTTTAAAAAAATAATTTTATTGAAAAAACTCATGAGTAACGACATCAAAAGCATTTTAGTAAAACATCTTTCGTAACGAAAAATCCATACCAAAATAATTACACTTTCTTTGGAAATACAAAGCATACAGATTGCCTTAATTTTAATATTTTTCAACGTAAAAACTCAAAAGGAAAAATTACCCACAATTTTAAACTTCTCAGTTTAATGTAATTGAAAATGAAAGTATCGCTAATGAAATTTTTTTCCCAAATAGGCTTAAATCTGTAGAAAACGCTTACTATTTATTTTGAAAATAAATCAGACCTCCTGGTGGAATTGAACTTTTTATATGGTTAGTTTTGTGGTTGGCCCCAGAGGATTGGAACTTCTAAGAGTGTTTTTGTACGTAAAGGTGTGTTTGCGATTAGACTTAAGATATATCATTTCATTAAAATCTACTGCCAATTTTCTTTATAAGTTTCGTTGTTATCTTTTATAATCATTGCAAGTAGATATGAAAATTAAATGATATTTACAGGTATCGAAATTAACATTTATAATTAAACCGAATAACCTTTAACCGGACGAACCGCTTTGATGGCTTTAACTGCTCTGCCTTCCAAAATTAACCGTAAATCAGAATATATGTTTACATTGATATAAAATGATTTTAATGCTCTGAATATAGAAAAGGGGATACCGTTATATTGTGCAAAGTCGCATTGACATGTCGTAACTAAAATGCGTTTTCATTTTAACAATCGTAATCGCCACGTGAAAACAATTCCATCTGGGGATTCCATCGTTAATGTAGACAAAGAACCATTAAACTTTATAGTTAACATTCTCTCAAGTCAAGAATTTATTCGAAAGCATTAATTAATCTCATATTTTACGCTAAACTATAAAATATAAATACATATAAAATCCCTATTTATAAGCTGCTGTCACTCCAATAAATACTCAAAATATACTTTTTATGACGTGCCCCTTGCACAATTTGAGTGGGCCGACTCCAAAACCTTTTACCTTTGTATGTTATGAGACGAAATTATGCACAGTTAAATAATAGTACAATACGTGGTCATATAACTACTACGTACCCCATAGGCCAATTTCCATATCTTTGGGGTCTTACTTGCGAACTCGCATTACTAGGTGAGATATTATTCTAAACCAAAATATTCATAATTATTCATAAAAAATCAGTCCTTGAAGTTCAAGGTCGGATGAAAAGTATGAACAGTGAATAAATAACATTACCGAAAAGAAGAGATTTTTTTACGATTAATTGAGTACTCCAACAATCTATTAATTAACGGTTGTATCAAGTGTACTATACCTCAACTATAAATCAAAAAAATGTCATTAATTAGAAGAATAATAATTGATGTTTTTACTCGGCCGTGGAAAATAATGATAAAGAAATTCAAAAATTATGAATTAACAGCTATCACAAACAGAGACTTTTAAATTCTACAAATAATAAGTTACAAAAAGGAAAGTAAACGTGATCCACACGTACCTCAAATTCTGCTTCTGTTAAAATAGTTGTTCCCAGCAGCAATGAGCCTGATCATGAATCCCAGCGAATAAAGGGTATAAATCAAGTTTTGACCATCTTTAGACCAAAATGATGATCAAAACTTTAAAACCAAAAACTTACTTTTTAGCAATGATGTATAAATAACATAGATATGAATTCAACCTTGTAACCAGTGCCGCGCACAAATATTCAAGTATTAGTTTACAAAAGTATTTCCTCCAAACCGTTTTGTTAAAATGTAGTGCTTTCTAGCAATAATAAAACATTCACGTTAAATGTGACTTTGAACTTTATAAAGTAATACACCATTTTCAATTTTGAAAAATAATATATCAGTACTACGTCAATGGAAGTTGCCATTACAACGGACGGAATATATTTTTAAAAATTTTTAAAAGAGAAAATAAATAAGCACATCTGTCGAGTTAACCTTGTAAAAATAAAAATAATAAATACATGAAAATTACTAGCTATTTATGAGCTTTTATATCCCGCAAATTAAAAATTTTGAGCTCGTTACACTAGATGTAAACTCAGCCCCCCCCCCCTCCAATCCCTTACAAAGGGAGATATGTATGAGCTTTAAAAATAATATAATTTCGATTTTTGACCTCATCGTTTTAACCCCAAAACAACCCTTTAAATAATTTAACTCAAGTGAGAACTACAGTAAAATTGAAAAAGTAACTCTTTTATTGTTTACTGATTTAAGAGCTCTCAAAGTACGCAATTTGATTTTTTACTCGCAACTCCTTAAAGACGAAGAGTTAAATATAAATAATAATTCAGTTATTTAATACATAAAATACATAAAAATATAATTTATAAAAAATATATATAAAAAAATTTAACAAAATATGCCAAAACTTGTGTCATTAATTTAATTTAATTTTAAATTTATGGTTTGAAAAGTCTCGAGTTGCATACTTTGATTTATTAAAAGAAATTGTTTATGAACAAAATACGTGTATTTTAATTATAGAACTGCAATTTCTTTACAATACAACTAGTCACAAATATTTCCAGTACCACACAAAACTATACTTAAAGTAAAAGAATTTATTTTGCGACTAAATATTGTTTATCGATGTGGGTGGGCGGGGGGTGGTATGTGGGGGGGGTATGTGGTGGGGGGGGGATGTGGTTGGGTGGATGTGTGTGCGGGCGTGTGCGTGCGTGCGTGCGTGTGTGTGTTTGTGCGTGCGTGCGTGCGCGCGTGTGTGTGTGTGTGTGTGTGTCTGTGTGAATGTATGTTAGTCCCTATCCACGATAACTCCAGAACGAAAATACCCACGTATCAAATTTTGCATTTAAGCTTGTTTTCATTTGGCTTGTAGCTGATTACATTTTGGGAGAAATCCAGCAGCGGAGGAGGGTTATTAGGGTCAGTTGTTTTTTTTTTTAATATTTCTAGAACAGCTCCATATTTCAAAGATATAAACATACCTTAATATAGACCTTAAACATATCGATTAATTATGTTCTATGCAATTTTTTGATACGACGCGTAATTTAGCTGCAGAAAAATTCCTAAAGTAGAATTGAAGTGTTAATTCAAAGTTTTTCAATATTTGAATAACGATTCATTTTATGAGAAAAAGTGTAGACATATGTTTTAAAGAAAATTTAATTTTACATAACTTTTCTTTGTAAAGTTTCTTAATATAACGCAAGGTAAGCCTAACAGTTAATTAAATATAAACGAAAATGGTAAAACTGTATTAGTGATATAGAAGTGGGCGGCTTTGGAATTCTTTTTCAAGTTAACATGTATTTATGTTTATTAATCTCTATCTGACATGAAGTTTTAAACGCCATTCTGACATAGATTATTGTTTTTGTTTTTACAATATTGCCTGTTTTTGTTATGAACGTATAAAAAAGAGATGGCATAGTTATCCCAAAAAAATTATAATTAATAGTATATTAAACATAGAGGGAGAGAAATACATGATTTTTCCTGAGATGCAGTTTGCAGCACGAGGGCGAAGCCCGAGGGCTACAAAACATCGAGGGAAAAATAGCATTCCCTCCTGAGATCTATATACTATTTTATGCAAAAGACGGAAACACAAAAACACGGAAAATTAATAAATTTAGTAATACCTCGTTAAATCCGTATGCTTTTTGGAATTCGTACCTTGACAATAACTTAGTTCTTTAGTTCTTGTGTTTTTATTTGTATTTGAAACTGTCAAAACATATAAAATAAACTTCTCAGGGAGATAATGTGACATATTTGGTCCCTAGGGAGAAAATGTTCCACTTCTGTCACGATTTTGACAACAGAGAAACTTCCGCTTACGCAAAAAAAATCATTTCTTTTAATTTTATTAAGTTAGCATCTAGATGTCCATTAACCTCTGTCTGACATAAAGTTTTAAATGTCTGTTTGACATAGATTTTGTTTTTGTTTTTACAATGTTGCCTATTTTCGTAATAAACTTATTGTGCCTACCAAACTATAGTCCATAATCACAATTTCCGAACCATGGTTGCACGTCTAAAATAATTCAAAAACTATTTTAAGGCCAAAAGCATTGTAAATCCTTCTTATTTGTTGACTTTGCATAAACTGCAACAGCAAAGTAAGTTCACCGATTTCGTGATTTGAATTAAGTGTTAGGGTATTACGGTATTAGTTTTCATTTTGGAACCAGATACCCAAAAACATTATTTATAGACTAATTTCGTTAGGGAGACGGTGAAACGCATCACTTCCATATTTCCATATTTATACATTATTTTGTTTGCAACAATTACGCGTTGTGTAACTGCTTTTTAGAACTGAAAGAAATATTATAGCTTCCCTTAATTTTAGCAACTAAGGATTAGCAAGACTGGACAAGTTCCCGGTTTTACGAGTATATTGAAGATGTTTCATCTTGTAATGATTCTTTTAGACTACTTACGGATTCACAATATTACGAAATGAAAAGTATGTAACATATTACTTGGAGACTGATTAAAATTTGAACAGTGCATTTATTTCTGCTGGTGCAAGTAAAATAGAAGAGTAGTACAATCAATTTCATCTGTGCGATTATGGAGTCTGCACTAACATAAAAAATTAAATGTTGGAGAATTAGCACATACGTAAGTATGTCACGAAGAATATTACACACAGGATGTTACATTTTTTTGGCGCGTTTTAGCTAGTTATCTAAGCTCGGGAAAGTTTTTAAGGTCAGTCGACTCAATTTGTGACATTACTTAAGTCTTGAGGTCAATAATTATGATGCAAGTGTAAGTACAAAGCAGCCTGTTAAGAGGTATTAAGTACTATTGAAACTCGTACCATACGAAGTCCCAATAAATCTTTTCAGTAAGTGGTAAATTTTATTTGGTAGTAAACTAAAGTAAATAAAAAATAACAAAAAAGGATTCTCTTGAATGTTGTAAAAAAGTATAACATGTTCTAATTAGATTTCTTTACTTGCGCGCACTTCCGGTCACTCTCTCTTTCCACAAGATAGTAAATGTACAAAATTACTACTAGCACTAATTTCTTGTGCTCGTACATTTATGTGTTCGCTTTAAACAGGAGATACTATAATTTGAGCTTACATTTCCATTTAACTAAATTATCAAGTGTAACACTTTTTTATATTGTGGCTAGTTGTATAAATGTATGTATTTAATGCATAGAATGACTAAAATATCATGTGTGTAATTCTGAACTTTACTAGCAAGCATTTCCTACAAACGTTATAAATATTACCGACAATCCCTTGTAGCTTATCGGACAGTTCGAATTGTGAAGGTCCCAAAATGATATACACACATATTGCGGGAAACCTGGTGCGCAATCGTTCGAGTATGTTGTCAAGTTCAAAGGTGCCGACACAAAGTCGTCTTGTTACCATTTGGTGCTCTTACTTCCATGTATTTGTAGAATAATAGACATGTCTGAGAAATTGAGAATTACAGAAAAAACAGATTTACATAATAGAATCAAATTGACGAATCACATGATAGTTTTTTTTATAACTGTTACAAAATAATGTGTTTAACCTTTGAAGTAGTTCAGAGATATAAAAGTCATAGAGAACATTATCAACATCTGATTAAACTAATGACCATTAATTACTAATTGTAACTAAAAAGTAAAACGAAAACGTGTCAATGACTATTTATTTCACATTTTTCGTTTGTAACCGTGAGTTAGTAAAATTTATCACAAAATAGTTCTATATAAACGTAACTAAAACGCAATTATTAGCTTGATGCATAAATTCGTTAACGTTGTGGCTGATACGATTAAGACCGATCGACCATTATACAATATTCAGATTACCTAAAAAATGTGGATTTTGAACATTTTTTATTACTCTTACTGTATGTACATTGTTTTCATTCAAAGAATATTTTGTCATTTTGTTAACAGTGATAGTATAATCATGCTCCTTGGTAAAGCCGACCTGCCAGATTGGTCGCCGACCCATTACTCACCCCCTTGTTTTTGGATCAGATTTAATCCCCGCTTGAAGCTAGATCTTTAGCATGAACAAGTACTTTGAATTATATACGGATTGCGCCTTTCACTTACAACTTATCACTTACGGAAGTTGAGCACACTAATTAATGACCTTGGGTTTCCCCATTAATGGTACTGGTGGCTTGCCCACTAATACGTACTAATGGCTTTGTATTGAATCTGGGTTTTTCCCTTGATTACGTCTAATGACTTAGAAACAACTGATAACTGCTAATTGCTTTAACGAGGGTAGGTGTTTCACTTAATGCTTTTTAATGTGGTGCGATTCGATTCATAATGCCGAGGTCGAGCCTTTGGAGCCCTTTGGAAAAACCCACACCTTTCATTTATTAGAAAAGTTACTACTATAAAATCGACAACTTCGCAGGCAAGGTCGCAACGCTTATTCCAGTCATAAAAGCGAAAGCAGCTAATATTCCTTCAGTTTGTTACACTTCATCGTGTCCGTGCATTTTACGCTCTTGTGTAAACTATTCGAGCGCAGACACCTCTCTGAAGATGACAGTATAGACGACTATCACTCCCTAAGCATGTGCTTTAATCGCATGCAATCAGTAATCGAAACTATCCAAACAGGACGCATGAATCATCTACATCAGGGCTTCAAGATCAATAATGTAGTATGAAGGCTCAGAAAAATTCAGAATTCTATCTGAGGGCGAGAGTCTAATTCAAAAATTCAACCTCACGGCGAAAGCTTTGAGGTTAAAATTTTGATGATGCATCACCTGACGAGGCACCTGGCTAAACGTAGTAAATTTTTTTTAAGTCGAACTACTAAGCACGTTTGTTACAGAAGTCTCTAGAAGGTCTAGCAAGCCACACCTCAAATAACCAAATAGGAATGCTGATTGTGAATAAGAAATATAAAGACAAACCTTTAGGGTTGTCACTCCGAAGAGTGACACCCCTAGAAAACAATCCGGTAGTGTTTAAAGATGTGTAATAAGCTGTGTAATAAGTACATAGACGAGAGTGACGTTAATCAAGCGTGTGTAGTGTGCGGACCGTGGTTGCATATATTTCACGATTCTCAGATGAGTAACGATTTACGTTATGTTTCCGGATTGGCCGACAAGAATAGGCAACTTCTGGCGTTCGCGCATAAAAAAATGGTGAAGAATGTTTCAGACTGGGGCCCGGTACAAAGATTACCTCGCTAATGTGCAACAGGATAAAATGTATGCTCTCTAAACTTTTTAATAGAGGCTTTAAGTGCGCTACCCAAAACATTCGACTTTGAAGGATCGAAAGGACATTTTCCTCACCGTTTCAACACCTCAGCAAACCAAGAATATGTCGGAACCAATGCCACATTTGTATGGATACAACGAGATGCCTGAGAAAAGTATGAACAATTCCTAAAATGGCACTATGAAGAACTTGAAGTTAACGTGGAAGACACCCTGGTCTAGTGTATTCTAGATGACAATACCATCCACACAGCCAGCGTGGAATTTTGAAGGAAGTTTACCATCAAAAATAAAGTTGATGTATTCAGGAAATAGATAGCCTTGGCTAACAAGGAATTTTTCACAGGCTAATACAATAGGACTTATCTCCCATGGGAGGATAAATACAATATCACTGGAGAAGTGCGCTTACATGAAGAGAATTTAGTCGACGGATACTCCAACGCCCAGTAAAGTATTTCACTTCTTGGTAATAAAGCAGATATAGAAGAATTTGTGAATGGACACGACGTTCTGAAGCGCGAGTCGCTAAACCTCAAAAAAGGCGTTATTTAGAGGTAGGGCCAACGGCGTTATAGATAAGCTATCATAGAGTCTAGGAAGGTGAAGAAATTAAATTGGATGTCTGTTCACTGTGCCTATACGTCAAAAAGTACTGAAAATTCCACCTAGGACATCCGCATATGCTTCTTTCTCCGAAGAACTACAGTGTGTACCTTCAAACATTGAAACAGTATACCACCCGCAAACTAAAATTTTATATGGAAAGCAACCCTAATATGATCGCTTGTTGTACGATGTGTCCTATTTGGACAATTGAGACTACTGACTGCATGCGATTAAAGCACACATTCCGTGGATAACACGTTCCCGTTCGTCATTAGTCTAAATGAGGTGCAATAGGCGTCTACAGGGCAGTTTCGGAGAGGTGTCCGGACAACTTTCGGAAAAAGCACAGGCAAACGTCCTGAATTAACCGCTTCCGATTTTATAGCAGCGATAAGTGAAAATTTTGTGATGACGTTGCCAATTTTATACTAGTAACCTGTCTAATAATAAGTGAAAGGTCCCAGCGACGTTGCCGTTTTTATCTAGTAAGTTTCTAACAAGTAAAAGGTATGGGTATTTCCCAACTGAAAGACCTGTGTCCATTTTTGATTCCCAGAAGTTCTTAACAAGCAATTAGTAGTCACCACTTGTATGGGCCCCACCAAGTGGTGTGATTCTACCAAAGATAAAAGATACTCAGAACGTATGCGTCTATCACAAGGGAAAAGAAAAAAGATGTTAAATCAAGAGCTGGATAATTATTAAGCAATATTATTATTTAATTATTTAAACTCACCAGAATCCTTTATGATGGCAGGAAAAAATACGATAGTTGATGCCATCAACTGATAGTCGTACTCATGACTAGCCCAGCGTCATTCCGGAAATGATAAGTAAAGTCAACTAAAAAAAAAAAGAAACATCAAAAAAGAAAACAACAGGGATAGGTTATTAAACATAATATTGTTCCGAACGTTTTTTAAAATGTGCAAAATATAAAAATGAAATCCTTTGAATGACATTGGATTCAATTTTTAACTAAAGTATAATTTTCCTATATTTTTCAAAAACATACACATATTTTATTTAAAAATTAATTAGAGACTGCACTGAAATCTTCCTGCAAAGTTGCTCACATTCTCTCTGGAACCTTTATTGGGTTAATTTTACTTTCAGCTTTCACTGTTTGTGTACCTATTTCTATTTCCTTCTTGATCGCTACTAACTGTAGTGTGTAGTGCATAGAGTCCGACAAGGTATAGCCCAGTTTTCCCGTGAAGAAAAGATATAGATTTCCAATTAGTTAGGGCGAGCAACACATTTCAGTAGCGAAAACATAAAAGGAAAACATTTTTTAGTTAACTTAGACTTTACACGAGCACGGTGTAGCAACATAGTTTTATAGTTAACTTAAACCGTACAAGTGTGCGGCGCAATTTGTCCGTGAGGACAATGTATTGATTTTGAATCACTTAACACGAGCACGAATTCGATCTATGATATCTATTAAAAGTATCTTATCTGAAGAACATGTCAGTAGCTAACAATTTCGCTAGCATGCCACATAAGGGTGATATTCAGTAACCCCGCGGAGCAAATTATACATTTTTAATTACTTATGTGTTGATACGTATCGAAAGTACATTGTCTTACGAACAGTTTAGTAGCTAAATCTTATGAGAAACAAATTTTTTTAGTTAACTTTGTATTATTTCTAACGAGCGACGAAATCCAATGTCTTATATTATGCAGAAATATGTTAAATCAAGACTATTCAATGCCGACGTATATTGCGACTGCTCCGCTATGGTCGCGATTCCTTGATTTTTTATCTTTTTTAAATAAAGTGTACTTTTTCAAAATATTTTCACGCTACCTTAAAGCAACTAAGTAGCAACAATTTCTGACGCACCTGTTTTTCTATCTTAACGTTAAGCTGGTTTGAGCAACAAAGTAGGTCTGCAGTAACAAATTAAGCACAAACTTACATTTACATATTACATTTTTCAATAGGCGTCATTTTCCTGATGTTAGGGGGTCCAGCTTAATGTAGGTTATTGAGGTGCTACTTTGAAATCTGACATAGACATAGCCTGATCGCGATTATCATCTCAATTTTGGTGTATTTGTTTCTTTATCGTTAATTTTTGTTTGTAAAATATGGAAAAATACCAAAAAATTAAGAAAGTTCAGTTAAAAAAATTTACAACAAAAAATATGTCAAAGATCAATTAATTTTGAAAACGTTTGTTTCCTGTTTCTCGATGTGCTTTTTATAATTTAGGATCCCAATCACTTGATCCTAAAAGGCAAATATGAAACCCTCGGTTTCCGCGTAAAGATTTCCAGTTTGGAACCATTTGGTTGATGTCTGATGATTTTTGTCTAACCCGGATATGCCTACTGTACGGCTGAACGAACAGTATGCAGATCTCCGTAATTTTTTTTCTAATGCTACTGTTACTCGTTGAGAGATGGCGAAAAGCTGTTATTTCATAAAACCCTCATTTCACTCCTTCGTATTTTCTGTGACTGTTAGTCGTGTTTTTTGTGAACCCGCGTCTCGTAGGGTAAGAAACACATTTATTATTCAACTCAATTTGTAATTCATTATATTGGTTAAATATACGTTAAGGTTAGATTTTGTACACGTATAAAGTCTCATAGGTATCAGAATGAATAGTCATTATGTTTCTTTTACAGTGGAATGAACTCCTGAGCGAATTAAAAGATGCTGATCATGGCACATCGACTAGTAATAAATTCGATATTGATATTTTGCCTCCTACAAATGCAAATGATGACTTCACACACGAAGCTTCGGAGGATTAGCAAGATATGACGATAAACAATTTGCTTACCTCACAATTATTGGCAGAAGCAGATGTTTTTAACGTTGATAACGCAACGCAATATGGGAGAATCAGAAAAGAATGCAGCAGAGGATGATGATTGGGATGAGAGTGATGAATTACCACTATCACGTTATGTAACTTCTAAATGGAAAGTAAATACCAAACATTCTTACTAATGGGGGAGGTCCGATCTTAGCACATATTTCGATTCAGCGTGGGTACCCATTTCTACGGTTGCTAATCAAAGTTCGCCACCAGTTATTTTCAAAATTTTTTGAGGACCAGATTATTTAAGTGCTAGTTCGATTTACGAATTTGTATGCTTCACAACGAAATAGAAGTGCAGACGTAACTTCCACCAAAATGAAATGTGTTTTGGGAGTGCGGTTAGTAAGAGGATACTCCACTGTTAGTAGAAGAAGGATGTACTGGGAGAACTCCAACGATACTCGTAACATAATTTCAAATGCGTTGAGTAGAGACAAATTTGAACACATGATGACCAACATCCATGGCTGCGACAACAACTTTGATAGAGACGATAAATTTGCCAAAATTAGACCTTTACTTACCAAGATGAACGAAAACTGTTTGGAGAACACACCACACGTAGAAAAACATAGTATCGACGAGGCAATGGTACCATATTTTGGGAGACGTCCAGGAAAGCAGTTCATCAAGGGTAAGCCTGTTCGCTATGGGTATAAACTTTGGGTTGGCACCACGTATTATGGGTACATTGTCTAGTTTGAACCACATCAGGGGGCGAAGCCTTAGATGAAGAAGTATAGCAACTTAGGATTGGGTCCAGCAGTCATTTTGAATTACGCCGACGCGAAAGTTGAGGCGCCATACCACTTCTTTTTCGATAATGTTTTACCACGATTCCATTGATAGAAGAACTGAACAACAGAAAAATCAAAGCCGTAGGTACCCTACGCGAAAATAGAAGGTCTAAATGTCCTTTGCCGGCTAACAAAGTGTTCAAAAAAACTAGAAAAGGAAGTTGGGATTTTCGATCTACAAATAAAAGATCCATAATAGTTGCAACCTGGAATGACAACAATATAGTCAACGTCGTATCCAATTTTGTGCCCATACAACCAATACATACTGTGTCTCGCTTTTCACGAACGGAGAAAAAGCGTGTACAGCTTGAACAACCACAAAATATATAAGTGTACAGTAAGTACATGGGTGGTGTAAATCGCAGCAACCAAAACATTAAGTTTGCAAAGGATTGGAATCAGAGGAAAAAAGTGGTACTTTCTTTTGTTTTTGCCCATATTTTAGATTTGGCAGTACAAAATGCCTGGATATTGCATAAAAAATCAGAAAACGGCAAACTAGACCATTTGGAGTTTCGCAGAAGAATAGCAAAATCAGTTCTTGAAACTTGAAACAGCAAGAGATCAAGGCATTCTGCTTTTGAAAATGTGGACTCCAGATAACCGCGTGGATCACTATGTAAGCACACACGAGAAGGCAACACGGTGCAGAGTATGCCACAAAACCGTGCAAGTAATTTGAGCCAAGTGTAAAGTTGCTTTGCACATCCGATGCTTTATTTAACAGCAAACTAACAATTATTTAGTCATGTTTTAATAAAAGTTTTGTGTTTTTTTAACATTTTTGGTCCCTAAATGAGTGGCGTCTGTTTAAACAAACGCGCTTTTCTTTATATAAAATGAACATTTTTTGAAAAATGAACTATTGCGGTGTTAAACTAGTGCCTCTAATAGAAACATTCAAAATTTAGAGAAAACTCCCGAAAAAATATTTCAGGCATATCTGGGCTAATGTAGCTTTAAATTGCCCATGCAGTTTTTTTGTTGACCAGGTTTGCTTTAATTCTACTAGAAAATCTTTATATTCATTTTGTTCTGCATTTGAAAGATTTAATGGGGAGTAATTATTATCAGCTGTTTGAATTACCTTGTGTAACAAGGATGACAATGCTTTTCGTCGATAGTATAATTTTAATTCTTTTAACTTCTCATTTTTTTGTTTAATTAAGCTTTCAAGTCCTCTCCCTCATTCTTCTCTATGCATATAAAGTCTTTCTTTTGATACATTTGGATGGTGCATTCGATTTTCCATTAGTAACTTTCTGGTTTTCCTCTCAACCGTTTCTATGTATGTGATTGTCCAATTAACTTCAAACGTACACGTAAAGTGGAATAGCTCATGTATTTATTGCATGTACCTTGTTTTTGCCATTCAAAACTGAACGTAGTATGGTTTTTACTATTTGTATGTATGTGTCCTCTATTTCTTTCTTTACTGTTTTGGGTATCATGAGTACTATTTTCTTGAATGCCAAGGTGTTTGTAAGAGATGTCAGCTTTCATGGTTGGAAAATTTATTTGGCTTAGTGGTAAAGTTATATGTGTAGCTTTTCTTGACAATTCCTGACGAGCATTGACTTATTCCAAACTCCACACCTATATCCATAGAGAACAATGCCGTTGTTTCTAATAGTGTTGGTGCATATGACTTTTGATCGTCTACATAAAAGAAATGACTAATAATATCTGATTCTGTTTTGTACGGTGGGGAGGCACGTTATTGGTCTATATTTATGACATTATTTTATTCAGATGATTGCTAACATAATACATCATGTAATAATACATTTTTATATATTTTTTAGAAGATGGAAAAATGTATTGAGTGAGATTCCCACTAACGAAATATTACTTGGACAAGTAGAAAAAGGTAAATAAAATAATTAATTTAACAAATCGTTATTTCATAAATTAATAGAAACGTTTCCGTCAGCCAGTTCAGATGACATAATCAGTGTGAGAGAATATGACAATATCAGTAACATCAATGAAACAACAGGATGTGGAATATTGCGAGGCAGACGAAGGTTCTGATGAGGTCCAATATCAATTAGAAGTTGAAAGTGGGAAAAAACCAGAAAACTCCAAAATTAGTAGTCGAAGAATAAGTGATATACAATATTTCCTCTATGAATTGAAATCTTTAAAACATAAAGGTAATAGACTAGATTTGATTATCGATAGAAAATTTCCATAATCTCATTTTTAAGGATTTGGCTGTTCATTTTTCAACATGACCATTTTATCGGAGAAAAGAGAAGGTCTACATAGCATATTTTCATTTCGGTGCTCAGTGTGCAACGTTATAGAGACCATACAAACGGAGAATCCAAAAACAATCAACTTAGTTGTATTGTCAGGAGCATTGGCGACTGGTATCGGATATACACAGATAACAGAACTTTTTGCCTCAATGAATATTCCCAATATGTCTAATATGACATATTTAAAATATCACGCAAAGGTATCTTCCGTAATTGACGAGCAAATAGAAAAGAAGCTGCTCTTGCTGCCAAAGAAGAAGCAAAATTGGCCATCGAGGCTGGCGATGTTAGTGTGGATGGAACTCCAGTCATTTCCGTATTTGTCCATGGAGCTTGGACCAAGAGATCGTACAGAACAAATTACAATGCGTTATCTGTCGCGGTAAGTAATTTAATATACAATACATTTTTAGTTACTACTGTATTTTAATCACTTTATCTTAGGCTTGCATTATTTATCGGCGCACATATCAAAAAAATATTGCACCTTGGAGTAAAAAACAAGTACTGCTGTGTGTGCAAAAGAGGTAGCACAAAATACCACAAATGCTTCAAAAATTGGAACGGTACTTCAACTGGAATGGAAGCTGCTATTATAGTAGAAGGGTTTAAAAAGTCAGTTGGAACCCACAATTTAATTTACGGCAAAGTGATAGGCGATGGTGACAGCAGTGTCTACAAAAAGTTAGTCCAAACAGCACCTTATGGACCAACTTTTGATATTGAAATAGTTGAATGTAGGAACCACGTCCTTCGCAATTACATAAATAAATTATCAGATCTCGGTAAAGCACTTCGAAAAAAGTTAACGAACAGAGAAGTATTGGGAAGATTTCGCTACGCGGTAACCAAAGCTGTGCGGTATCGGAAGGACCATGAAGCCCAGGTAAATCATTCATGGCATACAAAATGTAGCTTATTCAAGCAAGACATTACTAATGGGCCAAAACATATATTTGGCGACCATTCGGGTTATGAGCAGTACTATTGCAAAGGAACCAAAGAGGGAAAGGTAAAATATTTATCACATTTGTATAACGTATTACTTACGTATCTTCTTATAGGAAAATTTAGTACCTCAATTAATATCATCCTCTCTTTTTGATGCCATAATGACAGTAAACAAACGTTTAGTCAATAACGTTTCGAGTTTACTATATGATCTGGATACCAACTTGGCTGAAACATTTAATTCAATAGTTGCCAAATTTGTAGGTGGAACAAGGAATAATTTTTCTTTAAAAACTTCGTATGAAACACGTTGCAAAGCTGCAGCAATTTCATATAATTGTAGAGGAAAGTTTATTGCAGCAACTCACAAGCTATGTACGGGATTAATCCAGGTGACCACACAACACTGTAATATTAACGAAAAAAAAATCATGTTATAAATGTTACGAAACGTAAGTATACCAAATTGGCATGTTAAAATTGATTATTTATCAGTCAATTTTGTTTAGACAAAAGAAATAAGAAACATTGTTTTTGCTACCACTGATGAGGATTACGGACCCAAAGCAGAAACTATACCGGACATGAATGCGGAGGTTTATGAAAAAACGGCACACGAATTCTTGAAAAATTTAGACAGTATAGATAGATGTGCACTGAGCAAAGCAACAATTCTTCAATCACAGAGTGATTTATGGAAATCAGAACTCTGTAAATTAAGAATATGAACATCTAAGGCAAAAACCGTTGCGGCACTATTATTATACAGTACGTTTAAGGGAAATAGTTCTACATGGTTTGGTTTGCAACATGAAGATACAGCCATTCAATTATTTGAATCTCAATGCTCAGTAGTTGTTAAAAAATCAGGACTAATAGTTGATGAAGAATTACCATTTGTTGCTTGTTCTCCAGACGGCTTAGTAAGAAAAACTGCCATTGTTGAAATAAAATGTTCCGAAAAAAGCGATAATTTACATATTGAGGCATATTTTAACGGTAAATTAGAATACTGTGAATGCAGTAATAATAAGCTCACTTTGAACGAAATCACAATTATTTTTACCAAGTACAGGGTCTATTGCACATAACCAAAAGAAATATATGTTACTTTGTGGTCTACACTAAAGGTGGAATACATGTAGAAGAAATACAAAGGTAAACTTTCCTAACATACATTTTCATAGAGTCGATGCCGTATGGTCATTCCACTGTAATACAAAAAATTGAATGCAAAAACCACATTTTGCGCAATTATATAAACAAACTACGAGAAGTTGCCAAAAAACGAAACAACAAGAAAAATGAATTAAAAGACATCATCTCAGAAAATATTCTCAGGTTTCGTAGTGCAGTTACTAAAGCCATTGAATTTAGAAAAAGCCAAGATGTGACTACAGATGTAAAAATTAAGAACTAGAACTTGATATTTTAAATGGACCGAAACATATATTTGGTGATCATACGGGATGTACACAGCGCGATTATTTTTGTACCGGTGCTAAAGGCGATAATAACATGGTTCCAAATTTAGAAGAAACCGGTTTATTTGAGGAAATTATGACTGCAGTACGCCGTGTCGCTTACCATTCTAAGAGTTTAATATATGTTACCAACAATCCCGCAGAACTTTACAATTCCTACGTTGCGCAATTTGTTGGCGGTAAACGTGTGAATTTCGCTTTTCGCCGTGGTTATCAAAGTAGGTGTGAAACTGCTGTAGTGGCGCATAATGAAGTAGGTATGCTCCACGAAATCGTGAAAAGTACAGACAATAGTATGCCCGGAGTATATACAAAGTTATTTTGCGAAAAACAAATGCGTAGGCAATTGCTTTGCAATCAGAAACCAAAACGTTACCATACTATGCACTCTGGAATCGCAGATGCTGATTATGGACCGGAAGCAGCTGAACCAATGCTGGATATGCTAGAGGAAGACTTAAACGAAGCAGCGCAGAAGTTTGTACAGAAATTATCTTTGAGGCTAGAAGAAATTTTTAATGAAACTGTTGGGCAACATCGAAACAATCGGTGGTACGAAGAGCGGTGAAAAAGATTGACAGCGTCAAATTTTAGCCGCATTGGTAAATTGCGTAGTATAACTTCTTGCGCAAACAGTTTACAGGGAGTGCTGCTATAAAATATGGGAAAGAAAATGAGCACCGGGCCATAAAAGATTTTAAAGAGCTCACGAATTTGGAGGTTAATCCTTGCGGTTTGTTTGTGGATGAATCCCATCCATTTTTAGCAGCATCTCCAAATGGGGTAGTAGGTGAAAATGCCATTCTAGAAATCAAATGCCCGTACAGTGCAAGAATGTACACTGCGACGGAAGCCGTTTTAAACAATAAAATAAAATTTTGTCGAGTAGAGGAAGGCGAATTAAAATTAAAACAAACTGACAGGGCAATTAAATTTTTCAAAAAAAGACATTTGTTATTTTGTTATTTGGACTCCTACTGGTATTTCAGTGGAAAAGATCAAAACCGACACTTTGTTTTGGGAGCAGAAAATGCTTCCGAAACATCAACAATTTTATCATGAGGCATTGTTACCCGAAATTTTGGATTCAAGACAATCACAACAGCTACCTATTCGAGATACATTTTCAAATTGATGTACGTGGAAGAAACTATATCTTCTTAAATTAAAAGTGACGGGTGTACACACATATATATATATATATATATATATATATATATATATATATATATATATATATATATATATATATATATCTGTACAAAATTTTACTTTTAGCCCTTTTTTTAAATTATAAGAATACAAAATACTATACATGCTGATTTATTTGTACATAATTATTACCTCATTAATTATATTTATTTGTAAGATTGTTCATATAAGCGCTGACAACAGTATGTTTGTACCTATGTATTATTTTATATTTGGACTGATGTATTTATTGTTTTAACTTTTTCTGTCGTAAATAAATATCCTTAAGCAATTTGATTTTTATTCGTTATATATACTAATCAAATTGATTACTTTGAGACCCGTACTTGGTGTATTATTAGTTTGATTTGAATAAATAAATGCGTTAGTAAGTTAAATCACTTTCTACCTGCAGTTTGCAAAAATGGGTAATCAATCCTCTTACTACTACTACTCCCATTGTTGTTTCACAACGCTTTTCGCGATTTAGCCCGTTGGAGAAAAGATTGTTTTAAATAGTCCTTCAATTAGTTTTTTAATCATACTGCTGTGAAGTGAGATATCCTATTTAGCGTTGCCCTATTCCACGGTGCAAGACGTCCTAACTAAATACAAGCCTTAACTATGCAATGTATTTGTTAGTAACTGAGGTGTATCGATTGGATGATTAAGATATTGGTTGAATAATAGTGCGTTGACTCATATCTTTTATCCAAAAGTTCGGTAACCTGTCAGGTCCCGGAGCTTTCAAGTTTTGTGTTTTAGAATTTGTATTATTATAATTATTGACGACAGCCTATTTTGGTCACTTGGGCTCGTAAATATACGTATAACTGATATAGACAATAAACAAAGAATAAAAAATAATAAGAGAGGGCAGCCGGCAAAAATCCTTTGATCTTTTGCTAGGCGTTTCTGTGACATCGGGCATTTAAATTCGAGTCTGCGACGTTGCCCGATTTAACTTTATCTCTTACTTACACAATGTATAAGAAGGCATATATTAATTCCTTAAATTAAAACAGTAGGTAACATAATTGCACTCACATATTCATTAAAATATTAATTTTTCTATTTTTACCAGTGGTCGTTTTAAACTCGTCATTATTGTATTTTAAAAGATAATAAATGCGCAACCTTATGTACAATTGAAGCAAAAAGTCTATTGGAAAATTGGGACAGGGATGTACATAATTAATATTCTTACAAATACTGAAGTTTTTGTTTCAAAAGTTTTATAATGTATACATAAATTCGAA
Source organism: Vesta saturnalis (assembly GCA_036346205.1). Lineage (NCBI taxonomy): Eukaryota > Metazoa > Arthropoda > Insecta > Coleoptera > Lampyridae > Vesta > Vesta saturnalis. The sequence goes on along the minus strand of JARFJB010000939.1, from coordinate 309,452 downwards.
TCGTCTAAAGTACGATTATCAAAGGCAAATTGAGTGCATAATCAAAGAATAAGCATAATTATTTTTTACTCATTACATGAATATTGAATGAATATTTTCCAAAGTCCTCCAAGAATTCATATCATTGGTATGTACGAAACCCATAACAAAGATATTACGTCCTACAAAAAACACAACTGCACTAACAATATAACATAACTATAATTGTAATAACTTGCTCAAAAAATATAATCGCAATCACTAAAAATACTTCCTCCAACGTCGGTTATCGGAATGCGAAATGAGGAAGTACGGAACATAAATGTCGATGCTGTTCACATGTTAAGTGATTTTGTCCCTTTAAATTGGAGGAGCTCACCACGTATCTCTCTCTAATTTTGTTGTCTTTGTCGTACAGTCTCTTCTTACCATGTTTATTCTTCGCAATAAGTATAGAAATGAGAACCTCTCTCGCTTACAATATCGAATGTATTAAGTTTTTATAACAACATTGATATTTTAGAATACTTTAGGGTACGTTAACAAACCTGGAAATTGAGATTCATACTTGTGAAACTCAACGTTAAGATCACGTTGTAATGATCGTAATAATAGTTTTAAAATATTTACTTTAGATACAATTTAGTTTACATATTGACAAATTGTACGTTTGTCTAAACTCGTAATATTTACAAAACTTTCAATAATTAATCTGTTTCAATGTCGTTGCAATGACTTAGTACTGACTAAAGCAATTAGCTTTTCACAAAATTGCATCCATCATTCATAATTACTAGGTCACATTTTACACTCAATGAATTGAAATAGTCCTGTAAAGAAAAAGAGATCAAGTAAGTATATTCCTACGTGCATTTATGGAAATTTATTACTTGATTAAAAAATCGCGTGGAAAATTTTGGAGCACATAAAATAAAATGGCATTAAAATAATTAATTCCAATTAATTTCATGAAGATGTTATTCGATTGAGTCTATAATTCAGTCTCAAAAATGGGCCACTGAGTTAGGTTTCGTTTACTCACTTTTCCGTTATTTATTTAAAGTAATTAAATTAAACGAAACCAGAAATAATTTTGTATACAGTTCAAATTTATATTAATCGAGAAGGTTTAAAAATGATATTGTATTTGATGGTATTTCATGTAACTTCCGTTACTTTCATGATTTCAATTTCAATGTTGTTAAAACTAAAAATGATGTATAGAGCTAAACGCAGGATGTGAAATAATGAAAAAGGAATGAATTTCGTTTAACTGCTCGTTAGTGACTATTCTGTTCTTCGACGAAATCGTTCGAATTATGAAACCGTATAAAATGTGATTAATAATGAAAAAATTCAACTCAATAGGTTTCTTATGAATAGAGAAATTAAGATAATTATTATCATGATTTACACTTTTTTTATTACGATATATTTATATATATCGACAGTATTGACAGAACAATACAATGCTGATATTTGTTCAAAGTATTTACCTTTTCTTACATTTACCGAGACATTTACAGTAACGTGCGCTTTGAAATGCTTATGGATCGAAATAACTGAAGAAATCATATTTAAACAAATTAAAAATACTGTGCGGACAGTTCAGAACTTCAGAATTTATGGAATACCTTGGCTTATGCATGACTAATGTTTTTTTTTAATAATTGTGGTCCTGAACATTACTCTAACGTGCTAAAGTTTTAGCTGTTAATTTTTTCATATAAGTAAGACGAAAACAGTAACTACGAAGATCATAATAAAGTTTAGTAGCCGTGTAGAAAAGAATGTATATCGCGCCTGTTTGGTACGAAAAGTTGAAATTTGCACTGCATACGAGTACGGTGAATAGTTCTCGGCCCGACACAGAGATGGCGCTCCAATTAGGAAAAAAGTATGTTTCCTGTCTGGGTGAACGTGTCATTAGTCCATATGACAAGCTTCAACTTGTTCTCTCAAGTAGTTTGTTTACACGAATGTTTGCAGTAGACGTCTTGTGTTTTTCGTTAAAATGGATAAACTTGAATATCGTGCGGTCATAAAATTCTTGTTTTGGATGGATTAACTCCTAAGCAAATTCATCCGAAGTTGACAAAAGTTTACAGGTATCTCAACCGTTAAAAGTGGTCAGCTGAATTTAAGCGTGGCCGCACATCCCTCGAAGATGACCCACGTGAAGGACGGCCAAAAACCGCAACCACACCAGAAACCATTGAAAAAGTGCATGATATCGTGTTGGACGATAGGCGAGTAAAGGTGAGTGAGATAACTGAGGCTGTAGGGATATCGTAAGAAAGGGTGCATCTTGCACAAAGAATTAGCTCTGCGCAAGATGGGTGCCGCATTTGCTGAATGCCGATCAAAATCAAATGTGCAAACGATTTTCGCAGCAATCTTTAGACTGATTCAATAGGGATCCACTACTACACGCCAGAAACGAAACAACAGTCCAAGCAGTGGGTGGAAACCGGTGATTCAGCGTCAAAGAAAGCGAAATCGATCGCATCTGCCGGAAAGGTCATGGCCAGCGTTTTTTTGGATGCGAAAGGGATCCTGTTAATTGATTATCCTGCAAAAGGCAGAATAATTACAGGCGAATATTACTCCAATCCTCTTGACCAGCTGGATGTCAAAATTCGCGAGAAGAGGCCTGGCTTGAAGAAAAAAAAAATTATATTTCACCAGAACAACGCACCTGCACACAAGGGTGCTTTGGCAATGCGAAAACTGCGGGATTTGGCACCCTCAGACTTCCATCTGTTCCCAAACTTGAAGAAATTTGTTTCTGGGAAGCGCTTCGCATCCAATGAAGAAGTTGAGAGAGCCGTAGATGAACATTTTCATAACCTGGACCAAGTGTGATATTATATTTCACCAGAACAACGCACCTGCACACAAGGGTGCTTTGGCAATGGGAAAACTGCGGATTTGGTACCCTCAGACTTCCATCTGTTCCCAAACTTGAAGAAATTTGTTTCTGGGAAGCGCTTCGCATCCAATGAAGAAGTTGAGAGAGCCGTAGATGAACATTTTCATAACCTGGACCAAGTGTGATATTATATTTCACCAGAACAACGCACCTGCACACAAGGGTGCTTTGGCAATGGGAAAACTGCGGGATTTGGTACCCTCAGACTTCCATCTGTTCCCAAACTTGAAGAAATTTGTTTCTGGGAAGCGCTTCGCATCCAATGAAGAAGTTGAGAGAGCCGTAGATGAACATTTTCATAACCTGGACCAAGTGTGATGAAGTCAATGATTACGTAGAAAAATAAAACATTTTTTTAACTGAAAGACGCAGTCTTTCATTGTCGGGGCGAGAATTTTTCACCTCACCCTCGTATTGATACCGTGAATGAGCGCGCCCTAGGAAAGGTAACTTGAGATGATAGCAAAGAAGTAATTCAGCAGCTCAGTAGCTGTTGTAATACCGATAGTACACAGAACGAATTAAAACGATTCTTCTACGATCTGTATTATCAGAAGTTAAGCACCGGTCATCTACATGCCTAATCGCTCCTTTTTGAATACGGTCAACGATACCGAGAGCGGATTTGGGAGCACCAATTCAGACTTATTATATTCTAGATTGAGGTCGAATTTGGGCCTTATACAGCAGAAATATTTGTCCGGAAGTAAAGTACTGCTCAGATCTCTACAAAAAGCTTAGTTTACGAGCAGCTGCTTTAGTCATTCCTATCATAGTAAAAAGAGTCTGAAAACTGGATCTGAGCCGTTTATACAACAAGAAATCAGCGATTTTTTTTAGCGGACACAAGAAAACACTGGGTTTTGTTAGAATTATATTTAATTATATTATTACTTCCCTATTCTATAAGGCGTTGAAATCTTTGTTGGCTGAAATGCCCATTTCCACTTAATATCTTTGAGATACATAGTGAATTAGTATTATGAGCAGACCGAGATTGATCGAGTTAGTAGTTGAAGAAATAAGATTATTTAAGTATAGCAGAAAAAGTGTACAAGCTCTCACTGATCCCTGTGGAACGCTCGCATTAATGACAACTTCTTTTGAAAAGAACTCTTCAACTACGACACGCATTCGTCTTTTATCAAGAACACCGGAAAATAAAACACTTACGCCAAACTTGGCCTAATGTTTTTGAAATATCTAATTATTTCACCGGATCGTTCTAATGTATTGTTCCAAACTTGGATCAAAAAATGAAAGAACGGCTCTCCCTAAATCTATATTGGTGGTCATTAAGAAATTTGTTAGATTCAAGATAAGTCAGCAGTTACTTCATGGCTTTTTTCCATAATTTAAAACAAAATGGAAGTGATAGCAATTGGTCATCTTTTTTAGAAATAGGTTAAATATCTGCTAACTGAAGACAGACATCGAATAGAACTTAGATAGGGCTGGTACTAGCTAGGGGGAATAATTGTTTAAAACAATAGCAGGAATACCGCCTAGGCCAGTCACCTTATTGGAATCAAGCCTACTGATAATCGATTCTAATAGCTTGTATCGAAAATGAATTGGTTTCATAGCGTATGTAACATATTTTCCAGCATCATTAAGATACGAGTTGCAAATAAATCCACAAAAAGATTGGATTTGTCTACAGAATCAGCAACTATAGAACCGTGAAAAGATGTCATTGGGGGGAGGGAAGATGACGATGTACGAAATTATTTACTGGTGACCAAAATTTACGACTGCCAAAACGACGTGTTAGTTCATTGCATTTTCGTTGTTCAAACAACTTTGCAGAATTAGCGATGACCTTTTTCAGGTATTTCTAGCACCAACGTAGTCTGCACGACTCTAGACCGTTTCCATTTGGTATAAGGTTAATTTATTAAAGATATTGCATCAGCACAAGTCCTATCGAATTAAAGTTGGGAACGAGAATGACCTATACGATTTTGTTTTTTGGGAATGTATTAATCCATGCCCATGAGGATGACTTCAGATATTAAAAGAGCAATGCCCACAGACTTAATCACTCCATTTAGCTGACTTAAATCACCACAAGGTTCTATCAGTATTGTGAACAACGGAGGAATTTGGAACAGTCGAAGTTATTTCTATTAGTGTGATGTAAGAAAGAGGTTTAGAAGATGTGAAGTATCGTTACGGTTATTGAGGATTTTAGTGGGTTCGAAAATCATTTCATGTTAAATTGAATGTTATTATTTAGGTTATTTAATGTATGGTCAGCTACAGCAGACTTCTCTAGTTGATTCAATCTACATCTCATATGTTCTTTTCATCTAGTATCGACACTACGTTTTGTGGTTCCAATGTATACTTTCCTACAAGAACAAGATAAGTTATACACTTCAGAAGGAGAGAGTGGAAGTTCCTTTAAGTGATTTTAAATGTTCTTTAACTTTTCTTGTAGGTTTAAAAACAGTCATAACACCATGATTAATGAAAACTTACAATTCTATTCGCAACGTTAGCTATGAAAGGAAGAAAAGCAGTGCCTTCATTAAGCGCTAATTTTTCTTTGCGGATTAAGATCAAATGGTCTAGTAATAATCTTATTAGGTTATATTTGAATGTCGTTCTTCTGAATAAAACCATCTTACTAGGATAGATTGGTTTAATAACTTTTTTTTTTCTCAATGACCTTACAAGTGACTCAACTTCTCTTCTTAATAAGACCATCTTATTAGGTTAGATTAGTTAACATTTTTATCATAACATAAAATATTTTACTAATGCACGTCTAGCCTGTTACGTGTATTCTGAACTCTTTCTCTATTTAATTTGAAGGAATTTATTAACTCTGCTCTAACTATCCTGTGTGTACTTCCGGAATGAATAGTGTCCGTTAAGCGCTACTCGGGTCTATTTCCTTTAGTTTTTTTTTTAAAGGCGTTCATTGCGAAATATGTTGCTTCTAAGCATTTCTCCCCGCATGATTTTGTTTTCTAATCCAGTCTTCCACTTACCCTCTCGTTTCAATCGTTTTCGATTACTTTTCATTTTCTTTCGTATAATTTTTACACCTCTTAGTGGTGTTTGTGTGTAAAAGTTGATGCGTAAATTTCTATAGTTAATTTGCTTTAACTTTGATGGGGAGTACACTCTAAGGCGTTATCTACTCGTCCTTTATAAAATAGAACATTTCCCGTCCTCTCAAGTTTCACGCATCCCTCTGCTGATATCTCTGTGTCTGTCTCAGTGTATTCTTCTCAACTCTTCAAGTTCTATCGGCGTCAATTCCAACGTTAGAGACCGTACACCAAAATTAGTAATATTCAGTGATTACCAACCGATTCCCGTTGTTTAGTATACTACCTTGGACGCTGACTATAGGGCTGTTGGGGAGTGAGGACCCTTTGTTAGTTGTAGCGCTCGTAGTAATTCGTAATACGGGTTCAGAACATAGATCAGCACACTGGCGTAAGGGGTCGGAGAGTATAATTTCCACGGTCGGATAGCCGCTCTACGCAAGATAGATCAAAAAATGCTACGTGAATGCTAGTTTTGGTTTACTCTGGCTAGTTAACGACCATAGCGATACCTGAAAGGTGTTCCTCTGTCCGTCACTTGGGAAGGCAGTGGGGGACTGGTAACTCCGTACGAGCGAAAATTAATTCTTTTATATTAAAAAAATTTTTTGAATTCAAATTGTAAAAGTGAACCAAATAGCTAACAATTACATATTAATTGAAACATTTAATTAGTTCCGTTTGTGCGAAAACAAAAGTAAGCTTAAAATAATCGCAATTACTAAAAACTTGAGAAGATAATATTTTGATTGACAACCACTGCAATATGGTCCTTCTGACGTCAACATCTTAGCCGTAGCGCTGGCCAGCCAGATGCATTTTCAAATGCAGAAAAAGGCGGTAGTCACTGGGCGCTACATGGGGATTGTTCAAAAGGTAATCAAGGTGTTATCAGCTAAATAATCCGATGAGACCTTGAGTTTGATTAGCCATGTGTGAACGAGGGTTGTTACACATCTCACAGGGTCCAGCATCTTTCCCCTTACTTATAAATGGTCGCCACTGCCTTATCTAAGCCAAACCCCTTACTTATGATTGGACTGTGTAACCTCCAACGGGTTGCGTATTTCTAACGGTCGTCTACTTTGAATCTGCATATATGGCTCTGCATCATGAATTCAGCATCTTTGCTGAGAGCAAGTGGCCGGGGCTTAGGAGTGAGGACGTGATAAGAAAAAGTGTAGGAGAAAGGTGTCGTCACTGTTCTACTTTTTGTAACACAAACGTTTTTATTAAGAAGATAGTAAGGTAATTGTGAAAAAAAAAATTAACTACCATCTATCATAATTAAACATATTTATTGAAAAGAACTTAAAAGACTTGAACTGCTCTAACTAGTCATGGAAAACTCACACAACTTTCAGGTAGTAAGTAACTGGTGAGGTTTAGGGGTGTTTACTTTGAGGCAGATCATATCTACAAACTATTTTGTTAATATGTAGTACTTTCTACAAATGATAAATAATGCATGTTAAATGTTAACTTTTAATTTTGTAATGTAATAAATAATTTTCAATTTCGCAAAATGATATATTAGTACTATACTATATACGTCAATATGGGTGCTAATGGAGCAACTGATGGTTGCCAAGTTAAACATTTACTTATCCAAAAAAAAAAGAATGTTTTGTTAGTAGAAAGATGTGTTATTTGAATGACATATTAATTAGTTTTTTGAGTCTTTATACACAGTTTTTTCTTTCAACTAAGTAATGGATGAAAGGAGGTAGGTACTTAGCATACTGTTATCAACTTTTAGTCACGAAACTGCATGTTTTAAATAGTATAAAGATGGAAAATACTAGTAACTATAATAATAAACAATCACATTTTATTATTCCATTACGGGGGGCTTTCAAAAACTACTGTACTTTTAAAAGGACGGTAGAGATTTGGAGTAGCTACTTTTAGAGGAAATTGAAAATCTCAATCGTATTCCCAACACTCCAGTTGGTGTAGTTTTGGCACCTCCAGAAAATGCAAACGATGATGTTATCGACTCTGGTGACGAAGATTTTGTGACACCAAATAATTTACCTGGTAGTCAATTGCTGCTTCGAGAACGCTTTTGAATTTTGAGTTGACACCCGAACTGTCCTTCTATATATTACTGCATCATGATTTTTGATGGTAGAGGGGAGAGTGTGCTTTGAGAATTGTATCAGTAAGCTAATCTGCATCTGATGATGAATAACTGCTACAATCAGGAGATGCTGTCCATTTTTTATATCGCTCCAGGAATGATACTATTGCTGCTTGCATTATAACGACTTTACTTGCTCGCCATTGTACTAGGACTAAACACTGTTGAAGAAATGATTCATGTGTAATTTACATATGGTGGGGTTGTAATATGACCTTGGTCTACTTTTAGCATAGACAACAACCTATCATTCTTTTTGTTTCCATAAACTGATTCTATTTTTATATCTCTAAGAAATGTGATATGACACCCCTGCGGGTCTATAATCTTTCAGTTTGAGCACTCTATTTTTAGATTTCTAAGAATTGTAATATACCATTTGACCTTGGTTTACTTTTTAGCATAGACAACAACAACAACAACCTGTCATTCCTCTTATTTCCATACACTGATTCTATTTTTATATTTCTAAGAAATGTAATATGTCAAACCTGCAGGTCATTACTCTTTAACCTTGAAAACTCTATATTTAGATTTCTAAGATTTGTAATACGATAACCTAGCAATTTCTATTTTTCGCTTTAAATTTTGATCTAAATGTGTCCTTGATTTGAGTGAGTACTCCTTACAACACGTTTAAGCTTGTTAAATACCCACCTTGTCCTATTTTTAGTTTAGAAAACTATTTCACCTTCACACAATTTAGTCAAGCTAAGTACCATTTGACCTTGATCTACATTTTAGCATACATACATACATAACAACCTGTCATTCTTCATGTTTCCATGAACTGATTCTATTTTTAGATTTTTAAGAAATGTAATACGATACCCCTGCAGGTCATTACTCTTTCATCTTGAACACTCTATTTTTTTGTAATTGTAATATGATCATGATGATGATGACCTTGCAATTTCTATTTTCAGCTTTAAATTTAGATTTTTTTGTTTGAAAAGGATGAACTTAGAAAAATATTTCTATCACCTACTAGGGGTAGCTGGGCCAATTTGATATATGTGTTAGATACGTTGAAAAGTCGACAAGGGTAGATGGGGGGGTTAATTTATTTTTGGCAAATTCTGGCCCGTTTTCGAGAAAAATTGATTTTTTTTGTTAGAAAAGGCTGGACTTAGAAAAATCTGCTTAAAAATATTTCTATCACCTACTAGGGGTAGCTTTTACATTAGGGGTAGTTGCCCCAAATTGATAGATGTGTTAGATACGTTGAAAAGTCGACGGGGGGGAGATGGAGGGGTTTTTAAATTTATTTTTGGCAAATTCTGGCCCGTTTTTCGAGAAAAATTGATTGTTTTGTTTGAAAGCGCTGGACTTTCATCATGTTTGTCTATAAAAAGTTTACGGAATGATGCACACGCAAAGAAAGCCTTTTATTATAAACTAAGAAATGTTATACGATACCCCTACAGGTCAATAATCTTTGACCTTGACCACTCTATTTTTAGACTTCTAAGAATTGTAATATGATGATGACATTGCAATTTCTATTTTTAGCTTTTGATCTTGACATACAAATTTCCCGCCAAAACGTTTGACCGCAGAGTGACCTTGTAATATGACGAGGATGGTGACATTGCAATTTCTATTTTTAGCGAGCTCCAAAAATTTAAATTTCCCGCCAAAGGTTTGACTTTGAAGAGATCAAAAAACTTACATTTCCCACCACCAGAGGCGAGTGACCTTGAATTGGTCCAGAAACAGCCGCTAAGGTGGTCACTTAGAATTCTGTATGGCATGCTTGATACCGCGGGAGTGATATCTTACGTAATCTACAAATGCAGCTCGAAAGATAACAAAGTTCAGAAGTGGTACGATTTAAAAATCTCTTTGTCACTTGTCGAAGAACACTTGAAGGGTTGGGCAAACAATCGCTACCTACTAAGAGAAATTATGAACAATATTCGCGGTATACTGAAGTACGACGAACCAGAAGAATTACGAGTGAATCCTACTGGTCGATGTGCAATTTGTCCAAGAAAAAAAATAGGAAAGTCCGACACAGGTGTGAGCACTGCCGCAAAGGGGTATGTGCTATGTGCTGAACACCGCCTTAGAATCTCTATTGATTGTAAATTGTTTTTCTAGGTTATTTTTTCTTGTGCATATTTTAAGTTTTTTTTATTTTACCTTATAAAGACAATTTTTTCAATGTTCCATTTCAAGATTCAATTTTAATTCTAGTGCATTATTTGTGAGATTTTTATATTTTTCAAGTTATAAAAGTATATTCAAATCAATATTATGTTATGTTTTTTTTAATGCTCTGTATCAATTATAATAAATTGGAAATTTTGGGCCGGTGTCGGTTTCGACGCCACCTTGTGGTTATTGTACCTACAATCTCATCATGCGGTTCCAGGGTTAACGTCCATCTCCTTAATCCGCTTAGCGCCGTCCCTGCTGGTCTAGATGTTAGGCTGCGAAAAGATAAAAAAGAGAATTGCTAACAAAAATATATCCGCTTCTTTTGAAATGTAGCTAGCTCTAATGACATAATGATTAAGGGCTAAGTTACTTAGAAATTACATGAACATAAAAAACCGAATTGCTAACAAAAATATATCCTCTTCTTTGGAAATGTAACTCTAATAACATATGATTAAGCGCTAAGTTACTTAGAAATTACATGATAGCGCCAAGTGTGTGTGTGTATTTCCTAATGTGATAAAAATTTGCAATTACAAACCAACATATTTCTGGGAACTGCGGATTTATTTATGAAATCAATTTGGCAATACTTAAGGCTATTGTTGCAAATAATCTCTGTAATGATAATTAATTTCACTAATAAAAATAATGTAATCACTAAATAATGTTAAAAGCGTGAGACATTTTTAAGTAAACTGACTACTAATATAAATTTATACAACAATCAATAAATAAACATTTCTGTGCCTCATTAGCAGTGAATGCCCCCAGATTAAAAATAAACTGATATTGACATTAACAATGGTGATTCATACCAATGCTTGGCGAGACAAGTTATACACGTATAGACTGTAATCTTTTTCTAGCATTTTAACTTCCATTTCAATGTATTTTCATAATGCAGTATCATTGTATATTTTTATATACAATGGTAGAATCTTTGTTAAAGAAACAGCATTGCAAGAACGAATAACATAACCGTTATAATATAGTGAAATATGATCTAATTATAATACGATTGATAAAAGCAAATATTATCAATATAATTGAGAGATTAACTGAAATTTTTGATTTGAGAAAACAACTAGTTTTGACGGAATAAGGGCAATAATGTACATAAGACTTGATGAAGTTTAAACGGTAAGATGTAAGAAATTCTTTCCCATAAGCTAGTTTATGTTAAACGACATTGTTTAAATTTATAATGCATCTGTTAATACCATTGGAACATCGACGGATAATTTGTGTTACCGTAATACTATAAAGTAGGTGTTGTATAATATTACTTTCTATTCTCAATCTAATTAAGCATACATGTTTAATTCAAACAAGAAGCGTGACGTCAGAAAACTTGTTTTATCAATTATTTAAAATGTCTTATTGTTTGGGTACTTAAAATTTTTTTCACATTGCTTTAAATAACAAAATTTTAATTAGGTTACAAGTTTATATAATATAACATATTTCTTATTAATCTAATCAAAACTATATTAAATTTAAAATAATTCATTTTAAAAGATATAATATGCGTCAGTTTAGAGAACTTGCGGCTATGACCAAAATATTTGTGGACACACCTTAAATCTATAATTTGTGCTAGGTTAGTGCTAACTATTAATATAAATGAACACTGAAAAATGTTAAGGGTTTCTAATTAAAACTGGAAGAAGTAATGGTCAAATTTAGAAGGGTTCCATTCCTTCGACTTTTGCCACTTCGTACAGTTTATCATTAATAATCAAACAGAGATATAGAAATGCGCCCTTGAGCATCTTCAGTTAACCAATGATCACAAACTACACTTATAGAAGACATACTTGGGGCACAGCATTGTTTTATATGGTGTGCTTGGAGGCACTAAGAAACTACATATTTTGAGAAATATATTCCTGAAATATGCCCGAATTGAAATTTCGAATCAGTTATTCAATAAATAAGTAAACATGATATGCAATCAATTGCTTTAAGATAATGTCGGAAAATGTTCATTTATTACCCTTAATCAGTGGCGGATTAAGTTGCTTGGGGGCCCTGGGCGGTAAAATCAAAATGGGTATTATATTTTATACCCATTTAAGGGACCTATATAATGAAAAATAATAAAACGATTGTAATTTAAAGTATTTTTTATTTACGTTTACGTTTTGTGTTTTCTTATTCTTTATCAACCGAATGATTGCACGGTTCGGTCTATCAAACTCCATAAGACGTATATGCTTTATTTTACGATGAAATATTAAAGGAAATTTTGCGTTGGACTAATGTTAGAATTATGGAATTTTCAATAGAAATTTGCAGATTGTTTTTAGAATTTGTATTACTATGCTATACTTTTACACATTTGCAATAAATTTCCCAAAAATTTCTGTTTTTTCTTTAAAAACGTGCTTATAACGAGCGGTCTTTCAGATCGCACGTCGATGAGTACGCAGCAAATATAGAGTGTTGATTGGGACACGTTAAATTATTATCTTATTCGCCGAATTCGGACCTAACTCTATAATCACAATGTAAACAAAGCGGTAATGTATACAGAAACTTAATACACTATTTTAATTATGTGATGAACATATTTGTCTTATTTTATTTTTCTGTATCTATTATTTTATGAAGAAAATATTTTTATATACGCCTCGGTCTCGGTGGGCCCCCCTGGGCTTGTGGGTCCTGGGCGGCCGTCCAGTCCGCCCACCGTTTAATCCGCCACTGTTCTTAATTAGAACATGTTGAAGAGAACATAGGATACCATAGCTTTTCCACCTATGTTTTTTCCGCCCCTCTCGCGCTCTCCTAGTGCAGACTTTCTAATACACCGGATGATAAAGTTCATTTACATGTAAGGTAGGTTTCATATTGATCCTAGATAAATTGTCCACATCAACAGTTCAGTACCTTTTTGCGACGTTTGCTTGAAAATTAAACATGTTTGAACTATTCTCAAATGCATTCTTAAATTTTTTTATCAAAGAAAAATATAAAACAATTTTTCTAACAAAAGTTGTAATTCATTCTAATCTGTAAAATATAGTCAGATTAAGGGCAATACAACCGCGCCTCGGTCCAGAAGTCCGCGGTTGAGCCATGTGGCTATTAATAGCTCAACCAGTGGCGGCTCGACTTAATTATTCTCAGGGGGCTATACAGAATGAAATTGGTATGAACATAAAAACAAGGCTTTATGCACGTGAATGCACTATTTAATGTCACTGTGTATATGACAAGTACAAATAAATACATAAATGTCTACAGTGACAAAAAAATAAATATAACTCATGTTGATTCACTTACTTTCGCAAAGTGTACAGAAACAAAAAAAATTAACATCTCTAGTATTCAGAATAAAGTAATTTTTATACACAAAATCAATCAATTATTAAACCGATGCTATTCAACCATGAAAGTAGGTATATCTTAACCTTAAATTTGTTAAGAAGCTTGTTGAATAAATTACTTTCAATTCTGTTTTTAGTTTATCATGTAAATACATTAATTACTATTTTTGATAGAAAATTTGTGTAAAATCAAACATTTTATAAATATCGACATGACATATGTAAAGAAAAAACTATCTTAAATTTAAAAATTATTATTAATTTAATTAACTAATAATAATTTTTAATTACATATTTACCTTTGAAATTATTCGTTCATAACAAAACTTATAATAAAATATCTTAAATTTGTTTTATCTTTTACAATTGAAAGTTTGTTTAGCGGTATTTATTATTAGACTAAGAAAAGTCTATGTACATATTTATGTATAAACTATTATATAAACAAATATTGTAATTAAAAATTATTATTTATTTATTAAATACATAAATAAAAAGTTTACCTCCAGTAGGATTTGAACCTACGACATGTACTTTGCTAGAGTACTGCTTTAACCAACTTAGCTATCGAGATATAACCCCAATTAATGTAAAATTTGTCTTTATGTATGTAGAACTGATGTAAATACTTATTGTATTTATTACACTGGAATAAAAATGAAATAATGGTAATGGTTGCATTATTATTTAATAACTTTAATTATCCAAACCATTTAGTAACATTATTGAATAATATAAAGGTCTCATGTAAATATTATGTATTGTTCTGAAATAGTATCTGCATATTCAACTAACGAAGAAAGTTATCCACCAATCGTACCTTTACGTTTAAAGTTCA